>OY998142.1:1716607-2067633 GCA_963921925.1 Sphagnum tenellum
TGTCAAGCTTCGTGAATTCGTGTTAGATTCAAGAGGTTTGCGATTGCTCACAGAATCAGAATCAGCAGCAGCTGAAACACGCCCAAGAGGAGGAGGAGGAATTGCAGCAGCAACAGGATTTGTTGCAGTAGTAGCTGCTGGTAGCCGTTGTTGGGACGAAGTTGGCCGCTGCTGCAGCTGATCGTCTGAGACTTTTGCACGCTTCACACCGCGAGCAGCAGCCTGCTTCGCCTGATTTGCAGTCTTGGACATGAGCACAAGCTTCTTGCTGAACGTGCTAGAGATCGACTTGCCAAGTCCCATCACAAAAGATTGTTTCGTGGCGGTCTTGCAGGACGTCGTCGGCAGCTGCTGCTGCTGTTGCTTCGACAACGTCTTCGTCATCTTCCTTTTCTTAGACTTCTTGTTGGTTTGCAAGATTCCGAGCCACATGGGTAATCTGATGAGTCTTCCGATTCTGCAATTCATGGCGTGACTGTCCAGCGACATGAGGAAGCAGCTGCTGGTGGGTTGAGCAGCCTGTTGATCAAGCTGCTGGTGGGTGCAGCTGGGAGAAGAAGAAGACGACGGAGACGACTTGTTGATCACTCTCGTAGTTTGTCCATTCCATAGTGGCAGAGGGATGAGCTTGCTGACCTTGGTGAGAACTTCCACCACTTCCGTCATGGTGGGTTGCCTGGATCCTGCACTAGGTCGCAAACAGCGAACAGCGATGGCGGCCATGTGCTTCAAAGCCGTGGCACACAAGGGAAGCTTGATTCTCGGATCGCAAATGGCCAAAACGTTTCCTTGCTTGATCAGCGGCAACGCCCACTCCACAAGAGTGTACAAACTGCAGTCTGCATTCAACGACATCGCGTTTTTCCCACTGATCATCTCCAACAAGAGCACACCGAAGCTCAACACATCCGTCTCGGGATTGATGAGCGCCGGAGCTGCTGCAGCGTCGGTTTCAGGCTCGCTAGTCTCAGGTATCGACGACAGATTGCTCTTCCTCGCAGGAGTTGCAGCAGCAGCACATGACCTCCTGTCTTGGACATGATGCCGCGCGAGTCCAAACTCCCCGAGCCTTGCATTCCAGTTCCGATCGATGAACACATTCATGGCTCGTATGTCGCGGTGCACAATCGGAGGAGAAGAAGAGTGAAGAGCACGAAGCGCTTTCGCCGTCTGAAGAGCGAGATGGACACGAAGAGGCCAACTCAACGTGGTGCAGCTCGATGTGCTGCTGCTGCTGCTAACATCATCTTCCGCCGTGTTCACAGCAGTTCCGGCAGCTCCTCGAAGCTGTGAATGCAAGCTCGAGTTCTCCATGAATTCCACGACAAGGAGCTTCACCTTTCCTGCATCTTGGCTGTAGCCGAGCAAGTTCACCAGGCGTCGGCTGAAGACTTTCGTGAGAATGTCCACTTCGTTCTCGAATGCGTCTTCATGATCTTGCTGCCACAAGCCGCGTCGTCCTGCAAGCGACGATGGTCTCTTCACCGTCACTAACCTTCCGTCGCGCAATCTTCCCTCATAGAGCTCGCCATGCCTGGACTTGCCTATCAGATTCTCTTCCGCAAACCCTCCCGTTGCTTCTTCCAGATCCTTGTACTTGAACAACTCCAGCTTCGCGCTTTTCATGTTCACGGGCCTCCCGCGCCGCTCTGACGAAGCTGCCGCTGTCGAGCTGCTATTGAAAACTGCTGCGAGTCCAGAACTAGTATCGGCTTTACATGAAATACCCATCGATCATGCAGTATCTGAGATTGAAGATAAGCTGCTATTGTACTGCTTTCCAAGCAGCAGCAACAGCAGCAACCTGGAGCTTCTTCTTCTTCCTCTTCTTCTTCTCTCATTCACCTGCAGGTTTCTTCCCGAGGAGGAGATGCTGCTGCTGCTGCTGCTTCTGCGACGTCAACACTGCGGAACTCTGTGCCGCACAAAGCCCGAGAGATTCAACTCCGAGGAGCTGGCCACCAAAACACAAGTCTAGCACAAACATAACTCATTGAAAGTCCACAAACACAAACACAAAAAAAACCAAAAAAAACTCACAAACATAAGAAAGAAAGGAGTTCTGCTGCAACAACAACAAACCAAAAGCAGTGAAGTGCTAATGTGATTTGTGGGTGCAAAAAAGCTTGAGCACAAACTGATGCAGGTGGTGGTGGTCAATGGGGGCGAGCTCACAAACAGAAAATGGGTTTTCTTCTTCTTCTTCTTCTGTTGTTGCTGTTCTAAGTTACATTTGTGCAGCCTAGTTACAAAACAACAACAACAACAACAACACCCATTTCTACAAACTACTGCTTCTTCTTGTTCTTCTGTTGTTGCTGCTTTAAGTTTTGTTTGTGCAGCCTAGTTACAAAACAACAACACCCATTTCTGTTTGTACTTCTTCTTCTTCTTCTATTGTTGCTGCTCTAGTTTTGTGTATGCAGTCTAGTTACAAAAAACAACAAACACCCAATTCTGTTTGTAGTTACAACAACAACACAATCTTAGGAAGAACATAAAGCTTTGATGAAGAAGGTAAGCAAAGTAAAGTTTGGGAGAAGAAGTAGGAATAGTAGTAAGTAGGTACTAGTAGCAACAACAGCTCATAATCATAATCATCATCATCATCCTCATCACCATCTTATTAGGTACTTCAACAATAATGAATGTGGGTTTTTGTTTGTGCTTACATGAAAGCAGTAATTGTACATGACCTAATAAGATTCCACTAGTAAGTACTAAGTACAGCTGGTGGGGTTATTATTATTATAGAGGGAAACAATTAAAACTGGCTGGAAGACAAACAAAAAGAAACCAATTCTTAGACCTTTTTATTTAATCTACTTTCCGTCATGGAGAGCTCTACTAAATGATGGAAAGTAGATTAAATAAAAAGGTATTAAAACAAGCTCTGTTGCCCCTAGAGAGGAAACCGCTTATGACATTGGTGTTAGGGCAAAAAAAAATCATTTGTCCAAACTTCTTCACCCAGTGGGTGAGTGACATCTTGTGTAGTACTACATGTACATATGATGATGGATGGGTATGTTCCATAACAGTGCATGCATTTAGTATATGAGAAGTTTTAGATCCTGTATGTCAGGGAAGTTTTTGAGTTTGAAGTTTTGAACCTGCCACTAAGGACAAAAGTCATTACACAATGAGTTACTTGTTGTTTTTATCCATTTGAAATGAAAAAAAGAAAAAGAAGAAGAAGCTGGAAGACAAAATCAAAAGTATTTGAAATTTTAATTAACCCAATTTGCATCATTTATTTTCCCATCGCAAAATGTAACCCAAAATAAATAAAAGAATCTGGAACCTGGAGGACAAATTAGACAAGCATTTAGACTGCTAATTAACCCACTTCACATTATTTTGCATAAGAATGCCAAGTTATATATATAAAACACAACACAGACTTGGTGATCAAAAATGCCCCAACTGAATGCTTAACATGACACAAAACTCCATGATCTACATACGCACATGAATGCCTAGCATGACACAATACTCCATAATCTACATCCCCACATTAATACCTAACATGACATGAAACTATCCCCACATGACAAAACTGGACCCAGATGAATGCCTAACATGACATAAAACTCTGTGATAGAGGTGGACTTGAATGCACAGGCATTGCATATTTGAAGGTTTAAAGCTATGAAACTTCCAAAGAGCAAGAGTTCTTGTAACTTTGTAAGCCCTGGATTGTAGCCTGGTGTTTTATTCCTGAGTTTAATAACATGTGCAACAGCTGGTTCAGAATTTATTTTTGTATAGATCACAATTCTTCTCTAATGAGTTCTCTAATGAGTGTGTCATGCTGATATTGGAAATAATAGCATAGCATTTCCAACAAACAAAAACAACAGTATCACGCAACCAATTATGAAGAAATTGTCAACCAAGATATGAGGATGATCCTGTCTTTGTTCTCATGTACAGGATGTAGCTACCACGTTTTATGTCACTAGTTGCTAAAACAAAGACTACCTTGTCCCAGCCTCTTTCTTTTGGGAATGCCCCCTACCCCGGGGCTTTACCTACAATTAAACGTGAAACCTGGGTTGGCTGACAATAGGGGTGTTGTGACACTTGCTGCCCAACTTCTAAACCCTAAACCCAAAATATGCAGGTGTTTTGAGAACCTGTGAGTATGAATCAGATCAGCATAACCTGTGAGTAGACGAGAAGAACAAACATTAGTTACCTGGACATTATCTGTAAATGGAACGGTGATGCCCACCTGTCTGAGGTTTTTTTTTTGGTTTTCATCACCATTGTGTTTGAAGGGGTTTGGTATTGATCCAATGAGCCTATGCTAGCCAAATAAAATTCCCTTATTGAATAAATAAGTTGAACAATTCCACCTTAGCTAGTGGAAGAGGCCTCCTTATATTCTGCAAGATTTGTCTCCTCGAAGAACTTAATACAAGCACCGCCTTAGTAAGGAATCAGGATTACTTCATGATTTTCCTAAAGAGACTCACCTCATTAATAAGTCCCACCTTATGCTTCACACCAAGTAAAGCATAAACTTCCCATGAGCAGAGACATTTTCAACATATGGGGGTAGGGCTTGACTAAAGTCTCACCTAGGCTCCTCATTTGAGAATGCCATCACCTTAGGGCCTTACCTAACAAGTGAAGCACTCGGAAAAATCTCCTGGTTTATTTTAGGACCCCTTGTACTTGTGAATACCCCTCTTAGTCATGAGAAGGGATCCTTACACCTACAACTTGGGAGCATGAGGAACCGTATATAGCACATGTAAGATCCACCTACTCTTACTGCCTCTTGATCTCCATATGTTTAGGCTTATGATAAAGTTTGCCTCATATAATTCTCTCTCCCTCACACATCAAACACACCATAGACACACACAAAAAACACTAGGTCCTCTTTTGAGAAACTCTAACTAAAGTTCACAAGGGACATTTTTGTTGTCAGCTACATGGTGTGATTGGGCAACCACAAGTCAGAAGAAGGCTACCTCTGGAATCTGGATCTGTATATTACAATAGTGTGGGTTGCATTGACCATCTACATTTTTGACATTATAGCAACAGAAGTATAAGGTCTTTATGGGAGTATTCTCATGTGTTGATGATCACCAGCTGATTGCTTGTGTTCTTGGACTATTGAGTACTGGGTAGTTAGTCAGATGAAGTACCAATGAGATAGCTATGAAGAGCAAGCAGATGCCACAACACACAACATTCTTTTAATTGGGATGATACTAATTACCTCCTGATTCTCAATTCCGCATTATTTGTGTAGAACCTGTACCACCAGTAGTCAACGATCTCACTTTACAGTCAGTGGGATTTATTACATGCGGTTAAGCAATTCAGAACTCGCTTTGATGAAAGTGTCAACATGCCCATACATAACCAACTGGCTGTCCTACTCGATCAGCACAGTAAAATTGTCCAAGCATGGCTGCAATGGCTTGAGGTGCTTTTTCAGACAAAGTTCAAACCAGTGTTGGTGTGGGTATAAAAATTTCATAGAGTCCAGTTGCAATCCCATGTTGTGTTGGGTGAGTATCATATTTTTCAATGACCATTTTCAAATGGGTGTTGGGTGGGTACCATGTTTAATAGAGACCTGTTTCAAACCAGTGCTGGGTGGGTATCAGCATTTCTTTTTCTTGGTGAGAATTTGTGCATTGTGGTGACAACTTTGTTTTGGAATTTTTTTTGCAGGTTTCCAGTGCAATTTCAACTAAATTTGTTGTTTCTTTGACATCTGTAGTCACTTTTCAACCTCATCAAAATGGAGGAAAATAAAATAATCCCTGGTGGGTATCATATTTAAGAGAGACCAGTTTCAAACCCATGTTGAGTGGGTGTATGTATTTAAGATTGACCACTTGGGTCGATATATTGTAAAAACCTCTCACAAGATTTGTATCAGTATTTGGAGCAATGCTTACTGAGCATAAAAAACTTGCAGGGACATTTTGCAAAACGAAATGCACACACTTGTAAGCATTCCGTTTTCTGAAATGCTTCGTGTCATTTTAATTCACCCAGTATCATGAGAAACTTTTAAAATTTAAAAACCGCTGATTTTCACGTCATGTAACACCCATGGCTGCATGCATTATGAGACCAGCCTTAGACTGGCTTTGCCTTGCATGGACCCTTATTCCAGTAATGCCTAAAACCTTGGGGTGAAAAAAGGTCAGGCTTGAACTCGACCACTCAATTTACAGAAAACTTACTTGCCAAGATATACAACTATTGAATTGAGTTTATGAATCTAAACAAACAAACAAACAAACAATCCCACCTACTTTGGATTTTGAAGATTGTGCCAGCCAGCTAGGCTCTTTATAAGACAGGCAAATCATTGAATTCTGTGAAGCTCAGGAAAGCGGTTAGAACGCATCCACAAAATGGGTGGGAAAGCAAGTTTGGCAGCTATCAGCTCGAGCAAAAATGTAAACCACAGCCTTGTCATTGTGGGCATCGCTGCCTGCATCTCAAGTTAAACCGACAATGGGTTTAACTTGTCAATGGACTTCCAAAGCCAGAGAATAAATGTCTTAGTGGGCATTATTAGTAAATAACAACCTTTTCACCATGAGGTTATTCTGCCCCTTTTGAGGGCTGAGCTCTATATCAGTCACTTGTATATATGGAAGGCAATGTAAGGCAGTTGAGAGAGGAGTTGGAGAAGCAAGATTTATTTATGAAATCAAAATTCAAAAATGTCAAAAAATGAAATTACTTTGGAGTGTTTCCCAATTTTCAATGCTATAAGTCAGAGATATATATATATATATATCACCAGATTCTTACAGTTGGTTTTCAGTGTGTATAGCCACAAATATTAAAGGTACTTCATAAATCTTTTGTACTTCATATCTGATTTAGAGCCAGATCTGGCTAAATCCTCCTAAAGAGTATCAAATTTGTTGTGTACTATTTTTCTTATAACATTGAGTTTGTGAGTGTCAGCCACTAGTCCTTCCAACAAATAAGTGCAAATGGGGTAGAGAGCTTCTTCACTCATTATTGAGGAGTCCTGTGGGCCAAGCTGTTGTGATTAGGAAGGTGCTCCATCATATCCTCATCACTGTTTTCTGGGGGCAAGAGACTCTAAGAAGAAAGTCAGTCATGATTTTGGGCCCTTGGCTCAATTGCTGTGGTTAAAAATTTATAAATCTACTTGCTTATTCGTGCGAAGCTTCGTTCTCTCTCTCTCTCACTCTCTCTCTCTCTCTCTCTCTCTGTGGCTTCCAAGTTTGCTCCTATTAGGGATGCACTTCTCAATATACAATATTCAATTGAAGAGTTGATGGATTCAACAAATGCGTGAGTGCATGTTAGTAAACAACACAATTGACTTGTTTGTTTGCATGTGTACCGTTACCCACACAAGGATTCTGGGTTGCTTCCAATTGTTTTGAGCTTTCCAAAGAATAATGTATATAGATTGATTCATTGTGTAACTACTCTTGTGTTTTGGCCTCTAGCTATGTCTCTCTCTTCATCATCCTCTCCTTTTGGGGGTGTAATTAGCCTAGCAGCAATCAAGGCAATCAAAATGAATTATATTCTTGAGATTGACCTTCTACTAAGACATGAGAGTGGGAACTGTTGTGCTATATATGCTGGTGACTCAGGATCAGAGTTGGTCTGGACTCTAGTATCAACTTTTCAATATACAAGCCTGGTCCAAGGTTTAGGGTTTAGGGTTGGGTTTTTGGGTTTAGGGTTTTTTTTTTTAATAACTAAAATAAATTTTTTAGGGTTTTAGGGTTTAGGGTTTCTGCAGTGTCCAGGTTTGAGATCAGGTGGGTTCTGGGTCCCAGGTAGGTTACTGGTATTGATACCCGTGTTGGGTGTTTCTTGATTTTTACTTCATAAAAGTTTGTTTAACTTGTTTGTTTGTCCATTAAAAAATTAATTAATTTTTTTCGAAAGTTAGGAATTGGAAAAGCTCTAGGGCTTATAAATCACCCATGGGCATTTTGGCCACAAATCCATCCCATATGCCAAAGAACAAAGCAATGTCAGCTCGAATGATATTCGTCTTTTTTGGGCCTCGTATCCAAGCAATCAATCGGTGTGGCAAGTCCCAACCTCAAAGTTCCCCGGACTTTGTTGTGATCGACCAATTCCATCCATGATACCTTAACCCTAGGGTGAGTTTCGTCATTAATTAATGCTTGAAATACTGAAATGAAATTTTATGAAAACATAAAGCTGAGGCGTTGATAGAAAACCATCATAATTATTGCAGGCTACAATATGAATAATTTCTCTATTCACACAACAATCTTGTAGTAGACTATTGTGCATCATGAAAAAATAATGAATTCAAAAATATTTAAGAGAATTTATATTTTGAAAAAAATAAAAATAAAAATATATATATTTGGTAAATGTGGAAGCTGATTCTAATAGTTTTAATGCTCCCCAAATAATTTTTTTTATTACCAACACAATATTCTGAAAAGGGCTCCCTTTTAGCCCACCTATCTAAAATACAAGTCCACACTTTTGAGCAATGGGACAAATTGCGATGCGATAGAGGAATATCTTGGGTGCACATTCATGGGTGCATGTTGTCCCATCTTGTTACTTGAGTAGAATTTTCATTCTTAATTTTGTTTATCACATTTTTGCTCTAGGCTTGTACAAGATCTTAGTACCCATTTTGATTTGTATTAATTAGTTTAATTAGTTAAGATGCATCCTCCAAGCTTTTTTTTTTGTTTTGCAATGGGCCCGTCACCAAATTCTTTTTGAAACTTTGGGCAATCTCTCCTCCCCCCAAATAGAAGTTACAAAATTTTACAAGGCCATGTAGAACCATGTAAGTATATTTTGTTTTACACTTACACTATTTCACAACACTAATTCAAACTTATATATTTCATTTTATTTTTATATGAAGCCTTTACAAAGATAAATTAAATGAATACAACTTCACACAAAACACACACCACAAAGCAATGTTTTCATTTTGATTTTTTGATTTCACAATAGTGACAATTTTTTGCTAGAAAATCTTTTTCTTTATAGAAACTTTTCAAAAAAACTTGAAAGTAATGAAAATTTTCACTCACAAAAACATTTGCATAATGATGTGTCTTGAGGTATGATCATCCACATGCCTCAAACTTAAGCTTTTAAGAACTACATTTCAAAGGGGAGATCATCACATGTGTCTAAAACCCTTGCCTTATGGGGATTGTTCACCAACTTCACATAAGCCTTCTCTTCATGAAAATATTTGTAACCATGATAATGTTGGGTTCATTATATCATAAATTTATTATTTACAAGATTTGTGAATGGAAATAGATGAAAAATGAAGTTAATATTCCATTCACAATAAAGTTAAACTTATAGTAATCTTTACTTTCAACTTGATTATGGTCCTCACTGGACTCATTCATCTCTTTTTTATTTATCCATAAAATCCATCAAAGTGAAATCACTTTTCAAAATTAAAGATGAACTCCTAACAATGATCACCATAGTTTTCTTAAAATTAAACTGTAGTCTACTTAGGTTATGGCCACAAAAATTAGGAGATTACTTAAGTAGGGGTTAGATAGGTTAAGGTCTATCCAACTCCTTACCCACCTACGAGCTACCCACTTACCTACCCGTGGGTTACTTACTTACTCACCCGTGAGGTATTTACCTACCTACCTATTTAGGATAAGGATGATAAAAAGCTTAAATGGAGGGTTACATACAGGGCTTACCTAGGGACCTATTTAAGGGTTACCTAAGGACTATCAAAGGGCCACCAAGAAGTTACTTAGATTAACGGGTATTTAGGATTATATTTCAAAAATCTACTTTAGTAACCTTGAGGGTTATTGAAGGATTACCTACAGACCATTTAAGGGCCTACCTAGGTTATGGGCTATCTAAGAGAAGATTAATCAAAAGCCTACTTAAAAAGTTGCATAAGAACTACTAAAAATGTAACTATGTTACTGGACACCTAAGGGCTACTCAAGGGATTATTGAAAGAACTACATATGGTTCACATAAAGGCTATGAATCAACCAAGTAAGCAGACCTTTAGATAATCCTTACTCTAAATAATCCTTAACTAACCCCACAAGTAGGTTTTATGTAGCCCTCTTGTAATTTAGATAGGCCCCTAGTCGTATACTTAGGCAGCCCCTTAAATAAATCTTAATTAATTCATTAAATTGTCCTTCAATATCTTAGGTTAAACCTTAAGTGTTTCCATAAATAGCTTTATGAAAACTTTTGATACACCTAGGTAGCCCCCTAGGTAAGCTCTATGTAAACTTTGCCTCATCTTTAAGTATTCCTTAACTTAGGTTTGCTTTTAAATGTCTCCTTAGATTCCTTATGTAAATAGTCTTTAAGCATCTCATAACCTAAATAAACCTTTAGCTATCTCCTTAAGTAGGCCCTAGGTAATCCTTAAGTAACCCCTAAATATCCCTAGTTAACTTCTTGGGTAAAATTTGTGTAATGCTATAAGCTCCCCTTAAATATCCCATAACATAAGTGGGCTCCTACGTAGATTCATGCAAAACACAAAAAACAAAATCAAAATCAAATCATCATGGGTTAACAAAAATATTTGAATTTCCTCTTGATTATTTTCATATAACATAGTCCCATCTTGTATTTTGACTATCATCTCAATTTCAGGGAAACCCATAGTTTTGCTCATGGGTTTTATTGTCTTTGCAAAATACTTGAAAAGAAATTAAATAATTCATTCACACCTTTCATCTTTAATAAGTTATTGTCATCAAGACCTTGTAAAACTTTATTTATAAAACACATCGCATATCCGGAAAATGTACAAACGTATTAAAAACAAGGGATAGTTTAAAAGACATTACATTAACATAAACTAGATGTCAAAAACGTTCCATCTCAATAACCAACCAATTGTAATAGTCGTGGCAATGGGGGGTATTCTAAAAGGGTAGAAGTTAGGAAATAGTTAGGCCTACCACCAGCTTAACTTAAGATGAAGGATGTTTACATCTTTTGCAATGTAATTGAATTTTTTTGATGAAGATAAGTAACCAAGACAAAAAGGGGAAAACCATTTAACCTTTTTAAGTTTCAAATAACATTGGCACAATTGTGTAAGAACACATATACACATTTTTGTAAACATCCAAATATTTCAATTATTAGAGGGAAAAATTGATCAGTGGGGTGTTGGTCATGTTAACTCATTTCTTTGGCTTGAGCCGCATTGGAGGTAACAAATTTTTGAGTGCGCAATATTGGGGAAGTAGATTCACACATGTTGGGTTAACTATAATAATGTTAACTAAAGTGCAGACTCCATTTTTGGTGAGCATAATGTCAATTCATCAATGAAAAGAATTGAATGTGGTTAACGAAAGTGCATGTAATTGTTATTGTCCCACGTGGAAGTTAGCATCTTGCACAATGGCAACAAAAGTGTCACAAATTGCATCATGGGCCCCCTTGTGCTCATTGCCATGGGCACAATGTAAAAGATGGATACCCATAAGGTCAATGGGATGTGTGCACACACGTTGGGGGAGGCTTGCAATTGAAAGATGTGATATATGAGTCGTGTCTAAAACATTATGGAAAAAATTGGGAAAGATAATCAAAAGGTTGGGAAAATTGGTCGAATTATAAACCGAATGCCCACCCCAAGGCTCGGAACATGATAAAATTTGAGCACAATGAGCTTCAAGTCTCCCATTAGAAAAACATGTTAAAGGTATAATGGTGCAAACATTCCAAAATGGAATCTTGAAGATGAACCATTTGTTGTTTGATGAATTGTTCAAAAGGAAGGAGACATGTTCATGCTAGGGATAGTAGAAGATCACATGTTACCTTGAAGTGTTATTGTTAACTCATGTTAAGGCTTCAAGAAAAAAGGGACGTTGGTCGATCATGAACTTAATAACTAAGATTAAGGTTACAATGCCTTAAGATGAGCTAAAGTAAATAATGCCCTTTCCAAAAGATCATTTTGACAAATTCCTATGACAAATGGGCTGACCATGACATCGACATTACCTTTATGGTGACTATAAAACAAAAGAAATTCAAATGCATAGAATGCATAAACAAAAGAAATAAGCTGTATGATGTCCCCGCGTGTTGCACACGAAATTTTTGAAATATGACCCTTTTGACACCAAATTGAAAACATTTGTCACATGCAATTATGAACTTGAAGCCCATAAGATTATGTGATGTTACATGGATGAACTTAATATTGTTTAACATTTTCCTCTTTAGCAAGAACCAGGCTGATAAACCAGGCTGGTATGAAAGTTTTAAAAAGGATCCCAATACCAGGCTGATATGAAAACATTAAAAACTAACCAAGTACCAAAACAAAGCTGGCATGTTCAAAAGTCCATACCAGACCAACACTTGCTAGTACCTATGGCTATCACTGAGGTTTGCCATTTACTAATTGCCAAAAAAAGGCAGGTAAGAAAAGAAAAGAAAAGAAAAGAAAGCCAAATTTGCACTAGCCCAACTCAAATCCCAGGAATACAATCTCCATCCTTAAACTATGCATGTGTTCATCCATGCACCCATCCTTTCCATCATATGTTTTGTGTGCATGGCCTAGGTTTGGTTCCTTTTCCATATAATGAATGAATGAATGAATGAATGAATGAATCCAATTTTCTGGCACAATTTGCTTTGGTTCATTGATGATTTGGCAGGTTTTCATCACTTAACATCCAATTCTTATGTCTTAATATACATTGCATAACACTTACACATTTTTTACATGGTCATGTAAAACATGTAATTTCTACTTGGGGTGGAGGGCTGCTCAAAGTTTTCAGAACTATTTTGGCGATCATGGGCCAATCCAGGTAACCCATTGCCCAAAAAACAAAAAAAAGAGTTCTTGAATGCATCACAACTATTTAAACTAATTAATCCCTAAACCCTACAACCCTAAACCTACAGTCCTAACTTCGTTCATCACCAATTTTTCTCCTATGCTTGTAGGGGACCCTAAACTCTATACCATACAAGCATAGGAGAAAAATGGTGGTGAACAAAAGTAGAAATGAAGAGGACATGGATCCAAAGAATGTGCACCCAAGACATTTCCCAATGGCATCATAATTTGTCTAATGTCCTTTGCCCAAAAGTGAAAGTGTGAGCTTGTAGTGTATATAGCTGGGTTACAGAGCAACCTTTTCATTCTACTATTTTGGTAGGAAAAAAACTTCTATTTGGGGGAGCATTACAATCATTACATATGTTTTTTTTTGTGAAGGACCAATCAAGCGATCCATTGCCCATCAAAAATTAATTCTTGAAATGCACCCACAACTAATTAATATGGATTGCAAAGACCTATTGTGCTTTGCATTAATTGGATGAGGTGCCTTCAAAGTTTGGGTGCCACTAGTTTTGGCCTGGACTAATAGCCCTTCCGAAGAACACCCTAACTATTAAGAGGATATGATACATACATTGATATAAGCCAATGTAAGAGAGCACTTTTCTTCACCCTTTCCTACACACAAAAGAGCTTCCTTAACTTCTTAAACCCCACTAGCCTAACTTGATTAAAAGTTCAAAAGTTGTTGTTGTCAAAAGTGTTGGGAACTTGGGTGGTTCTTTGTTGTTCTAGACCAAACCCCTCACTAGAGGTTAGAGACCAAGTGTAGGTAATTGACTTAAGGTCAAATTTTGACATACTCATACCTCACTCCTCCTCCAACCCTAGAAAATTTGAAATAAGTCCAAAAATTTGACAAAGAACCGTGGGTTTTTCATGAAACTTGACACTTCTTCCAGAAAGATAGAGAAAGGGAGGGAGAGAGACATAACCAGTGTTGGGTGGTTCTCACTTATTGTGAAAACCGCCGGTTCCTCTTCTCACACCTGTTTTAAGAATAGATTTAGATAATTTTTTAAGGGTTTTTAATCTTTGGGAAAAAGTTAAATTCCAATGGTTTTCAATCCTGCCGGTTCTCATAAAAATTGTAATTTATTTAAAATTTTATTGTCAAATTTTAATTAAATAAATTTAAAAGCCTCCTTTTGTAGAAGAGCCCCAAGCTTCTTCATGAAACTCCAGCTGAAGGAGCCATTGAAGAGGCTAGCACCATCGAAACTAGAACCTAAACCTAACTAAACACTAAACACCTTGAAAACCCTGAAACCAATGCCCACATGTTTTAATAACCTAAAAGGTTATCACAAAAGGTTCAATTGATACCCTTTGAGGTTTTCGAAAAGCCAGTTCTCACTTGGGCGAGAACCAGTGGACAGGTTCTCAAAAAGATTATCACCTTATTCTGAGAACCGGATTGAAAACCTTAAAGGTTCTCACCACCCCTCCTCCACAAGTGAAACTTGGGCATTTACCCTTCAATAATCTTTATACTCACCCAAGTAGCAACAACAAAGTGGTTTTTCTCTCTTCTTGTTTTTCATTATTGTTGATCTTCAGTTTCATGCCTTGGAAATATCAAGGTTATATTATTTTTGTGGTTTTTTAAGGTTCCTCTTTAAACCCCTAAATCGTTGTTGATTCCTTTCAATTTCATGCCTTAAAAATATCAAGATTATATTATTTTTGTGGTTATTGAAGGTTCCTCTTTAGAAACCCTAAATCATTGTTAATTTCTTTCAGATTTGTTGTCATGGCTATGAATTGTTTTCAAATGATAAGGTGATGAAAGCACATTACAAATTTGAATTCCTTTTATGTAATTACATTGTAATGTTTTCATGAATGAGTGCTTTTAAATATAAGAGCCAAGTCAACATTAAGAAAAAATATCACAATATTTTTGCATCTTATGGTAAAACATAACCCAATCAATAAAATTAGAAAAAAAACTGTATGTATATCATGGTGGATTAGAACATATTTGTAAAAAAAAAAAAATTGTAATTGTGTATTGAAATATGTAAAATATGTAGTTTTTAATCAATTGAAATGATTTAAAACATTTATGAAATTTGTAATATATATTTCACATGTGATTCCACATATTTTGGACCATGTTTGTGAATCATGTGAAAAGTTTGATAATTTTTATTCCATGAATAGTGTTTTTTCAAGGTGTTGATCATAAACAAGTATATGGTAAATTGAAATTTTAACAAATAATCATTTTGAAATAGAAGGCAACAAATATTATGCATTGAACCAATGCATGAAATTCATTTCAAACATTTATTTGGATGAATAATGAAACCAAATATTTAGTAAACTCTAAAATTTGAAATGAATTTTGTTATATTATGTATATCATAAATATACCCATGGTTCCCTAAATTTAAACGATTAATTTCTACAATATAATATTATATAATACTAGGTTTGTGAAAATCATAATCCTAAGGGCCAAACATAAAAAAAATTAACCCAAAATAAAATGCATCATAGTTTGGGAGGTATATATTATAACACTAAACACAAAAAGGCCCAAAAGGGGGTCATTATGTAGTGTGCTTTCACATGAGATTTCAGGTAAGCTCATGAATGAAAATGATCAAAACACACAAATTATTGAATGGTTCTTTCAAAGTTGTCAAGTGCAAGCATAATTTTTCAACATCTATTTTTGTTCCTATTTTGAATCACGTTCAACAATTAGTAAAGAGACCTCAAAAGGTGGTACCTCAAGTTACTTTCACTCCTAAATGTGCCAATTCTGCAACATTTGGTCGTCTACCATATATATGTTCCTTCTTGTGAAACATGTACTAGAAAGAAGAGGGGTGAAAAAGGTTTTGGAATATATGTACACATGAATTGGTTTGTTGAAGATATATTGCCTCTAATTGAAGCCATTATGAAGCAACATTGTAGTTTATTACAACATTCTAATTGAAGCCATTTTGAAACAACATTGTAGTTTATTTACGACATTTTAATTGAAGCCATTTTGAAACAACATTGTAGATTATCTACAATGTTACAATATTATTTGAAATTGGCCCATATGTATTTATATCAAATTAATTTCATATCATGTTATGATTGTATTCATGTGTCTCAAATGCAATTTCATTTTTTCCATTGTTTCATATGTAATTCCCTTGTTGTAGTTGTCTCATGGTACCAAACAAAGGCCTTTTTTTCCTTTTCATCTTTTGTATAGTTGTTATCTCAAATAATCATTGCATGTGAAAGGAGCTAAGTACCAAGTCACAATCGAGCCATTCGGACAGACCCATTCATAGTAAGATATACATGACTTGGTTTATGACAAATAGGTGATTCAAGCTTAAAGATTTTCCTCATGTCCAAGGAACAATCAATTCACATGAACAACTTCACATGAAGAATCATTTATATCAAGTCCTAATTTGGTGCAACATTTGTGTGAATTACTTTTAGTAATGCGAAAAGTGGGACAAACTTTAAATGTTGGAATCATGCAACCGATCATTATTGGCTTCATTTCTACTTGTGCACCAAAGCTTTTAGATAAATTTAAGGTGTTGATAAAATTAACACATGAGTTCTTGGGAAAATTTTGCATTAAAACTATTGTCATGCAATCGTGGCTTCTAGGAAGCTTCCATTATATTGGGAAAATCTTGGAAAAGGTGTGGCACGTAGGGTTATTATTTAGTAAAAGAATATGATATTCTACAAACTTGGTCATGAATATTGATCAAACATCTAAGATACACAAATTGCTTCTATATTTTGAAAAGTGATTTACCTACTTATTTCATTTAACATGATGTTCATAATGTAGTTTAAGGCAAATCTAGTACCGTTTCAATAACACTAGGTATTGCTTACCATATATTAAAAAAATCAAATGTGTCATGAATATTGTCTGGGCATTCACCTTATTCCAATGGGATGAAAATGTACATGGGAAAAGAAATGCTTGAAACATATAAATGTGATTGGAATGGAAGACAAGTGGTAGGTGACATGTCACATATCATTTGCATCTAACACTACATTGCTCCCTTTTCAATCTATTTTCATTAGTAAAATATATTGTTTCTTGCCCAAATCTAAAGTTGGAAGGAAATGATTAGATCATATTTAATTTCACGATGACACAAAACTATTGGTTAGACTTGAAGATGTGTCAACAATTTTGTACATCACATTTTTATTCCATGTTTTATGGATATTGTTGAAGAATTATCATTGCAAAAGAGCCAAAAAATGATTTGGTTAATTAATTATTGGTCCATGCACAAATCCAAGAAGTTTTTGTCATGGATGAAATATGGAAATCCATAAAATTGTGTCTTGTTTGTATAGGGCCATGTGCTACACAATGATTACATGGTTACATGCAACTACAAGATTACCTACTTAAGGTAGGATTTGATTTCTCCTCATGGAGATGAGGGGTTCAAGTATTCATACTTGCAACCTAGACTAACTTGCCTAGGTTGCTTAGGGTGTTTAAGCTAAGTTGTTTAAATTGTTTACCCTAGCCAACATAAGTTACCCTACATGACTTAGGTTACCTAATGCTAGGTAGTTTAAGCTAGCCTAGGCTACTTAACCCTAAGTGGCCTAGGTTGCTTAGCCTACATGGTCTATGTTATGTGCCACATAAGCTACTTAGCCTTAGACTATCTAAGTTAAGCTAAAACATGTGACATCTTGTGAACATAGTTTTCAATTGCCACATGTCCACACAACATGGGTTGAAAACATATTTAATTTCATATTTAATTCAACGATCCAATGGTCATAATTGTATGATATTGTATCTTTAAATTATGTATTTCACGAATATAACAACATGTAGTCATATGCCATATATGTAGTCATAAAATACATGTTTTGGTGGAATGGGTTGAGGTAAATGAAAATTATATTAGAGCAATTAACAAGACATTCCAAGCTTAAAATAAGCAATCAAATGCACATCCTTCTTTATTCACGAACATAGATGATCAAATTGAGGGTATTGACAAAGAAGACTGAAATTTAAAGGATATCTTTGAAGATGATGAGGTCCTTGACATGATGGGCAACTATATTGGAAATGATTATGTTGTAGTAAAATTTAATTATCAAAAATTTTCAATTTCAATTTTATAAAAAAAAACCACATGAATTGTCAATTCTTTTAAAATTTCAAATCTTTTGGCATGAAAATTTTCAAAGTTTTTGGGAAGTTATGGGCAAGTGCATGGTTGGGTGTGTGGACCACTTTTGGAGTAACAATGGAAATTTTTTTTGGTGGGTGTGGTTACAATTATTTATTTTTATTGTATATTTTAGACTTTGTCAATATGGATACAATTTAAGGGTACAAACTTGGATATATACATGGGCCAATTGATTATGATGCTTAGAGAATAAAATTACACAATTATGGAATTTTAAGTTTGAATTTGGAAGGTGTAATGTTGCCCAAAAAAATCATTGAATTTTGATTAGGGTTGATTCATTAAAAGAAATCTTGTGATATGCAACTCGTCATTTTGCAATTATGTGCGACTAGTTGTCATTTACAACTAGATTGGTCACACTTGCAACTACAAAATTGATGTTGTATAATTTTAAATTCTAAATACTTGTGTGTGCAAAAAACATGCAATTAATGATGTATAAAAGGGCACATGTCATAAAAATAAAGGTCTAAGCCAATACATACTTAAGGTAATATACCAAATACATCTACATGGGCTAATATGACATAGTAATAAATGTACAATATTATTATATATATCTTAAACTAGCTAACATAGATTTAGTTTAAGCAAGTACACCTATAAGCTAAGGGTTGAACAATTGAACAATTCCATGTGGGTGCCACATATGCAACATGTTCAAGATAATGTCTATTTTGAGTAAATAACTAAATTATTTTAGTCAAAATAAACATATATAATTTTGATTTTAGTCAAATCAAACATAATCAACATTTTAGACAAATGGGTTTAATTTTACTATTATATTAATCGCAATGTTACTAGCAAAAAAAACCTTCTTTTTGGTAATAATGCATCATTAATCATCCATAATGTAATTTGGAAACCTCCCAAGAAGGTTCTTCAAATATTTTGAAACATCTTGAATTAACTTGAGATAATGTGAAACATTTTGAGATATTTTTCTTGAACTAGGTCCCCAATAATGTATAACAAAAGGTAGTTCTCTTCATGTTATTTTTATTTTATTCAACATTAGTTTTGGGTACAATATTGGTTATGTTATGTTTTTTTCATGTTTTGTTAACAAAGTATGCTCAATCATTCAACTTCATCTTCATCAATATTCAAATGGTGTAGCTTGAGTTGGATTCATCAACATTTTGTTATCATGCATGACCTTTATTAGGTTCACATGTTTGTTAGAATATCAATCACCTTCATTCCATGATTTTTAAATCAATCTTTGAAAAATTCAATGCCACTTTCAAAAACTTGGACAAAGAACACACGTCCACTAGCAAGCTACAATCATTTCATTAAGGACCATGCCCAACTATGGTGTATGAATCAAAATTCAAACAACTTGTGACATGTCATGAAATGGAAGTCATGAACTAATTTCAATTTGGGTTAAGTACTACAATGAAAGATTTACTATTCACCATGTTAGACTTTCAAGTTTAAGTCAAACCATAGCACAAGTTTGATTTGATAACATGTTCTTTGAACATTGGCAAGAAAATCATTGGGAACCATCACCTACACAAAGGAGTTTTGCACTTGGTGTGCCACCTCACCGTATGGCAACTTCATTAAAGGATAATCCCATGCCAATTGATGAAACATGAATCAATATTTTCATGGAGCAAGAGAAGTAACAATGATGTGTAAACAATCTTTGTTTGTATTGTGAAAAACAAGTTTATGTTGTTAAAGAATGTCCAAAAGACATGGTCAACACATAACACGTGTCATTCTTGTTAGTAAACCACAACTTAAAGAATCAAGAAACAAAGATGTCCAATCTCAATAAAGTACACAAGGTTGAACCTTGATGCATTATAAGAAAAATTGTCATATGTAACCATTATATTTGCAATTACATTTGATTATTAGTTACTTGTAGTTACTTTTGGTCATTTTTGTGATTATGTTGCAATTATTATGTGATTATTTTATTCATATTTCCATATGAACAATTTTAATATGGAGTTCATTTGAAAAGAAACATACATGTCCCATTAGTTACATAGTGACCAAAATTAGTTTAAATTTAATCCCAAAGGGTATGTATTAGAATATACTAACAATGTAACATGGGGGTATTTTTTTGGGTGTATTAAGATCATATTTTACTTGAATTTTAGGCATATTAGGTGTATGTTATGCATACATTAAAAAGATATATGTATAATTTATGTATACTAAGATTATTTACCTACCTAACTTAGGTGCCATGTGACATGGTCTAAATTTATGCTTAGCATATGTGCCATGTGGCCTAGGTTTCAGCATAACTTTGGTTAGCCCAAGTCCTGGGGGCCTAAGTATAGCTAAAATTTAACCTAGGCTAGTTTAAGTTTAACCAACATTTAAGCAAGTTTTATAATTTTCCAAAGTATAACAAAAGTTTGCTAAAGTTTTAATTTAACCAAGGTTTAGTCATGGTTGAACCAAGTATTAATTTCAATAAGTTTTGGCCCCAAGTTTTAATTTCACCAAAAAATTTTGAAGGTTTAATTTAGCCAATATTTAATAAAACTTAATAAAATTTTATTTAATCAACATTTAACCAATGTTTAATTGTGATTTAACCAAGTTTTTGTTTAACCATGGCTTAGCCAAAGTTCAGCCAAGTTTTTGTTTTGCCAATGTCTAACCAAGTTTCAATTTAGTAAAGGTTTGACCAAGTTAGAATGTTTTTAATGCACACATTGTTATGTATTTTACAAATTTGAAAAAAAAACCAACATATATGGGATATGTTGGTTAGTTACAACTTAATCACAAACTAATTTGCAACTATAAAATATATCCAAGTCAAAGTATGGTTGGGGTACCAAAAAGGATTGTTTCCTTTTGTGTCTAGTGGACCCTTTCACTTAAAACATGTTGTTGTAACTTAATGGCAATTCATATTGAAAGTTTGATTACTTCATGGATAGATACATTACTAAGGTACTATTTTATGCATAACATGTCAAATTTGAACAAGTTTTAGGATTCCTATTAAGTTTTGAGAAAATAAAAGTTCAAGGACTCATTTAAGGAATGTTTAATTTATTTTTTTTGGCCCAAGATTCTTACCACAAACACATTAGGTATTAATGTATATAAATGTACGAGTGTGACAAAAACCAAGTGCCCTATTATAATGTAAAAAGTTTCAAAAAGTGAATTTTTTGAAAAATTTGGGCCATTGATAAAACATGGCCCACATTGGATAAATTTAATATTCTTATTTTCATAAGTGAAAAAATAAGATATTCTAGATGCCTATAAAATTTGGAACAAAATCATTACATTTGACATGAGAAAAAAGATGAATTTGAGTTCTTAAGAATGAGTCCTTGGTGTTCCTTAGGGGGTACCCCAATTGTGCTTTGACCCATCCCATACTTTTTGTACTCCCTTTTTGTAAATTATATAACAAGGTGCACTAGAAACATTGAAATCCACCAACAACAACTTTAAAAACAACTGCCATTTGATGTGAGTCAACCAAAATGGCTTGACCCTAAAGGTTAAACAAAATAACAAAATAAAATATCTATTTAATTTAACTACTTACATACTTAATTAATTTAAGTAAAGAGGTACACATACCTCCCTAATTAAAATTTTATTTTAAATATCTATTTCATATCTAATTTAAAAATATAAATGTAACTATTTGTGGATGTGCCACATGTCACAATCATGATCACACAAATTTATATTTATTTATTTTTTATTGGAAATAAAATAGTATGTTGACACTTAACAATATATCATTCATTCTTGTTACTCACTAAAATAATGACATGGTAGTCACAAACAACAATACACATACAATCAATCAAAGGATAAAACTATAATTTGTTGATTTTTTCTTTCATTCACAATCCATGTCATTGCAATGGTGGTCACATGTGGCCTGTCCAATGCAACTATTGGGATTTTAGTCATATACATCATTTGCAACTAAAAATGAATCATAGGTACCAATTGCGAAACCTCATTTTTCTTCTAATGATGGGTCATGTGACGAAAATGGTCTCAATTTATCCTTGGACCCAACACCATGTTTTTTGACCTTCCAATCATTATCAAATGCAACAAGATCATGGCAATGGAGACAAAAACATTTATTGATTTCAATGCATATGCATTTTTATCAACAAATAATTGGTCCAACAATATAAAAGGACAAACCAATGCCAATTGAAGTCATCAACAATTGGAATTTCTCCTCAAGACCTATAACGCATGAAACCAAAACATTGGAAGTTACTATTGGGTCACACATTAGCAAAATGGTTTTCAATGTCATTTCATCCCCAAAAAACCTTGTCATCATTGCATTATTTTGGCTCGTTTTACATAATGCACAAGTGGATTGCATCCAAAGAGTTTTCATTTTGAAGCACCAAAACACAAGGCCCTAGAATGTGAAGTTGTTATCACAAGCATGTTGAACAAAAATCATGATCATGTTCATCATGCACCCAATAACAAGCATGAAGATGGGCACATGCAAAACTTGAAGCATAAAAATGACCATGGTTGTGTGTGAAGATCCAAATGTTCCAAGCCATTGTTTGTAACAATAAAAACTTTCATGCATGTTGCAAATAAAAGAAAGGTGTTCTTAATTTATGTTCCTCCCACACCATACGTTGGATCACATTAACATTAGAACTCTTCTCAAATTTTAAAAATACAATAATATGTTTGAAAAGAATAACGATGACACCTTGCCGTAACCCCAACCATATGATTGCACAATTGATCTTGAAAAGGGTGAGCAACCCCCATTTTGACCCATCTACAACTTGTCACAAGATGAAATTGTGATATTTTGAAAATACATGGATGAAAATCTTGATAAGGGGTTCATTCAACATTCCAAATTTCCAAATGGTGCTTCAATCTTGTTTGTCAAAAAAGAAAAAAATGATTCCTTATGAATGTGTATTGATTATTATAGCTTGAATCAACCGCCTATTCAAAACTAGTACCTTTTATATTTTGTCATAAGGTTTTTGAATTAATTAAGTCACACCAAGGTGTATGGCAAGATTGATTTACATGGAATGTACAACTTGGTGCGTATTTAAAAAGGTGATGAATGGAAATGGCATTTTGAACACATTATGGCCATTTTGAGTACATTGTGTTGCTTTTCAATCTCACAAATGCACTTGTTGTATTCCAACATTTAACAAATGACATTTTGGTGAATATTTGGATGATTTTGTGGTCCTTTAAGTCAATCACATCCTCATTCTTGCAAAGAATACGGAAGACCATGAACATCATGTACATCTTATTTTGGACAAGTTCCAAGAAGTTAAAGTTTATGTCAGATTGGAGAAGTGTGAATTTCATGAAATCGAAATGAAATCCTTGAGTTGCATCATTTTTAAAGATGAAATTTACATGAATATTCATACCATTGTGGACTAGGCTACTTTAACTTATGTTCACAATGTTTAATGTTTTATTGGATTTACCAACTTCTATTGATGTTTCGTTGCACATTATTCCACAATAGTGGCCCTTTTTAATAATTTTATTCATAAAGATCAACCTTTTGCTTAAGGAGTTGAAGTTAAAACTATTTTTCAAAGTTTTAAATTTACAACTACCTCATTGTTGATTCATGTGGACCCTTCCAAACCTTTTGTCTTAGAGATGGATGTTTTTGACTTTGTATTTGGCATTATGTTCTCATAAGACAAATTTTTTCACCTTGTTGATTTTCGTTTCATAAGTTTTTTCATGTTGAAATTACCTATGAAATCCATGACAAAGAACTTTTTATTATTAGGGATGCATTTGAAGAGTGGTATCATTATTTGAAATATACAAAATGAAATTATTATGTACTTGAACCACAATAACTTTTAGTATTTCATGACAACTTGTGTTTTGAATCAACATCAAGTTCAATGGGCATTTATCATGGTCTTGATTTTGGTTTAACCTCACCGACCATCCTTGGCATCAATAAAGGAAACTAAACATGTTATCTTGTCATTTTTACTTCATGCCTAAGGAGGGAGGTGTAACCTATGACTAGCAATGTGATGTCATTTTCAAACCTAACCATTATCTTTGATTTCAAACATTGTTGATAACTTTTGATGACAAAATCTTTCTTTGTCAAATTCATGAGGATTTGAAAAAGGATCCTTTTACTATTAGCATCGAAGGTCGGTTGAAGAATTGAAATCACATTCAAAGTTTTTAAAAATGATCATGACAAGTTCAAGTTTTGAAATGGTTTGTTGTATTATGTAGTGCATTTGTATGTATTTTATGGCCTTGTGTGACTCCGAGTTCTCCAAGACAAACATGACATGTTGGATGTAGGCCATTTTGGATTCAACAAGACCATGGAGTTAATATCTTGAGATTATTAGTGGATCATTTGACAAAAATGGCTTATTTTATTCCTTACACTAAAACAATAAATATAACAAATGAACAACCCATTATTCTTGACCATGGGAAAACCTACCTTTGGGTGGTATAACTAGGAACCACTTCACCAAAATTTAAGAAAGGGTGGACCCAATTTAACTTAATTAGAAAAAATGTAGATGTTTACATAAGTTACATAAGTAAAACATTTTTGTTCTTGAATTTTTTTTCACATATGTTCTAATTGACATTACTTACCCCTTATCATTAAATGTCAAGTTGCACCATTGTAATTTTTTGGTTTATCAATTATAATCATTAACGTATGTCCAAATTATCAATTGAAACAAAAAAAAGGGTGTAATCACAATCAAACGAGCCAAAAAGGGCATCAAATGATGAGGAAAAATAGTCAAAACTGAAAAGATATTTATGTTTTATCACTTAAACCCATGGCAATCATGGCAAGTTGTTCATTTTTCAATCATATGCATATTAAGGAATTCAAACCAAAAGTCCATTTGATAAAATTATAAATCTAAGTTTAAATTTAAGACCTTTGAAAGTGAACACCTATTGTTTCAGAAGGAAACAATTTTCAAAGGACTATCAAAAGGATTCATATGCTCAAAGAAAATTAATGGGAAAAAAATTAAGAATATAAAAAACTTATTAGTCACATTCAAAAAATATTCATAACCAAAATATGTGGAATTCTAAAACTTTAAAAACCAAGTAAAAACTTCCCAAAATTGATTCAAAATTTTAGAACTTCAAAAGTCCTTTACCACATATAAATGAGGTATAATGTACATAATTAAGAAATTTTGTAGCTTATTATACAAGAAAACATACAAATTTGAGAAATCAATTTTTGGTTATGATTTGAAATGGTTATCATTTTAAAAGACAAAACATTGAATTTACAAGGAAACAACACACTTTCAAAAATTCATATTTATTCAAAAATTATAAACCAAAAAATGTACTGCACTTGGACAATTGTAAACATTTATTATAACAATTTGCAAAAAAACAATCATTCAAAAATTCAGTTGTATGAAAAAAATATTTTTGGACAAGGCACATGTAATCCTTTTCTAAAGTAATGCCATTGGCTCATTTACTTTCATTTGCACCCAATATTACCAAATTTTTAACTTGAGCGCAATGGCTTTTCAAGACCTATATTCCCAACCTTAAAAAAATTATTCAAAGTTTTGTGGTTGCCTCAATCCAGTTTGTATTAAACAAATGAAAAAGAGGATTATTTGAAGCTTTCCTAGAAATTAAAAGCATTACAAAAAAGAAAAAAACCAATGCTACTTTATAAAAACCTTTTCCTTGACAATTCATTTGGAATATTAACATTTAAATATTTGTAAATATAATTGAAGCTTCAAATTTTACATGACTCATGTAATCTTTTGATATAAAATTTGAAATAAAAACTTTCTTTGAATGAATCATATGTTGTTTAAAAGTTGAATGGGTTAAAAAACTTTGGGGTGTGATGTTCCTAATCATACCACCCAAGGATGGGTTTGCCTTCATGTTTTATGATATCATGGATTTTTTAAGGACATCAAATTTTTATCATGAACCCCATTTGCTTCCAAGTTTCGTCCAAGAAGTTTTTTGAGCTTTTAGGTGTGAAAGTGAAATTATCATCATCTTTCCACCCCAAACATATGGGAAAACAAAATGGGTCAATTAGGTCTTAGAGTAATATTTTCACTACACAAACAATTATTATCAAAATAATTGGTTAGACTTTTGTTCATGGTAACATTTGCTTATAATAACACAATAAAATTGTCGGCATAACAAACACATGTTTTGCAAATCATAGTTTGCACCCTAAGTTTTATATCTAAATTGTGCACAAAATTGTGAATCTTGTAATAAGAAATCAAGTTATTTGGTTCGCAAACATTTGAACACGATTTGTGTCTAATCTTGAAGGTGCACAAAGGTGAGATAAGAAAATGTTAATGAACATTGCAAGGAATAACCAAGCTCCAAACTTGGTTTCAACAACAAAATATCAAAACAATGCAACCTTCAAAAAAATTGGACTATTAGATATTTGGTCCATTCACCATCATGAAGAAAATCAATGTCATGGCCTTTTAGCTCAAAGTTTCAGATTCCATGGCAAGCCATCATGTGTTTCATATTTCATTATTGGAGCCCTACAATGCATCCACCATTTCCAAGTCACCTTCACCAATTGAAATCAATGGTGAACAAAAATACAAAATGGAAAAACAAATATTGATTAAAAAATACCAAATGATTAGTTATTATACTTCATTCATTGGCAAGGTTGTGATGTGAGCAAGCACACATGAGAGCTAGCTAAACACCTATCAAATGGATGGATTTAAAATAAAAAATCCATTGATGATACCTAGGCAAGCCCAAGGCTTGTTATTAATGGAACTTGTTATTAAAAAGGGAGGTGATGTCATGAATGACATCCCTAGCATCATGGCCAACATAATTTCCACCATCATCACCTACATCATTGTTTATATCATGTTTAACATCATTATCAACATCATCATGGATGAAATTCATCCATGAAATTTCATTTTTCATCCATATGAACGAAGTTCATTCACTATTCATTCATAATACGATTACAAAAACTCTTAAGAAAGTTCTTTGAAATATTTTGGAATATTTTGAGACATTCCAAATTAACTTTAATTTTTTTGAGATATTTTTTCCTTGAACTAAGTCTTCAATAATGTATAAATGAAAATAGTTCCCCCTATGATATTTTAAATTTGTTTGACATCAATTTTGGGTATGATATTGCAACATAATCATGTTCTATTTTTTTCATGTTTTTATAAAGTCTTGTTTTAACTTATTTTACACACTTTGTGTTCTTGTATTTGAATTTTGTATTTCATGATTTGGATTTAGAATTAAACTTGCTTTTTTAATGGCTGGTTTGTGTCATTTGAAAGTTTTATGTTTTGGTTGTTTTTGTGTCAATAGTTTTTATCGATAGTAATGCAATTATTTTCATAGTAGCAAAACATGTAATACTATTTTTTTTCCCATTAGGTTATGAGAATTAAATAACTTTCAATTTCAATTGTTTTTCCCCAATTGTGAACACAACCCGGTCATAGCTTTGCAAGTCAAGCATTGATCAAAATATAAAGTTATAGGTTGTGATGTTTGTGAATCAAATTGTGATGGCTTAAAAAATGATATTTGACATTTTTTATACGTAAACATATGTTAGTTATAAATTTAAAATCATTTTCAATGTTACCACATGAATAGCCTATGCATTTTCAAAATAGTTGCAACTTTCCAATGGAAAGTGATCATGTTGATAGTAAATATTTGAGCCATTTTCCATTACTTTGTTAATATCATAGTTGCACATGTATCATTGTGATACAACAAGGTAATGGAAAGTTGTCCTTAGTGTAGAATGTGTAAATTTTAATGCAAATTTTAAATGAAATGAGTAACAAATTGCAACATAGACAACAAGTGCTAAACTTCAACATTCATAACAAATGTTTGATTCAAAATTATGTTTGATGTCTTTGGTGAAAAATTGCCACATGGCACCAAAAAAACAATCCAGTACAATTCATCCAAAATATTTTTGGGACAAAACTACAAAAGTTGCTAAATTTCAAGATTTTTTAATAAAAATTGGCATAATTGAACAATCCCTTCTTATCGGTCGCCAAATATAGCATTCTTAATTTGATTTTTTCCCCTCTTTGACATGTAGCCAAATTTGGCTAATTCCATCTTGTGGATGATTACCCAATGTGGGCTATGTTACAACATCCTATATATTAAAGCAACAATGTCTCTCTATCTGTGTGGGCAGTGTCTAGAAGATTCATCCAGTCATTGCCCGTTCCCCAGAAATAACTAATTTGAACACACTGAACATGGCGTTCTTAACTGTCTCAGTTTTTGGCCACCTTGAGTTTACTTGCGTTGGGGGGGTTCACCAAAACCTAGACATGGAATTTTTAAGGACATTTCAAGACGTGAGATTTCAGTTTTGGGACGTACACGGTGTGGGTTTCCAAGACCCAAACCTGGAAATTTTTTGGACATGATTTTTTGGATGTGGGATCCTCAGTTTTTGGAGACCTGGAGTTTGCATTCCGGGTTTCCAAGACCCAAAAAAACCTGGGAAATTTTAAGATATGGTTTTCAAGACATGGTTTTCAAGATTTGGGATCTCAACTTTGGGGCCTGGATTTTCACACTCGCGGTTTCCAAGACCGAAACCTGAAAACTTTTAGAACGTGATTTTTAGGATGTGGGATCTCAATTTTGGGACCTGGATTTCACAGAAGGGGCTACACATGATCAAGGACCTGAAATTTTTTGGGGAACCAGGGGACTTCATAGTGTCCAAAGGTGAGGGGCACCCACTAATTGAAAAGAAGAGGGGAAAAAAAACCCCCATGGTCATGAAGGAAAAATTACATGTATGAAAGCAACTCTCTAACTCCACATATCATTCTAGTATAGAATTGTTAAAAAATTTCATATTAATTTTTTTGGACAAAATGAATGTATGTGGCTGAGGTAAAGTACAATTGACATATATATTGAGTTGTTTGTATTTTCTAAATCAGTGCATATAACAATTTATAGTTTATGTCAAGGGTGAGTTCACATATTGGTCCAACATTGGTTCAAATATCCAAAACTAAGGTATCACCCACCTCCAGCTTTCCAAGTTTCTTCAACACTTAAGATATGCACAAGCTCAAATTGGGAGCCTTATCAAACTTAGACTCCAAGAGCCTCATTATTTGAATTTCATGTTTAAATCCACAAGTTTGGAAAATTTGTGACATAGTTGTTCAGATCATCTTCTACATGGGTAGATGTGGATGTTTCTTAGGAGTTAAAAAAAAAGAAATTTAGGACAAGGTATTGGTTTAGATGAATGAATTATCTAGATTAGCAATTTCCTCTAATTAGTGTGCTGTGACCTTTCTCCTTACTTTTAGGACTCTTTTAGAGCATTTTGATTAATTCATTATATTGTCTATCTTGAATCAATTTTGCCTTGCACTTTGTTTGCTTTCATAACACAAAAAGGCTTCTAGATTTCAATTATTCATTCAGTTTTATTTCATTTTGAAGCTTATTTCAGTCCAAATTCCTTGTTGGCCAAATTAAAGCCCCATACCCTTGCAATTAACCTAGGAATCCTTAGTTTTTTTCTTATCGTTGAAGATAGACCTAATTTCCAAGGCTTTAGTATCATTGGAGGGCAATCTAGAAGAGGTTGGGGGCAACATTAAAATAGTGGTTTTTCTCCCTATTATTATTGAAGACACCGCGCCCTAAGTCCTCAAGTGCCTCAAAAAATGTATGGTTGGATTCTACAATCATGTGGTGGGTAAAGCCCAAGACTTCAGGCTTCACTATGCGTAAAGACCGATCAGATTATATTCTTACCTCATAATAACAAGTGAGTTTTTCATGAGAAGAAATGTTTTTAAAAAAGCAAAAAAAGTGAGTGTTTTGAAAAACCTAACGCTTGCTCTCGTGTTTTGACAAATGTAATGAGAGCATTACATATTATGAAATGCCCACCCTTTGCATATGCAAAATTATGCTTGGTAACATGCCATCCTAATACACTAGGAAAATTTGACAAAATCCTTGACACATACAATAGAGAGTCTTGGAGTGAGTGTTCAAAGTGAGAGGAGGCAATAATTTTAGCCAAAATATAAAGTATGAAATATTCACGGTCAATTTTTTTGAAAATTGGGTACAAATGGTCTACCAATTATATGTCAACCATATTCCTAATACCAGACCTCAATGAAGATATGGATGCTTTTTCCATATTAGGAGTATGTACTCACAACTGGGCTGAGCCAATTTGAAGCTTAACAACCATATGATTTTAACAAATTTTTGAAGGAACCATGATTAGCAGCCACCTTTAAGATTCCCATCTTCTACTACAGCCATGCTCATGGTTGGGCTGTGTTCTCTTTGGATTGAACTCTTGCAAAGAGTGGAAGGTAAGGTAGGGAGTAGACTTGTTATGTTGATGGGAATCCCAATTGAATCACTTGTAAGAACTCAACTCAATCCTTGTAGTTTCACAACTCCATCATCTCCTTCCTCTAGTAGTGAACTTGTTTGTTTTGTTTTCTTTTGTTCTGTTGGCCTTGCCTACCAAGGCAAGGGTATATTGTGTTTAGATTCATTATAGAGTATAGTAGCTTAAGGGATTTTGGCCCCTACCAGGTAACTAATAATAGATCTATTTTTTAATACAAGGATTTTGGAAAGATGATATTTTGGCTTGTGTTCAAACTAGAGATTAGTTATAGTACCTTGAAGGATTTTGGTTTCGTTTAGAGGATTTTTTTTTGAAGATTATATTTTTGCATGGTGAAATATTTGAGCTTCTATAATTCTTCTTTTGCCTTGAGGTACTTTTTAAATGTAAATGTCAAAGGCCACAGTGTGACTGACACACCGCTTGTTCTTAAGAGTTTCCATGGTCTAGTGTATAAACTAGGCTCGTGAGTCCACCGGGTATGAACACGGGTATCAAGAATCGTATACGAGTTTGGTATGACCTGAGGCAAATACCATCCTTGTATCAGTAGTACCAGCTTGGTAGGGACCACGGTTGGTCTGGTATGTAGTGTAGGGGTCTGCATCTAGTATCAACACTCGTCGTAAGGACCTCGCCAGGCTGGTATGAGCTAAGGCAATACGGGCTACGGGCCCTTGTACGAGTGCAGGGAGGCATTATAAGTACCTACCTGCCTCATAAAAGGCAAGAAAGAGTCCTGGTCCCTGGGACCCAATACTAGGACCTAGCTCGTATATATATATATATATATATATATATAAGGTACCCATTGCTCAATATAAGGACCAGGCTGGTATGTTCAAAGAAAATAGCAGACCAACACTGGTTAGGTTAAGAGTTTTTAGGACCTCAACTTTATGTTGCAAATGTTGTGCAATGGTGAATAGTATGAAACTAACCAACCGTGGTAAGCCAAGCTCAAAAAACCATGGTAACCTACCCTCAAAACTCATATGTCGAAAATGAGTATGATTTTGGTGGTGAATTTATCAATAATGTTTGTTGTGTACATCCATTAGAGTATCCCTCAAGAAACCAAAAAAAAAAAAAAAAAAAAAAGTTAGGAGGAGGTCTCCAAGGTGATGTATGGCGTAAGCATGATCAAAATTTAGACATGCTTTTTGTTGCAAGAGTTGATCTCATCCTTTGCACACACTTCATTGATTACAAAATCTGGAGAGTCTAAAAGCTCTCCTGCCCATTTGTTAATGAGAGTTAGTAAAAAACTAGTGGAAAGCTACAATGAATTCCTGGAGACACCAAACATTGAAGCCAGAAAATGACAATTATAGCTATTTGAGGTAGTGGGTTGTCTTATGGGTGTTATGTTCGTGATGAGTTGTATGATTTGTTGTTTTTGTCTTTTAGTTAGATTTGTTTGTTCGTAGGTAATGAAAGTAGAAAGTGTGTGCCTGCAGAATGTGAGTGCCTTATTAGTGTATGATGCAACTCTAGTGCAAAATTCACTACAATATTGTTGTTCTTGGTGTGGTGTGGTGTGGCGTGGTGGGGACATTGCTGATTGATGGTGAGAGAAGAATGAATCCTGTGTAGATCTCCAATGGGTAGATCTCCAATGGGGTTTGAGTTCTTCAAGTTTTTTGTGTGTTTGGATTTCCTAAGATATGGTTTCAAAGTATTATTGCATGATGACTCCATTGTTTTGACACGGTCATTTGCACCATTTGGTATGGTGGTTGACAGCATCCAGAATCCATTTTAGTCAATTAGAACACCCAGTATGTATGACCTTTTCTTGTACTGCATAGCTTGATGGGGGGCCCCCAAGGCACAGCTTGCAATTGTAAGAGCAAGTCTACCAGTAGCAATAAAACTAAACTTTGGCTGAAGTACAGCCTTTTTTTAATTGGTGAAAATTCACCACAAAGTGAAATTAAAATTGAATTTAAAAAGAAAAATGAAGTGAGTTTTGGGAATTTCAATTAGCAGAAGTCAGGAAAAATAAATAAAAAATAAAAAATTATATATATATATATATATATTGCCATATTGCTATACTTGCTGTCAAGTTAAGTAACCAAAAATAGAAAAGGATGATTAAAAACGTTTGTACTTTCGTATAAGTTTATAGCCAGATTGGGTTAAATCTTCATTGCCACTTTTGCTATAGGTATCCTCCTTTTGATGATTGTAGCCAAATTGTCACTTTGGCTATATCACAAAATAAAATTAAAAAAAAAATTTGAATAAATTAGTGTGAAAATGTGTTTGAACTTAAGAGTTTTCAGAGAATACAATGGTCTCCATAAGGCCTAGTGGAAAAACATGACTGCCTTTGATTGGCCTAGGTGATTTGCATTTGAATAATATGTCATGGTTTATAGTATATCCAATTTTTGGAGTCCCCTTTTAGTTAATCAAACTCCATTTATTGGCCTTGCCTACTACCAAGGCAAGAAGGATATTGTGTTTAGATTCATTATAGAGTATATAGTAGCTTAATGGATTTTGGCTGCTAGGAGTTAATAGGTCAATTTTTATATGGGGATTTTCGAAAGATGATAATTTTTTGGCTTGTGTTGAAACTTGAGATTAGTAACAGAGTTATAATCTTTTGAAGGATTTTGGTTTCTTGTAGAGGATTTTTTTAAGATTATATTTTTGCATGGTGAAATATTTGAGTTTCCATAATTCTTCTTTCGCCTTAAGAAGGTTTTGTATTGGGTGAGATGTTTCAGACTCAACAAGGTGTTGAAGAAGCAAAAAATTATATGTATATGGACTGTTTGTTTGTTTGTTTGTTTTGCTGGAGGGTCTTCTTCCTGCAACAACTTTGCAAGCGTAGGGAGAAGACACTCTGCATGAAGAATGAATGCATCATGATGCTTGCCACAAGACAATATCCACTTGGGCTTTGCCCTTCCACCGCCGTGCCACCACCACAACCTATGTTTTAGACAAAGAAAATTGCCAGATAGTCTGCAAAAGAAATGACTGATCTTAATTGGTTATCTAGAAACAGGGAAATAAGGGGAATTTTTGCCAACGTGAAGAGCAGTTATGGAAAGATCATAATACAAATATTGCATTTTGTTCATGCATTCATTGTTGCCTGAGTTGATTTGTTATGTGAGATGCTACAACAATATGGGTGGCCAAATTGCACTGCAAATTTTCTGAAATGCTAGAGTGGCAAAAGTTTGCATCCGCCTTTCAATTGCATTGACCTAATAGTAATGAGCTTGGTGTGAGGGACAAATGAGAAAGGTTGTAAGAAAAGTTGAAGCGGGTAGAAAAATGAGCCCCTTGCAATGGTTTGATGACACAAGTACAATGGAAATAGTGAGCAGCAAAAGTGGAGAATTTTGTTGAACAACAAAAGAAATTGCAGAGTTGATTGCAACAATTGTTCCTGATCTAGGGGAAAGGACTTGCTCATAGGCAACATGGTCACAAGCTCACCCTATTTTCTGTGTGATCAAACATGTATCTGCAACCTGGCTTTGGCCAAGTACCCATCACATCCACTTGACATTGTTGTATGGGCCTTATCTGTCTCACCATCTCCTTGCAACACTGTCACTTGTCTCCTCTACCAGATGCTCATTGAAAACAGATTGCATAGTGCACTTGTTGCAAGTGGAGTGTCTCCAAACTTGGAAGTGAATATATCCCAGAAGTATTAGTGGTGACACCATGGGTTTTTGATGCAACTAATGAAGGAGTAAGGTCGTCTGGTTCCTCATATGCAGAGCCTTCAAAAAAAATGTTTGGAGTGCTCTTTGAATGTTTCAGAAAACTACTCGCAAAGTTCCTGGCAGACGATTCTCTTCCAATTCTCCATTCTACTTGCCATCATCAGGTAGCCTACCTTGATAAGGGAGATATGTTTTGTCACTATGATCTATCAATCTAGAAATGTTTTTAGTCCATCCTGAGTGCTACATACCATGCAAAGAGAAACTTACCATGGAAGAAAAAGATGCACACATGTCAAATGTGATCTTCTGTGTAGACCTGCAATCTAAGTTGTTTCTTATGAAAACTTTCTTACCTTTCTCTCTCCAGGAATGCATGGAAGTTCACCAAATGTGAATTGAGCAATGTGGATCATGTGCCCTCCATCCCTTTTCCTGGTTCATTCCCGAATCTTGTTGGAGAACATCACAGACAGCTTAGAAATGCATTTTAAAGCATAGTTACAAGAAGTTATCAATGACTCATTTTTGTTACTATCTATTGTAGAGAGAAAAGCCTTGTTCATAGGTTGTGGTGGAAAGAACATGCACAAAGAACACATTTAGATGTTATAGAAAGAGATGTTTGGTTCACCAATCTTGAAATGTTAGATAAATGACATATTCAAATTCATGAAATATCATTTTTTACATTCAAAAGTCTTGTTCAACAAATCACGCCTTTCATTACATGCTCATTTATTTTTGTGTGAAAATCTCTTCCCATTTGTAAAGTTGTGAAGATTGCTTTGTATAGATTAATTGATGGGATTCAATTTGAGTTAACGACTAATCTTTAGAATGTTGGTGCTTCATTATTCGAAAGTACACTAATATTGTGTGTGACATTTTGGCAAATAGGGATAAATTTTACAAGATTTATATTCATCTTCCTATAGGACAATGTTTAAAGCTACTCTTTACAATGTAAATGTTTCTTTATTCAAAAATACATTGACATTATGTGTGACAATTTGGCAAATATAGATAAATTTTATAGGATTTATATTCAACTTCCTATAGAATAATGTTTGATATCCACTGAAATATTTAGAGATTTGAATGGTATTCAACAAATTGTAGTTGTCATTGATAGTACGCATGTTTAGTTATCATTTCAGCAATTTAGAAGGATTACAATTGCCCTTAAAAAATTCCACAATCACAAACTTTTTTTTAACATGATTGTGCAAGGCATTTGTGATGTAAATAATTTTTTTTGGATTGTATGTGTGGGACAACCTAATGGTGTTCATCATGGTGGACAATTTAAGTATTTTATTTTATTAAATAGTTACAGACTCAAGTCAGATTTTATAAAAACTAGTAATCAACATTCAAGGTTTGGAGGTTCAACCATTCATATTAAGCCATTCAACATACCTAATTCAACCATACCTCGTTAAAAATTACAAAATTTGTAAACTTGTTGCAATTGAGAAAATTCAATTTGATGTTTCAATGAGTGGAAATTGAGTTATGATCAAAAATGCATTTGACGCCCTTAAAAACTGATGGTGGATTTGTAAAGGCATGCTAGTGCATGTGGACAAAACATTATGCATCATTGTGGCCTATTGTGTTTCACACAATTTTTGTGAACTACATGGCATACTTGAATAAAATTGTTCATAATATTAAGGAGTAAGGTGACCCATTGATTGATTTTGATAATGTGAATTATTTTTAAGAGGGAGAACAAGAAAAAACAACTAATGAATTATTAAAAGATGCATTATTTGCATGTTGGATATAACATCACCCTACAATTTAACAAACATGTATTTTGAAAATAAAATGTGAACATTGAAATTTAAAATGTGTGTTTTTATCATTTTGAAAATTTTGCCAAAATGTTTTGTTTACACACATTTTATGATTAACCAATTAATCTTTAATTGGTTTAGATTTTAGCACATATGCAAAAATTGTTACCATTTGAAGTAAATTTGTAAAATACTAAAAGTTTGATGTCCTTCCACTTTCATTATTTCAATTTTGCTAAAAGATTTGCTAATATCTTATGCAACATATTTATCAATGTCAACAAGGTTCAAAATACTTATAACTTTAGGTGCAACTTGGTTCTGATCATCATATGCTCCACGAGCCCTATTAGCTTTTAATGTTCTTGCAAAAATGTTATGCATTTTTTTGTACCAAACCCTTTTACAAACATTTGCACTTGTCTCATTTTTGTTTTTGTCAATATTTGTTGTACATCTTTGCATCTTGTAAATTTTGTCCTAACATTGCCTGAATGTACTTTTCGGAATCATAGGCCAAGTTTCATCAAACTTGTTTCCAATCTTCATTTAATTGCATTTTCAAAAACCTTTTATCTCTGGTACTAACCATCTTTCCTCATAAAGGTCAAGGAATTGAGTGTCAAAAATATCTTTCCATTTTTTTTACTAGACAAATTTGTCTTTTCTAAAATTTAAAATTGAATGCTTATGGAAGGAATGACATTTGTGGTCACAAATGCAAAATCTTGACATTATGAGAAAAAAGGGTGTTTTGCAACTAGCCTTGCAACTAAAAAATTGAGTTGTAAAGGACACTTGCAACTCATTCTAATTATATGTCATGAGTGTTACTAGACAAGTTGCATGAATTGCAAAGTTGTAAAGTTGCAATTCATCATATATACGGTGCAATTCATTGCAACTCAATTGCAACTTTGTCAAAACAACGCATTTTGAATTACTATGCAACTCCATTATAACTACATTCATGATGTCATGCTAGTGTCATTAATTGTCATCCATCTATTAAAATTTAACATGTGGCATTACGAAGATTTTTGGACATAAAATTTGTTTATTTTTCAAAATATTGATCTCCATCATCCATTATGATTGTTAATGATGGTTTGAGATTATGACATGTGGCATAATAAAAACACGTCACATATTAATTATTTTTTGGAAAAAAATTATTTAAAAAAAACTTAGTAGTTAGGTAGGTCATACATAACCAACCATAGGTAGGTAGGTTGGTAGTTCTTAATATTTCCATACCTACATATTTACCTAGGACCTACCTACCTACCTACCTACATAGGTAGATAGAGAAAATAGGACCTACTTACTTTTGTAAGTAAGTAAATAAGTAGGAAGACACTAAATTAAGTGAATTAAAAAATAACTTCATTCACCAAGGTGCAAACAAGATATTTTATACATATTTGTTACCTTCTGTTCTACTCAAAAATAAGGGAAAAAAATCTTTTAGACTTCTAACTTCCTTTAACATTTCAAAAAAAATGAAACTTTTAGTTTATTTATGGGTATCTTTAGCCTCCCTCTTGTTTTTCAAAATAATTTGTGTCATATAGTTTGGACTTGAAAAAATACCCCAAAAATTCCCTAATAATTATGTCATTTTTCAAGGATTGGGGATGATTTTTGTTGTGGAAATAGACTCCATTAACCAAAAAAATTACATTGTAGTGTTCATCACATTAATATTGAAGTATTTGAAAAAAAACAAATACTTGCAAAAACATTTCACTTACTTTCAAGTACTTGTAAGTAGTTTTTTAAAACATGATTATAATAATTTAGCTTTTGCAGTCCATGCAAACAATAGTTAATAAATAATGTACCCAAAAAAAAATTATTACCCCCATAAAATCATCTACTTGTTAATCCTTTTATTTAGAGACACCAATGTTTTGTTACTTATATTACTTTTTGTTTTACCATGCTTTGACGCACTAACAAAGGTGAAGTAGGATCTTGAAGTCTCCAAGTTTGTGAGTGTAGAAGCCATTTGCTAGTAATTTGCATTATGGATGTTGCCAAAGATGAAGGCGTATGCCTTTATGTGTGAAGACCTTTTTGTTTTGTGCAATTTTTAACAAGGCATGCACACATTCAAGCAATGGGAGGATATAAAGGACCTCAAGAAAAAACTCAATGTCACATAACACATTTGCAACATCACTTTTTGAACTTTTAACATGCATTTTCACATTCAAAGGATGGTATCCTTCATATACCTATTTTGTTGAAAACAACATGGATATCCATCAAGTCTTCACATTTCAAAATAATTGTTACCCATGGTATTGAAAAAAATTGCAAGTTTTTGAATCCCTTGGAACTTTTTTGGGCTATGGACAAAAGAACATACAAGTTTTGCAAGAGGGTTTCTAATTGACACACTAAATCCAACTTTGGCAAAATGATTACAATCAAGTTGGTCTTGTGAGCAAAACAATGGATTCTACTTAGAAATGGGGCTACCTTCTCTTGAAATTGCAATGTTACACATGTTCAATGGCCTTGGAACACATTGTTTCCATCGTAACCCATGTTCATTAACTTCTTTCTTAATTCTTCCAACTTTAGCCAACTAAATTTAGGCAAAAATTTCACCATTAGTCCACAAATGTTATTAGATCATGTTTGTCACAACCCCACTTTTGGAAAAGTGTGAGGATGACACTCACACTCCCAAAATGGGGACTTGGGAGTCCTTTGGGACTCCCAAAACTTTAGAGCTCAATTTCAGGGGTCAAAACACACTCACCTTGAGGCGTTCTTCATATCATTGGAAAGCTATCAAAGTTTAGATATTGAAATGGCCTCGAATGAGCCATTTTGGACATCTACAACACAAGTTATGGAAAAAAGAAGGGTCAAGAGTCAAACTGGCAATTTTTTGACTCCCGACCATTCAAAGTCAAGAATCAACCCAACCTCGGTGTGTAGGTGGATTGTGACATATCATTGGAAAGCTCTCAAGGAGAGCTACAAGTTTGCTTTAGACCTCATCCTAATCGGAGGTCTGAGCAAAACGTTATGAACTCACAAAGTCCCCGAAGTCCAAAGTGGGATAGTTTCGGGACTTCTCCTTGGGAATCCCGAGACAAAAAGCCATTCGGATGTAGGTGCCGCGGAGTAACGCAGAGAATAATATATGGGGGAAGGTGGTGGCTTCCCCCGAATCTAGGCTGTGGTGAATCTTGCGAGTCCAGGGTTGCCCGTGGCTTGTCTTAACATCAAGGGTGCTCCAAAATGTGAACCAACCAACTTGTTGGTTGGTTTGATGCAGGTTCGAGTAAGTAACTAAAGCTTGTCACTCTTCCTAGTCCCATTTGGAAGCCTCAACATGCCCCTCTACCCCTTTTAGTGTTGAAAACTAGGAACATGCCCTCAAGTCCTCACAATTCCACTATTTTAAAAACCAAGGCCCATCTTGGGTTTAACTTGGGACTTGGGAGTGTGTCAATGTTGCCTCCAACAATTTCAAAACAAAGGAGGATCATAATCCTCTTCCAACTTTCATCCACATATAAGTGAATTTACAACCATTGAATACTGTCAATTGTTATCATTTCATAATGAAATTGGCTCATGGAATTGTTCATTTGTTAGCCTCCAACAACACCTCATGCATGATCTTAATTATGTTGCAACTTGATGTATTAGACTAATGTTTTCGAGAAACACTATTGACTTGTAATAATTGAAATGAAATAGGGTAGCTCTCATAATTCATCATGGGATGACCATGGGAAAAACAAATGAAAGATATAAACAAATTGAACATATTTGTGCTTGTTTGCAAAGGCAAATCAACTTTCAATTGGTTTGAGACAAAAGGGGCAATCAACTCTACAAGATTATATTTCATTTTTTGCATGCATTGAATTCTTCTTGAAATAAAATTATTAACATCAAGACCATGCTTAAAAACCTTGCATTTCCACTACCTAACATGTTGTAGTAAGATGTTGGTTTGATATATGTACATTTCCTTCCATAACAATGCAAATTTTGCATTGAATTTGGTGCATTAAAAGTTTATGATTAATCATTGATTTTGCCTATGGGAAAAAAATAGTCTAAAACAGTTAAAGTTTTTATGGGTTCATAAAAGGCCCATATATGGTTACTAACATATTCTTATGACTTAGTTCCAATTTTGGAGTTTATAATCCTAAATTTCTTTTTGCAACAAATGCAAGTTTGGGGCAAATAGGAATTTGGGAATCAAATTTCAAACCATAAATGGGAAATCAAAATTAGGAGATGAAAGGTTAAGGTTTAATTATTTATGCACTTTGAGCCTTGAAGTTTAAGACTCCAAGGATTAGACTATATTTGAGCTCCATATGTGACCAGACATGAAGTCACTTGGATCCTTCTAATGTGAACACTACTTTATTTTAGGTTTAGGTTTTTGTTTTGAGCGGCCATCAACTTTTTTCATGTAGGTGGTGGAGTTTATATTATCACTGTTTGTTAGTGGTTGTGAGTAGGAAACTTTGTTTGTTGGTGTGTTATGTGAAACAGGTTGGTAGTAGTTAATGGGTGGCCAAGGGCACTACAAGCATGCAAGGGATACAAGAGGTAAGATGTTGTTGGATGAATATAAGGAGTGGAATTTGAGGGCAAAGAAGGATAGGTTTATTTTTTTTTGGTGGTTGAAATTGTTGCATTTTGTGTAGAATGAAAACCTTGTAGAAATCTATAGTTGATGTTTAATTTCCATTGCATTAGTAATTACATCATGGTAGTCTTTGTGTTCTTGTTAGAGTTAGGATTTATAAGGGGTTGATGTTGAGTGCTGATGACGAATAAGGGAAGTTTGAACTGTAGAATTAGCAGCATGTAGAGAAATGCATATGTAGGGGACCTTGGTGGAACCTTTTTTGAAATATAATGGGTAGCACATATATATGAGTGAGAGCTAGAAACATTAATGGGTATATTTTGCGTTGGATAGAATGTAGATGAGAGAGGAACAAAATGGGAAAGATTATAATAAGTATCTGTAGATCCATATTCTGCACAGAATTCTGTTTTTCCTAAGTAGTTGCAAGCCAACTTGGCATACCTTGTTCAATCGTGGTTCGTGCCCAAAAGTCGATTTGTTTTAAAAGCTAGACTAAACATTTCTTTCCATTATCTCATGTGATAGAGGGATGGGTTAACAGTTCGTAACAGACCAACTGAACATTAAAAGTGTTAACATCAAACCAAACCCCATTAGGTATGTACAATCTGAAAATTCACATGGTATGAAAAATCATGTATTGTAGGATTGTAGAACCAAGGTGTTGTGATAGTGTCAGTTTGGTAGGAAATGAATTACAAACATTGTTGCATAGAGTTAGGATTTGTAATCAGGAGATATGCTTTCTACCCTTCTCTTTTGGTTGCAGATAGTCCAAACCTGGAATCCAAGCTTTAGAGGTCGAATTTTGGAAAATTGAAAATGATTTACAAAAAGAAAAATTTAAGAGTTGTGATCTTTTACACCAATTGTTTTGCAATTCACCTTGTTGCATTGGTTGAAGACATTTGAATTTTGAAACCTCTTAAATCCATGTGAAACCCTAAAACAAATTTCATTCTTACAGTTAATGGATTGAAGCCATTTTTTGCCCCAAAAAAATTGTTGATACTTATCTTAAATAAGTAATCATGGTTGCTATTCACATTTTTAACTATTTATAGTTATTTAACTTTTTGGTTTCGTAAATCAATAAAAATCGAAAAAAATTGGCCATATCCTCCTCTTGTGTTTACTATTCAAAGCTAGTAATCAATGCCATATCAACAAACTTTCTCACAAGCCCTTGTTTTGTATTATGTACAAGAATAAAAAACCATGTATATAAAAAAGCAAGGATGGGAACCATCCACAAGAAGTATAAGGCAAATAAACACACAAAAACACATGTCACAAAAAAACATAATATTAAGACACCATTAATACATTAATAAAATCAAAGGCCGTAAACTAAAAAGGTGTTATTTGTCACAAATCGGTTAGCTATAGAGTTGCATTGGGTGCAATGTGTGGACGAGATGAGAAATGCCTCTTAAGCATGGCAACATGCTGAAAAATTGCAATGGCCTGTGAATGTTGAAGGGTTGTGGACACATGCTCTTATAATAATAAGCACAACAAGAACTAAAGAGGATTGTGATGATGAGCTATAATGACTTGAGCACAATAAATAAATAAATAAGTCAAAATGAGAATGACAACAACCATATATTTATATGACTTAACGAAAATGAAGTTGTCTTTTGATACACATTCTATATACAATCATTTCAACCTAGCCCCATAAATCACTAGAACAAACAATTTACCAAGGTATAGTCCTTGAATATACTCAAAACCATACTTGAATCCATCAAGTGTATTGATTCTTTTAAAATATTATTTTCCCCAAAATGAGATTTAAAATAAAATAAAATTCCAAGTGTCTTTTTTCTGGAGGGGGGGCGGGGTGCTTGTGGTGGGATGTCAAGGTGGCATAAATTTTCTTGGGTTGGTGAATGCGACATGTTTGGCTGCACATTGCATGGAAATCAAATATAGAAATGGTGAATATTAGTTTTTCCCCTCAGACTTGTGTCAACCAAAAACCTTCCAAAAGCACTTGGATTTTTAAAAATTTTATAGTCAATTTTGATTGTTTGCCTTGTTTGATTTCTTGGAGGTTTATTATAATAATAATAATAATAATAATTTTTTAAATTAAAAAAATGATCAAGATTTGGATGGAGATGGAATTGCAGCAGACCCTAATGTCAAGGACTTGTGGAAATGAAAAACCAAGACTAGAATAGTATAGTAGCATTGAAGAAGAAAAGAAAAGACATAATTCCTTTGTAGAGAGGACATAGACACCATTCTTGATTTGAAACAGATTCAAGACAGACACTTGAATGCAGAAGACTGTTGTGTAGCTTACATTTTTCACAATCTTGATCATCATAAGATGTTGGAACATTATTGTAAGATACTATGTAAGATACTACAAGATACTATTATTACCTGAAGACACTATGATCTTAGGGTAATAATAAGCTTTGATAACATTGAAAAAACAACAATACAAAAAAAAAAAAATCAATTAAAAAAAAGTTATATTATGATTTTTTATTATTAAATCTTCATCAAAGCCTTATTGAAGTTTTGGAAATAACATCAAATTGATTAAATACATTTATATCTCCAAAAAAAGAATAAATTAATGTGTTTTATTTTAATCAAAATTTGCATTTGTTTCAAATAATTTTAAAAAGAATTTCATTTAAATAAGATTTAAAGGAATTGAGTTAATTATTTATATGTTTATCAAATAAATTTCACTTAAAAAAATAGTTGTTTTTTTTACATTTTATAGTGATATGATACCTCATGATACAAAAAGTGAAGTGACAACCCAAACAAATGAAATGATGTAGGGGCATGATTAGATCAGTTACCCAACATTCATATTTTGAGAAGAAACCAAACAAGTGGGTAGATAATTATAAGAAAAAACAAGATTTTTTTTGTTGGGTAGATTTCAAAACAACACATCAATTGGATGGTGCAACCCCTCAAAACTTACAAGGAAAAAAAAAGAAAGAAAAAAAAGCACTGTAAGTGCATGTTAAGCTTTCCCATTGGCTACATGAAATTTCTATTTTTTAAAAAATTGTTCATCACCATTTTTGGCTTGGGCTAATACCCCCATTATAAACAAGGGGTATTTACGTACTTATTTATTTGGGCTCCATGCTGCTACGCACTACCAGTGACAATTAAATAACCAAAAAAAAAAAAACCTTTGAAAACTTTGTTATTTTCAGATATATATAGGATGCAAATTGTACAAAAGATTGCCCAATTATCATGTGAGGGAAGATTTAATTAGTCATCGGTGTTTTTAATTCGTTGAAAATTTGGAAACAATTAAGATGGATAAATATTAAATCAGATAAGCAAGTGGGGATTAAATCCTTGAATCAAGTATTTAAGGGAGAAATTTTTATTGGAAACTAGCTTAATCACAAAGACAAAAAAACATGTTAATCTCTTGAAATAATTTTAATATATTCAAATGAAATAACACATATTTACATTTGTATGAAATTACATGTAAACAAACATGTGTATGAAATTAGAAAAACACAAATATTCAATTATATTTTTTTTTGAAAAGAAACAAGGATTCCAAAATACATTAAAATTTTTTTTAAAAAAAATTTCTTTCGATATCTTAAGATCTATAAAAACATTTTGAAACATTGCAATTTGTAAATTGTTTGTTTTGGCTTCTTCTTCTTTGGCTGTGATGAGAACCCCAAGTGTGAAACTCGCTATTATTTATCTATTTATATTTTTTTGGGTGTGTGATCAGAACCCATGCGTGAAACTCGCTTTTTTCTTCGTCTTCTGTGTGATCAGAACCCATGCGCTGAACTCGATCTTTTCTTCGTCTTCCGTGTGAACAGGAGCCAGAACACCAAACCCGAAAAACCTGCTTCCTGTTTGTTGCCGAGAGAGCGAGCGAGAAGGGTGCGCAAAGAAGAATTTCACCCAGGAGCGGCATTCGATAAATTGCTTCCAAGGGGAAGGAAATTCGACGAGGTTTCGACAGTTGTGATTGAGAGATTGAGGTTGAGAGATTTTTTCTCCCTTTTCCTCAAACTAGTGGGTGCCGATGGCCGAAGGCCACTGTGAATCCCCGTTGGTGCCTGTAACCTTTGACCATTGTTTTTTATTTTTTACTCTTTATTTTTTATTGCCCAGGACGCCCTGTCCTGCCCCTACCCTGTCTCTGTCTGTTTCGAATTTTCTTTTATGTGTAACTTCGAGAAGGAAGTTACACATACAAACCCCTCATTTCTTGAGACCTGAAATGAAAAGATATGAGTTTTTTTTGGGATATGAGTTTCAGGACCAGGACGGACACAAAAGAAGAAAAACAGTCGAAGAGGAGAAACAGCCGATGTGTGATTTTTTTATTATAGGAATTTTACCAGCAGAACCAGCCTCTGCATTTTCTATAGCAGAACCGGTTCTGCCGGTCAATAAAAACGCGAAACCGTAGAGTCGGACGGACGCACACAATTTATATATAAGATTTTTTCAAAGAAGATTGAAGCCAGATTGAAGAAATGGAGAGAGAGAGAGAGGAGAAGCAGAAAGAGAAGCTGGAAGAGCGATAAAATAGAGCGAATTAGAAGAATCCGGAGCAGGCCTAAGGCGAGGAGAATTGAGAAGACGGGGGAGTATGCTGGAGGCGGAGTGTGTGGTGTGTTTGCAACTTTATGATGAGGGAGAACATTTGCCTCGTGTGCTGTCCTGTGGGCACTCTTTGTGTGATGCCTGCACTTCGGATCTGCCGTCTCAGTGGGCGGGAACGACTTCTTCTTCTTCTTCCTCCAGCAACTCCGTCCACTCTGATGCTGCTGGTGGCGGGGGTGGTTTGATTCGGTGCCCGGAGTGCAAGCAGCAAACCAGAATGCCGCTCGGGGGCCATTCTGAGCTTCCCAAGAACATCGAACTCATGCGCTTGATTCAGTCGGTGCCAAAATCGGATTCTCAAGAGCTGCTTATTCTCAAGAAACGGCAAATTGATCATCGGGCTGTAAACCGAAAGCATCGCGGCGAGGAGGGGGAAAAGGATAGTGAGACAGCGGGTAACAACTTCTGGATCATTCCACGGAGTACTGTGAAGTTGAGAGGAGAAACTGTGGATGGTCTTTTGGTTGCGGACTTGTGCATCGACGGAAGAGCGTGGAGGAAGAAGACGTATGAGGAGGTGACCTTGCACCTTCTGTCCACCGCCATAATAACTGCAGGAGATGGATCTAGTTACAAGCAAAGCGTAAAAGCGGCTTGGAATCAGCTGCAAGCGGACACTAGGTTTGAGCTCCTCAAGTTCCAACACATTTCACACCAATGTGAGCACGTTTTGGAGATACTTGGCTTGTGGATGAGTGAAGAAGGAAATCTTTTCCTTGTTTCCAAGGATCATGTGCAAGGCTGGAAAAAAGCTCAGGTTTTACTTGAAAGGAAGAAGGATGATGATGATGATGGTGAATGCAGTTTCAAAGGTGATGCTGTTGGAAGTCAGAGCAATAGTTCTGACAGCTGCCATAAAATGGAAAAGGAGGCGGCAGCTGGTGTAAGTTCAGCAGGGACCTTGTGCAGATTGGCAGTCGAACTCTGTGAAACCCTAATCGAGGTACATGGACATGGGCTCATCTTAGGTGTATTAGGGGCAGAATGCCTTATTCTGGATGAATTTGACCACCTTCAACTCCATCTTATACGTGCACTTTTGCTCAAACAACAGATATGCAGTTCAATAAATAATAGGGTTTCAGTTCCTGAATTGCTCAATAGCCTGGCACTCAAACCTGGGATAGAATCATCTCCTGTAGAAGAGACTGGCAACAAATCCAGTGAATCTACTGTTGGGTCTTTATGTTGGAACCATGAGTATATGAGTCCAGAAGTTCTTAGATGCCTAGAGAAGGTTCATTCCAGGGAGGAAGGAATTGAAAGTTCAGGATCAACAGGTGTAGTAGCAAGTGATGACACAAAATTCAAGCATGTCATAACATACAAGGCTGACAGTTGGTCCTTGGGGTTTTTGTTGCTGCGACTGTTTTCAAGCCATGTTGTAGTAAATGGTGTTCATTTTTCTGAGGTTATTCAAAGCATCCTTGAAGGCAGATGTTTACATCTTACGTGGCTAGAAGACGGATTGCCATTGCTAGGCCAGCATGGTCAACTTAGAGAGCAACTATCAAAGTGCTTTGCACCAGAGCCAAGTGAGAGGCCTGAAGTAGATGAAATCTGGAGGGGATTCAAAATGGTGATTGATGATCAACCACTGTTCTCACCAGCTCATCAGAAGGGGAATTGTCAGGAAAGCTTGTGGGTGTTTGGCCTTTCTGGCTTTTCTGGTGATGACAGTAACCTTCTTGATGGTAGCTTGGAATTTGAGGAACAAACAGGCATAGAAGAGACAATTGATTTGATTGAAGATGATCATTCCCATGCAGCAGAGGTTGGACAAGAAACCCTGACCATCTCACGAGCTTTAATAGATAGTGAGATATGCGGTACTGAAGTTCAGACACTTCAAGGCCATCTTGATGTGGTTTCAGCACTAGCTCTTTGTGGTATGTGACACTCCCATTGATTGCGATTTTTTTCTGCAATCTCTGCATGGTAGAGATTGTCTTATTCTTTGATAAGTAGATCTGGTTATTGTTTTGCATTTGCACAAACATGATATTTCATATGGACACAAACAGGAATAATTGCAATGTCTCTGCTGCTACAGGAATACAAGGGTGATCAATACAGTTCAAGTTATGGTATTGAATTCTATTGTTGCATTTGCAGGGGATTACTTGATAAGTGCCTCCTTTGATAAGACACTGCGCATCTGGTCTCTCAAAGTAATTTCTGCCTTAACTCACTTTTCTTCTTCTCCCACAGGATCTTTTCTGATGTGGTTTGTGTATGGCTGGTACTTAGTTTTCTTCTTCTGGTCCTGGTCCCTCCCCCCCCCGGGTTTTGCCCAAGTCTTTAATGGCACCTCTGTAAAGGTTATGAGTGCACACATTGTCATATTGTCTTCCAATTTGTTGGGATGGAGATTTCTCTGCAATTTCATCCATATATTTCAGTTCTGAAATGAGTCGATGATACCAAGCAAAGATATGTGCACTCTGCACTGGTGCTGTCAGTGGCTATTACAGATTTTAATCAGAGATAATAGGTCTTTTCAACTTGACACAGCGGGAAGCATCATTTATTGTGGTGCATATCCTGTTGATTAACAGTTTTGGACAGGATGATAGATTGATGCAGGTCTTGGAAGGCCATGGACAAAGAATAACTGCAGTAGCTGTGCATGAAGCATCGAATGTCTGTGTCAGTGGTGACTATGGAGGACAGATCTGTGTGTGGAATTTGTCCATGACAAGGAGTTCTTCTGCACCTGTCACTACATGGCAGGAGCATGATGATTGGCGTTACTCTGGAGTGGCTTCTTTGGTAGTCTCCAGTGATCAAGTGCTGTACAGTGGAAGTGGGGACAGAACAATCAAGGCATGGTCTCTCATGGTAATAAACAAATTTTACTGTCACATGGCTTCACAGTCTATTTTTAGACCCTGACATGCCAGTTCTTTGAATGCTGAAGTACATGTTCTGACGGCTCATTGGTGACATGATCAAGTGTTAATTACATTGCTGGGTGACTCATGACCAGTTTGTTTAAAAGTGCAGGATTTTCAATTTGTAACAGATATGCAAGGACATAAGGGGGTAGTATCAACCCTCCTGGTAGAGGGGCAGGTACTGTATAGTGGGAGCTGGGATGGTACTATTCGATTGTGGTGGCGTCCCAATCACAGCATTCTGGCACATCTTGGGGGACCATCTTCTCAGTACCTTGGTGGCGTGCGTGCACTTGCCCGAAGTTCTGCTTCAGGCCTTTTGTTTGCTGCTCGTGATTCAGGCAGCATTCAGGTTTGTAGTTCCTCTTCCAATTTCAAGATTGATTTTCCTTAGCCTGCTGACAGTTATCACACTTAAAAGGGAAGAACTCAGAAACAATAGAATCAGACTCTGACCATGCACTCTATTGTTCTGAAGTTCTTTTGGCACTATGTTTGGTGTAAGGATTCTTATTAAGCCATTCCCAAGGATTCACAGGTTTCATTGGAAATTACAATGACAGAAATAAGGTGTTGCAATGTTTTCTGAAGTTCAGTTTTGGGAACCAGGTGTGGCGAGATGGACATGAAGAATACATAAGGTCTATTGAGCAAGCCCACAAGGGGGTAATTGCAAGTGTTGTGTTTGATGGTGGTTGGCTATACAGCGGCAGCTGGGACAGCTCGATCAAGGTTTGTCCTTTTACAAGGCACACTGCAAAGGAAGATGTAGGCCACCTTCTGATACAAATGCAAGACTGTTGAAGAGAATTTCCTTTGCTGCATTTTTATCAACAGGTGTTTTTGAAAAATGTGCAGGCATGGCCAATTGAAGAGGTTTTATCTGCTGATGCATTTTCTCACGTACAGAGGACATGTGGGGCAACAGTCACAGCACTGGCATGCACACATGAAAAGCTGTATGCCAGTGTTGCACACACTATCCAGGTTTGATCAACACCCCTCCTGCAAGCAAATGTTTGAAATGTTGCACTGTTTTAGCAACTCATTATAATGTCATCCCCATGGGAACTCCTTTTCAGTTTGCAATCTTTTCAATCAACGTCAACTTGGTGTGTTTCCAGTCTAGCACTGCCACAGTGAGGAAAACATAGTTTTTGACTTGATGCCTAGCAGCTGTGTGGAACATCTGTTGTTGAGTGTACTAATTGCACTTTTTACACAGGTTTACAGCTGCAATAACTCTGCTATTATTCCAAAGCGGAAGAGCTAAATCCCCATGAGATGGTACCACTAATTCATCAAAAATGCCCAGAAACTTTATGTCGGTGGCTAGATATCTGAGTGTACTAGGCCTTCATGTTCTTTAGGATGCAAAAGTACATTTCACATTTGGTCAAGTTATAAGCTTGGCAAGTATTGAGCTTGCTTAAACTTAAGTTTTATTGTGTACATACTTGGGGGCTGTGTATACAGGTTCCAGTACTTGGCACTGATTTCTAAAGGTACCATGTTCACTTCTGTGCTGCAAGCTACTCCCATTATCTTGCTCCTGTCAAGAAATTGCTTTACAAAATGGGCAGGGGTTGCTCCACAGTTGCAAATTAGCATTGAGTATTCATGTGTTTTATACCAGGAGCGCCCTGCTGCCAAGACTGGCACATTGCCACAGAGAAACAGAACAAGCTGCTATGATGCCTTTTGGATAGGCTGACTTTGACTGAGTTGAAATCATATGTACTTCTTAGATTTGCCTACAGGACATTGATTCTCCACACTCATACTCCTTTATGTATACTTATTTGCTTATAAAGATTGGCCTCAAAATCCATTGAGTGATTGTTTATTCTGAAGAATCCAAGGTTGATTTGTCTACCCTGAAATGATCTAGTATCTGTCTTTGATTTCTCTGTGACTGCTGCTATTTCATAGGGTGGGAAAAGATTGGGGTGCAAGGAGAACACATCATCCTGTTGAAGTATAAAGGTCTGGTGAATGCCCACCCATTTTACTCATGGTGAACTTGGCATCCTTGTGGCCTTCTTGCAACACCAGCTGGTTGTATTGCAGGAGTCAGCAGACCATCACCATGTCATCTGCATCAGCCACAAGATCAGCAACTCTGGAACAAAATTGCAGGTCCTCTTTTTTTACCTTCTTCACTTTGGTGTTACTTCTCAACTTCTCACCCAAAAAGTCTGGTGAGATTCATCCTGCCTATGAACAGTCTGCTCAAAATCCATGATGACCTTACTCCTCTGAGTTGGCTACTGTGGACAACATCTAGCATGTACACACTTATGTTGCCTTGGCAGATTGGGGTACTGTGAAGAAGTTAGCATTACACTTTAGGTCACTGCAACAGCACAAGCCCTGAAGGTGAGGAGGAAATGCACAATCAGGAAAGCTGAGGAGGAATTTGTAACATGGTGGTGCCATCTAAGGCCAAGTATTGTGAAGAAGTTCACATTACAGGAAAATGAAAAAGGGGCCAAACTGGTTTTCTCACCTAAATTAGTCCTCAGGGAAGTCTCACCCCCAGATTTGAATTTGTCTCACCTGCACCTTTTATTGCTGCTCAATGCTCATATTCTTCATTGAATCAAGCCTGGTCAGAATACAATCCTACAATTGGTTGCTTAATTTTGGAACTCTAGTTCAATTCAATTTGTCCAACATAATTAAGTTCCACTATTTTGTCTACATATCTAAGCAACCAATTCAAAATCTATAAAAAGAATCTAAAATTCATATCACTTACAAAAGCACCAAATATAACAACAGTCAAGCTCGTTTTGAACCATAAGAAGGCAAGAATTGATCGATTGCAAACTGCAAAACTAACTAACTAATTATCACTGGTAGTCGCATCAAAATGCTCAAGATGATTAGTACCAAACTAAAACTTCAAGTTATGGTTCATCCACAACAAAGTGACAATGAATTTCCAATTGAAGGTACATAGAGTTGTAATGGATGGTTGGCAAAGGTTCTCTTCCAGCAAAAGGAAATGGTGAAAATGATGTCTTTCATCATTAAAATCTCAACGTCCACATCATTCTTTCTATTTTCTCTTATGAGCTTAGAGGAGAAATGTTGGGTGCATGTTTTGCAAGCTTGTTGCCACCAATGTTTTGAGTTATTAGTAACGATGTTGGAGGAGCTTGTGATCGATTCATTTCTAGTGATGAAATCATTGCTAAAATATAATGCCTTTACAATAAGCTTGAGATTTTTTTGTATTCTATTGTAGTAGTTTTTTCGAAAGTTTAATATGGAGGTTCAAGTTCTATTGAACAACAACGGCAAAGGTCTCTTTTCAGTCCCTTCTCCATGCAAACATTCCCTAATCTTCTTGATCCAACAATAACCAACAAAGGAAAAGAACTCTTTTGACTCCAAATTGCTCACCTTTTCTTATAGTACCTCCCTCCTTTCTCAAACCTTGGACCTTATTCCAACAAGCTTTTGGCTTGGATAGTTATGATGGCTATGAGGAAAGAGGGGGGGAAGCTCTAGTTATAAATTGCAATGGTTGTGATGAACATGAAATTAACAAGGCTTGATCTCCATTGAAAACAATCCTACACAAAAATGAAGTAGTAAAAGCTTTTGGAACACCCTATTCTCCTACATGTCTTTCCAATCCATAATCATTTCTTCAAAGATTCCCAAGGTTCATTGTTGGTAGATTAAGACTTGTAGTTGAATGTGGACCTTCTACAAACCTGGGTCAATGAAGTGCTTAAAGTCATTACCAAAAGAGTGTGATAAATGTTCATTAGTTGATCTTTTAGAGGAAGGCCATTGCAAAAGTTCCTTTGAGAATGTATGAAATTGCATTTACATGAACCCTTTTGTTTTGGTGAAATTGCTCACCAAGGGTTTTCTCAAAGTTGTTCTTTCGAAAAAGGAAAAAGCTAGAACAACTTGAAAAATTGTCACAATAGATTGATGTCTTTTAGCTTCTTGAATTACCAACTTCATTTCAACGTTATAATTAAGGAATCAAAACATCAACTTACCATATTATCAAGGTCCAGTTTTTAAACCTTTTGCAAAATTAAGATATTCACACATATGGCTATTAAGATTAGTGAGGTGTTTGAGATTGAACTTTTGAATTCATATGTAAAACAACCTATTAAGTCAATGATAATCATAGTTATGACATTCTTGGTGCGGGAATGTTATGGAAGCCCAAAGATCTCGTTAAAATTCGTCAAAATTCATCAAAATTCGCGTTGAAGAATGTTATGACAAGGTGCTTTATCACGTAAATTCGTGAATTTTAAAGTGCAAAATGAAGAATGTCATTACTATGATGATAATTGTCAAGACGAATGACATCAGTTGACTCGTTAAGAATATCTTAATCCCATCGTTAAACAAACACACAAAGGCGGGTGTTATTGTCTCCCAACAAATCATGTACTTAGAATCACCAAATCAATGTCATAAATGCCACAAAAATTGGGCATTTTGATCACACATGCACAACTATGAAATTCCCAATTTGGGAATGTCTCAATCACACAAGCTTTGCACTTGTAGAAAACATTGCTTCTTGCAATGACTAAATGGCTAATGGAGCTTTTAGGGGAAAAAACACCTACAAAAATCAACACAAAAACTTGTATCCCAAATAATGATAACATTCCAAGGAAGCAACAACCCATAAAGCTCAAGCTGCCAAAAAAACTTCCAAACCTTAATTTCAACTCTCTTGAATTATAAAAGGTTTAAGGAGGTGCATGCAATCCAAAACCAAGAAATGGGGTGTTTAGTATTAAGGATTTTAAGCTTGAAATTTCTAAAATTGTCCAAAAAATAAAAGGGAATCACCTAGATGCCAAGGTTGCTAGAAATTCAAAGGTGTTAAATTTTTTTTTAAAAATAATAAATCAATTGTCCTTTTGTTTCAATGTAAGGAAGAAGGGAAAACTAGAAGTCACCTAGATTTATCAAAACCTTTTTGAAAACCTTCAAGATGACATAATAGACCAATTTGAAGCCATGGAGGATTTTCAGTCATAAAAAAATTAAGAATGAAAATTTTTAAGCAAAAAACAAGAGGAAGAAAACAAAAATTGACTTCTTATGGCATTGGAAATGAAATTTTAAAAGGGTCCGAATTTGTTTAAATGTACAAAAAATGTGTCATAACATCACGTTTTTTATACTCCTTTATTAGTCATGTTCCACCATACACATGCACACAAAATGAATGTTATTGATGGTTTTATATATGTGATAATTTAAAAGATTGACCTATAAAACATTTAACACATTTTAATTGTTTTACAATGATTAAAATCAAAATATAAGACTCCAATAAAGATTGTTTCATATTCATTTTGAGTGGTACATTTTTAAAAAAGATTTTGACCCAAAGGTCAAATGAAATGGGTCAATGCCCATCCCCTTTTTAAAGGTTTCATTTAGCTTGACTTAGAGGAACATGGAATCCTCTTCCTTGGAACCTTCTTTCTTTGAGTCTTTGAACATTAATCCAATCCCAAGCTCAAAAAGGATTAAGGTTTGTATCTAATGTGTACAAAGGCACATGATGACAACACTTAAATATTTCTATGTTCAAAATCAAAGGAGTTATTAAGCTTACAAATTGGCATTATAAGTAGAAACAACATAAAAGGATGTCAACTCTTTCAACTTTTAAATAAAGCATAGCTACTTGCATGCATGTCTACAAGATTGGAATAAAATGTTTCAAGGCATGGATCTAGGATCTAGGGAAGTTCTTCTTTTTTAATGGTGTTAGATCTTTGATGGATTTAAGGGAGGTCTTGAATGCACAAATTATGGCACAAATTCACATTGTATTCAAATACTCCAATTAGTATTCATAAAAAAAAGGAGACTAAAATGGCACAACCTAGATGCAATTGGAAGTCTAAACAACTCAATATAATATTTGATCCCTACACACAACTTACTCTTGAGGAAACAATAATTAAAAGTGAGTGTCTGAACGCCTCTTAATTTCAAAACCTTTAGCAATTCTGCATCTCCTTAGATTGACAAGAAGCATAGACTCTTGGGCAAGTGCTTCATAAACAAAATGGAAAATTTAGGTGAATACCAACAACTAGAAACCCTTAAAGATGGTGGAAACATTCTTGGAGATAGTAAACTTGCAAAGAAAGAAGAAGGAGATTTAAGGTCTTTTAAGGACACTTAGGGATCAATCAAGCTAGTGAATACCCTTCTAATTAGAAGTCTATGGATTTATGTTTACAAACCAACCAACATGAAATCCAAGTTTTTAATAAAGATTTTAAACCCTGAAAAAAAACATGCAACTTTCTTCAAGGTAGAAAAAGGTAACAAAAATTGCCCAAGAAAATTATTTTTTATGTAGGTTGGATGTAGGTTGCATGTTGTTTCTTGACTTGTTTGCATGGCATCAACCCCGATGTATAAAGTTTGTCATGATTCAATCATTGAAACTCCCCCAACATTGTCTTTTTACTTACATAAAAGCAATCACTTTTTCAAAGTCTAGAACAAATGGGAGGCTCTTCACATGATTAATCTGTCTTGGAACTTTATTTTTGTTAATGATAGTTTTGTTAGGGATGATGATGACTCTTTTATCCATACATCACAAACTTCCCATCCCATGATTGATAATGGAAATCATGCAAAAGTTTTATTTCATGTGTGTGTGTGTGTTTTTTTTTTGCATATAGACATCATGTGTTTCAAATAAATATGATGCACAAATAAGTAGAGTGAAATATTTTCAACCAATATTTTCAATTTTGAAAAATGAATCATACATGTTTTAGATACATGATGTCAATATGTAAAAAACACAAACTCATGAGATAACATATTTCATGCGAATTTTGAACGAACTAATGAAACTAGTAAATTTGTCATGTAGTTTGCATATTGGTGACTTTTTCCCCCTAGACAATCATTTTTCATAGTTTTATTCTTCATTTTATCTAGGTTGAGCACAACATTTCCACTTTGATGAGCACCATTTCAATTCCAAGATTTTTCCTTAATCCTAGACCATCATTGTGAAGGTGGGCATGGCCACTTGGTGTGCCATAAGCAAGCACATGAGTTCTAGGGATCCTAATCAACAAGCTAATATTGAATCCTCTTGGAGATCTATTTGATGTCACTTGAATATTTTGGGTTTGGATGTGTCTCGTTTCACCCTTGTTGTATTTCTTGAACGATGTTGTGATGCGATTGTTGCCCACCCTCCTCCCAGTTGGGGTTTCTTGCTTTTAAGGCACTCAATGACTACTAGATGAGTAGACGCATGTTGATGGTTTTAGTATGTATCTAACCACCATGGTCACTTCTAAGACACAAATCCAATGAAAAAAATGTGATGGTGGGTGTTGGTTCACACTAGCTAGATGTAAATATGGTACCTAAGTAGAAGGACACACAATAATCTAAGATTTTACTTCTGAAAAGATCAGCTTTGCATGTGAAGTTAGATATGACACAAGAATCCAAGGGAAAGAAACCCAATAACAAGTAGTACAATTTTATTTTATTTTCAAAAAATGAATTCATTTTCTAATTTTGAAATTATATATATATTTCCTTCATCTACTATAATATTGTGATATGAGTAGTGAAATTCTTCAGAATGTATAATTTTGATGATTTTCATATGTCCACTTCATATTTCCCCACAAAATTTCATTCCACTATTTTGAGGATTAGGCTAAGGTATTGTAACATTAGCACTGGTACTCATTCTCGGCAAAGTGAGCTTAACAAAACAAGGGGTGCGTCACATTGTGGCCTTGCCATTTGCATTAAAAATTTATCTTACGGCAAAAGAAGAATTATGGAAACTCAAATATTTCACCATTGCAAAAATTATAATCTTCCAAAAATCCTCTTAAAGAAACCAAAACCCTTCAAGTATATATTATAACTCTATAACAACTAATCTCAAGTTTCAACACAAGCCAAAATATCATCTTTCAAATATCCTCATATAGAAATAGACCTATTATTATTACCTAGTAGGGGCCAAAATCCCTTAAGCTACTATACTCTATAATGAATCTAAACACAATATATCCTTGCCTTGGTACTATGCAAGGCCCGAAAAAACTAAGTTAGGTGAAAAGTTATTAGTAAGCTGCATTACAAAAAGCCCAACAACATGCAAGACGCCTTCCTTCTTCAACATGTTACACACTGGGTAAAATTCATTTGGTTGAAGAATATTAAACAAGGTGTGTTATATATACAATGGCCGTGCCACTAATTCAATATCAACAATTGATATTTATGATAAATTGGTCATAGCTAAGGGGAATTTTTTTAAAAAATCTATTTAAATGTACATCATGTTGTTGTAAAAGAAAAAAAATCATGTTTTTTTGTTTTTATTTTCTTTTTTTTGTCACATTCATTATGAGGAACCCAAAAGGGTTCTCACATTAAATGATGACAAGTTCTAAGAACTTATTTAAACATACAAAAATGAATTACCAAATCAAAACCAATAGGAAAAATGTCACAACATGATTTTTAATCTTTTTGCAAATCTAATGACTTTTTATATATAAAAAATGATCAAATATTCTCTTTTCATATTTATTTTTCACAATTTTTGCAAAATTTCAAACCACAAAGAAAAGACTTGTCATGACATGTGTATTTGAAGGTTTTGAATCACATTTGTCACATTTTGAAAGAATTACATGAATTTTTGCATATGAAGGGTGCCATAACCATTTTTTAAGAAAGTATTCTCATATTTAGTTTTGCGATTATGGATTGATGACAAAGTCAGTTGTGAATCTTTTTACAACCAAATTAGGATGAATCATCTCACCTAGTTGATAGGGTGCAAAATCCATTGAAGCTACTATACTCTATAATGATTCTCAACACAATATCCCTACCAAAAACCCAACATAGAACAAAACAAGTGGTTCATTGCAATGTTTTAAGAAAAATTTAAAAAAGTTCTCTTTCATTCAAGTTTTTGCTTCTACAAAAAATTGATGATTTTTTTCTGCTGGATGAACACATTTTATATGGATCACCACCTCCAATGAATCACTATTCCTTGGGTAATATAATGGCCACTCTTTAGGACAGGTTCAAACAAAATCATGAGAAACCATGAAAACAAGTAACATGGTTAAAATAATTTTGAACAAAATCATGGCAAATAATGAAACCATGTAATAATGGTTAGCTAATTTGAGCTAATTTGAACTCTAAAATAAAAGCACTTAAAATCATCACTTCCGACCCTAACCCAACACCTAAAGTGATCTCCAATGATTGTTTTAATGTGCTTATTTATTAATACATGATTGTAGTAGATTTCTAGCTTTAAGTTATTTTTTGAATGATTTAAAATTAGAATTCAACCCATTTCAAAAATAATAATAATTCAACTCATTCCATGGCTTATTTTGAGTACATGTGATCATAATTTTAGGATGTTCTCTTTATCATATTGAAGTCCTTCTTTTGAGGATTTTGGGTGATAAACTCACCTTTAAACACAAGGGAGCTCATCACAATTCTATATATATATATATATATATGTTAAATCACTTGAACTTGGGTTGAGTTTTTAGTCCTCTAGTCTTGAAGAGAAAAAAAAAGAGTGTAATTCTTAAATTTTTTTTTGGGTGGAAAAGTTTGATGTACTCAATATGGTTATTCTACTAGCTTTAGGTGCTTCTTCAACCTTGGCTGAATTTTTGATTAGAAAGAGGTAGGTACTCTAAAGAGGAACAACAAAGTTTCCAACTGTCACTCTCAAATGGATTTTGGGTCCATGGCAAAAAGTGTAGGCATCATCCCTAAACCCTAAAACTTACAATGTGGGTGGGATACAAATTGCAACCCAAAGAAGGATGAGTTGGAAAGGCCATGTTAGGAATTGAATTATAGGTAGACAACACAAAGCCAAGACTTGCTCCAACCAAAGAGGCACATTCTCCAAACTACCCAACAAGCAAATGAAGGTATGCCAAGTGGGGAATGCTTTTGGATCCAAACATATCAACAATTGTCCATTGCAAGTCAGGAGCTGCCAAGTGCAATGTTGGTGCAGTACAGTTACAATTCATGGCAGTGTGTTTCTGACATTTTCCTTTTAAGTTAGTGTTCAAAAAGGAGCTAAGAAGTAGGAAGTATGATTATTGGGTGTCATGAAGTCACTTGCATTTTGCTTCTTACATTTGGTGGGGGTCCTTTATGTGTCTCCACGTAAGGACAAGAAGAGAGAATGTTGTTGGGGAAAATATATAGGTACCTAAATACATATATATATCCATCCATCCATCCATCCATCCATGCATTCATCTATCCATCCATCCATCCATTCATTTATTTATCCATCCATCCATTCATTCACCTATCCATCCATCCATTCATTCACCTATCCATCCATCCATTCATTCATCTATCCATCCATCCATCCATTCATATATCCATCCATCCATCCATACATTCATTCATCCATCCATCCATCCATCCATTCATCTATCCATCCATCCATTCATCTATCCATCCCTCCATCCATTCATCTATCCATCTATCCATCCATCCATCCATCCATTCATCTATCCATCCATCCATCCATTCATTCATCTATCCATCCATCATCCCTAGTTTCTTTTTTTCAAAGAAAGTTCTGTTTCATCATCATAAGTTTTAAAAAATAACTAAAAATCAATAAAATTTTGGTTCAAATTTAAAGGCTGAGAAATGAATATATGAGTTGGGTAATATCAATGGAGAGGGAGAGAGAGAGCGAGACTTAATTTCCACTCTTTCCCATGAGATAACCAAAAAAAGAATCACTTCACTTACCCATTGCCCCAATTTTTGTGGGATTCCTTCAGCTGAGTTTTCACATAAAAATTATGAAACCTTTACTAACCAGGCAAGTTTGGCACGAAATAATTTCCGAGAAAAAAAATTCAGAACTTTTGAGAAATTATTATTGTGTACTTTAACAAGTTAAAATAAATTTTTAAAATTTTTTTTTAATAAAACCACAACCTTATAAAATTGTTAAGGGTTATGCCAAAGAATCTTAGGAAAATATATATTAAATATTCGGCATCAAAAGTGCTTAAACCCCGCTATACTATTATAGTAGTACTCAAGTCTAAGATTAGCAAAATTTCATTATTTACCCATGTTTCAAACTTTGGGTAAATTACTCCCAAAATATTATTCTTAGTGTGAAATAGAGAAAAAAAAAGCAGACCACTTACCTACTCATGAATTTTCCTAAAAATTTGAAAAATTCCTGAAAATAAAAATTTCAAAATTTCAGGAAATTCCACCAAAGACTTTCTCACAAACCCAAATTATATATGTATGTATGTATGTATGTATGTATATGTATATGATGTATGCATGTGTATGTATGTATGTATGTAATGTATTTTGCAGCAAAGAGTACAGGGCTCTGTAAAGTAGTAGCCACCAGAACTTGCATGGCAAAAGTGGGCTTGCTGGGTGGTGGGTGGGGGAGTGTTGTGGGGGAGGAGACTTATACTAAAGCTTTTAAGCAAAGTATATCTGAAGCTTCTTCTTCTCTTTGGTTCCTTTTCACACACTCTCACTCTTTCTACTTCTTATTGTTTCTTGTTACATTGTAAGTAAAGAAAACAAAAGAAAAGAGAAATAGTGTTTGCCAAGTCTGAAGAGTCACTTATTACTCCGCCACATATAACCCACCACCCACTTTCTCCTATTTCTATGGTTTTCTCTCATTTGCATTCAAGATCTGTATCCCTCAGTGGAAGGTGCAGGAGTGATGGGTAGCTGTTGGTTTTGAGGAGGAGGAGGAGGAGTTTTTGGCAAGTGCAAGTTTTGAAGAAAGGACTTTGTTGGTGTGCAATTTTTTGAAGAAGGGAGGGGAATTTTTGATTTGCAAAAAGGTTTGCAAAGGTGGTGGCTTTTTGGTTTTGGGTTTTGGGTTTTGGTTTGTTTTGTTTTGCTTGATTTGCAGTTGATGGTTGTGAGCTTGATCAGCAGTTTGAGCATTTGAGATACAGTTAATAGGGTATTGTGTTCAGGAATGGCAAAAATAGCCAGGTACCCAAGTCTTCTTCCATTTACTGGTAAGGTGGATGGCCCTACTGCAAGAGCTGCTTCCGCTGCTCCTGCCAAACAAGACAAGGATCATGCTTTGTGGAGAGAGAAGAGCCTCCGCCGTCTTTTCACCATAGGTCACATGTGAGTGATGATGATTGTTCATGATGATGATGATGATGATGATGCTTTTCCACCTTTGGATTCCAGAAACTTTCAGAAACAGAGCTCCATTGACAAAGCTTGAATGTCAAGAAACTCTCTCAATGTTCTCTGCAATGAACAAACAGCTGGGCATTACATTTTGGGTGGGGGCCATTGTGGGTGTGGAAGGAAAAAGGACTTAGGAAGTGTAGAGACAGAGACAGAGGTGTTGGAATAATGTTGTTCTTTTTGTGGGGTTTTGGTTGTTGGGTATATGTGTAGAGAGCATGAGAATGAGCTTGAGCAGAGTACCCGTGACCATATTGTCAGGGAATCTATGGAAGTATTGCGCTCAAATGATCGTGGTGGTTACACTGTCCCTGCTGAAGGCCTCTATCCATTCCAAGTACAAATCTCTTTCTTACTCACCTCCCTCTCTTAGAACCCGAAGTTCCTTCATTGCTCAAATCAAGTTCTGCTTATCCTCAAGTTTGAGAATTTTAGGGTTTTTGATTCTAGCCTCAATCAAAAAAAAAATCCTGCTTTCTTCAAGAACCTGAAAGCTGCAATCAAAAACTTCAGCTTCTTCCAATGCTTTGATCCCCATGAGTGTCTCAAACCTGTTTTTTCGGATTCTTTACTCTCCGATAAGTCCAAATCTGAGCAAACTCATCTTCTTTTCATTTGCAATCCCAGACATCAAAATAATTTTTCTTCTTGAGTTCCTAGAGTGTACAACTTTTGCCAATTGATTACAAGTCAGTCACAGGTCTTGGAAATTCTGGACTTTTCTTTGATTGGATTTCTTGACAGTGTAGGTTATAAAATCTTGATGGATTCTTTTGTTTGTTTGTTTGGATTGTTCAAAGTGTTGGGGAGGTTTGGAATCTTGATTAGTAAACACTAAACACACACATGGGGTGGGGCGGTTTTTGTGCAGTGGAACTGGGATTCAGCCATAGTAGCAGCAGGATGGGCAGTGTTTGATGAATTGAGAGCATGGAAGGAGCTGGAAACCTTGTTCTCAGATCAGTGGAAAGATGGTATGGTGGCATCTATCAACTTCCACAAATTCTCAAAGACATACTTCCCAGGGCCAGAGATCTGGGGCACTCCAGAGAATCCCAGTAAGACCAGCGGCATCTCACAGCCCCCTGTGGCTGCTCTTTCAGCCAGGTTCATGTACGAACACACCGCACATCCAGTGGAAGCAAAGCAAAAGATTGAGGATCTGTTTCCAAAGATCTTAGCTTGGCACAGGTGGTGGTACAAGGTAAGTACTTTGCTGGGTTTTTTCTCCTCGGCATCACAGTCATTTTGCACATGGATCCTTTTTTCGCCAAATCTTTTCCAAAGCACATCCAGCCACTGCTCTAACAATAAATTACTTTGGTCAGTAGTTGAACCTCAATGCATCTGAGCATCAGAAAGTCCTTTTTCTGCTGCTGCTGCTGCTGCTGCTGATGTAGACACACTTGCGGGTCCCTTGCTGATAGAAACATGAATCATGTGCAAAAAACAGGCACGTGATCCAAACAACACAGGGGTGGTGGCAATATTACATCCATGGGAATCAGGCATGGACAACAGCCCTGCATGGGATGAATCTATGACATTTCCGATTGACCCTACCCTCCCACCTTATGAGAGGCAGGACCTTACACATGTCAATGCCAACATGCGCCCTACCAAAGACACTTATGATCGCTACCTTACACTCCTGTACAGGTATGAAATATAATAAAATCTCAGATCATGCACTGCACTCCGTATGCAGAAATTGCTACCGACAAAATCCAGTCTCAAGTTTATGTACCTGCCTTTCTAATAATTTAGTTCATCATCTGCAGAAGAATAAAAAAATGGGTTCTTTTTTTACTCTGGGGTCATGAGTCGTGTTTGGGGGCAATGATTGGTGTGTTTTTCCACCATGTACTTGTGGCAGGTTCAAGAGAGAGAACTTCTATGACCCAGACAAATTATATGAGATTTCGCCATTCCGTGTCACTGATTTGTGTGTCAACAGCATCTTGTTCCGAGCAAACCGTGACTTGCGATGGCTGGCTTTGCAACTGGGAAAGACAGATGCTGTGGCAGAGATTGAAGGCTGGCTGGACAATGGCTTTGAAGGCTTCAAGAAGCTTTGGGATGAAGAGGCTGGCTTGTTTAAATGCCAGGATCAAATCACTGGGAAACTTGAGGATGCAGCAATTTCTGCAGCATTTCTACCTCTTTTTGCAGGTATTACTATTTATTCAACTTTTCTCACAACTGAAGACACCAAAATATTTACCCTGGAAAGAAAGAAAAAAAAACCCCATAAGCCCATAAACCCTAACATTAATCCCAATTCCAGAAGTATTAAAGAAAGGCGGATTTTTATTGACATCGTTGCTGGTTGTGTTGTGGGGGGAGAAAATAGGCGTGGCAACAAGGGAGCAAGCAGCCAGACTCGTAGAGAATCTCAGTACATGGTTGAAGCATGTGAAATACTCTGTGCCTAGCCTTGACCCTCAGGATCCACGGTTTGAGCAGCTTCGCTACTGGCGTGGCCCCATCTGGCTCATTATCAACTGGATGATTTCTAACGGCCTTCGCCACTATGGGTATGCTTTCTCTTGTGTGTGTGTGTGTTCTCAAACAAGCTTCTTTCTTTCTCTGGGAGGTTGTTCTCTCCCTCTCTCGTCCTGCTCAAAACCCATCCCTGAGGAACTGACTTAGAAGATGGAGGCTCTACACAAACCTGACCTTTTCTGTTTCTGGTGCAAAACTCTGATTTTATCTGCACAACTGCACAGGTATGATGAACTGGCGGATCGAATAAGGAATGACTCCATCGAGCTGACAAACAAGGCAGGTCTACGAGAGTACTTTGATCCTGTGACAGGGGATGGTGCAGGTGGTACAAAGTTCTCATGGACTGCAGCAATGTGCTTGGCTTGGCTAGATCGAAATGCCGTCATAGCCATTGGGCATAAGATGAGTGGCCACAAAGACTATCTCAATTGACAACAACAACAACAACAACAAAAACGACCCAACCTCCAACCCAAACGATGAGGCTTGAGTCTTCTCAAAATTTGCAGTTATAGACAAGAATTTGGTTGATGGATAGAGAGATTGAATGCCATGATGGCTGATGATGACTCATGAGCCACATTCCATTGAGCTAAAGCTTTTTTTGATTATCTTGATTAATTCCATTCTTCTCTTCTTGGACAACATGTGTGCATCATTCTTCTTTCCATTCCATGTTGGGTGAAAACCCAAATGTTGTCATAAGTTATATAACCAGGATTGAAACCTAAACCCTAAACCCTAAAACCTTAAAACAAAACCCTAAACCCTATAACCTACCATACCTGGGCAATAGTATTGTGGTTCTCAAGGTGGGTATTTGAGGACCTATTCACCTGGTGTTGGTTAGGCCTAGGGTTAAGGTTCTCAAGGTTAAGGTTAAGTTGTGTAGGCAATGAATGATTTTTTTCTAAAATTAAAATTATTATTATTATTACTATTAAAATTCGAAATTTCTAGACCCAACTGTCATCAATTTCCTTGTCAAACTAATATCCCCAATTATCAATTAACCCGTTTTTTTTTTAAAATTGTTGATTTGTTAGACACAAGGATTGGTTATTAATGTCACCTTGGGAAAACACCTAGTATATTGCTCAAGTAGGTTTTAGGGTTTTTCTTTTTCTTTTCTTATCTTTTCTTTCTTCCCTTCTTTTTAGCAAATACATGTTATTATTCAAGCCAAAGAGGAGATAAGCTACTTAATCTTTATGAAATCTCCAATTCCAATAGTAAATTAGAATGCAAAGGTGCAAAAAAGTACACCAAATGAATTTTAGGGTTTAAGGATTGATAACCGACTTGGATGAAAAATTTACCCGTGGATCAAATGTAATTATATATTTCTTCGTAAAATAAATCAAAAATATAATTACAACATTGTGCCATGACCATATGGGGGGGGGGGGGGGGGCGGGTCACGGGCATAATTCTACCTAGGTGCAATTGTATACCACTTAGGTAGGTTAAGTCAACCCAAGATGTTTTAAGAATTCGAACAAATGCCCTTATTCTTGTGTTATAACCTATTTGCAAACATTTCATTCATTCAATTGACATTTGTGTTATAACCTATTCGCAAACATTTCATTCATTCATTCGACATTTGTGTTATAACCTATGTGCAAACATTTCATTCATGCATTCATTCGACATTTGTGTTATAACCTATTTGCAAACATTTCATTCATTCATTCAACATTTGTGTTATAACCTATTTGCAAACATTGCATTCATTCATTCATTCAATGTTAAGAGCCTTTTTGAGACTTCACAACACAACAAGTTTCAACTTTTTCTTTTTGTTTTGCACCTTTAGATTTTGACACATTCTCTCTCCCATTCCTCAATGATTTGATGCGCTATTGAATTTTTTTAAGTCCGAGGAAGGAAGTCTAGCTAGGGTTTGATGAAAGCATGAAAAAAACTATGTGAAAAAAAAAGGTTGACTAAGTACACTCTCTCCCCCCCCCCCAAACTAACCCTACCCCACCAAATAATTTTTCAATCTATTACATGCACACAACCTTATGCACACCACTTTATTGCATAGGTAGCTAGCTCTTTTATTGATAAATAAGAATAAAATTATAAATACATAAATTCATAAAGAATCTTCAATGATTACAACTAATTGCCCCCCCAAAAAAATTAAATTTAATTTAATTTAAAATAAATAAATAGTTATTATTATTATGGTGATGAATCTGATGCCTCTTTAGAGTGTGTGTCCCCCCCCCCCCCCCCAAGTGGGGCTTTTTGGGCATATAAATAGCCACGAAAGTGTTGATATTGAAAATAGTAAATACTAATAATAATAATAATAATAGTGATGATTTTTATTTGACTAAATAGTACTCTTTTCTTTTCTTTTCTTTTATATATATATATAATTTACTTATCTTTTTATATTTTTAAAAATGTTTTTTTAAAAGTCCTATAGTAAGTAGTAAAACCTTGGGAAAAAAAACTCCCAAAGTTTGCTGCCTCCTTTTGTGGCATTTTGGGCAGCAAATAGCCACAAAAGTGTCGAAAAGACAAAGAGCACTGCGAGTCGCCGGAGCGAGAGAGAGAGTGAGAGAGAGAGAAGAGAAGAGAAGAGAAAGGGAAGAGAAGAGAAGAAGTCTCGCGCGGGACACAGAGAAGAAGAGATATACACAAGCAGACAGGGGGAGGAAAAGTCCGCAAGAGGAAGAAAAAAGAGTCACAAAAGTGGTGGAACAAGTTTGTGGATCATCATCATCATCAACAACAGCAAGTGAATGCTTCCGGAGTGGAGGATTATTAGGTGTTTGTGTTTGAGCTCAGATTTGGATCAAGCTTGATGAGCTCCAAGCATTGAAAGAAGGGATCTGAGAATAGTATATAGTATAGTGAGTCCTGCCCCCTAGAGCTACTCGAGGATTTCCGTAAAGCTATGGAGAAGCTTTACAGCAATAACAACAACAGGAGGAGGAGGAAGAGAAGGCAAGAGAAGCAAATGGGTGGGTTCAAAATTGTGTTGCTATTGGTGATGAAGATTATGATCAGCATGATGGTAGTATCATCATGGTGGCCATCGGCTGTATACGGATCCTTTGTGGTTGAAGAGAGTAGTCTGACGGTAACCTCTCCGCAGTCCTTGAAGGGTACATACCAAAGCGCCATTGGCAATTTCGGAGTGCCACAATATGGAGGCACCTTGGCAGGCTCCGTCAGATACTCCAAAGACAAGCCCAAAGCTTGCGATCCTTTTGTAGATCCATCCTCCTTCAAACCCAGTACCAGCCAGGGCGGCCGTCCCGTCATCGCTCTTGTAGATCGAGGAGGTTTGCCACACTTCCTTGTTGCACATCTTCTCGTGTTCTTCTTCTTCTTCTGCTTCTTCTTGGGATTTGTTTTCTTGTCTTTAAGATTCTTCTTTGTGGGTGTTCTTCCAGACCAAAATCCGGAATTGGGTTGTTTTTTTGGGGTAGATTGTTTGTTTTTGTTTTTTCAAGACCCGAATCCGAAATGGGTGGTTGTTTTTTCCACACCCGAATCCAAAATGGGTTGTTGTTGTTTTTGGCAGATTGTTACTTTGCCAAGAAGGTGTACAATGCACAGCAAGCAGGTGCAGCAGCAGTGTTGGTTGCAGATGATAGGGATGAGTCTCTGCTCACCATGGATTCACCAGAGGATGATAGCAATGCAGCACAGTACCTGGACAACATCACCATCCCATCTGCTCTCATCACCAAAACGCTCGGTGACAAGGTGAAGAGCAGTCTGGAGCAGCAAGGGGAGATGGTGAACATCAATCTCGATTGGCGAGAATCACTCCCACATCCAGATGAGCGAGTTGAATATGAGTTTTGGACCAACAGCAATGATGAATGTGGCCCGAAATGTAATGACCAGATCGAGTTTGTCAAGAGCTTCAAAGGTGTTGCACAGATCTTGGAGCAAGGTGGCTATACACTCTTCACTCCGCATTACATCACATGGTATTGCCCTAAGGCGTTTGTTGATAGCAAGCAATGTAAAGCTCAATGCATCAACAAGGGGCGGTACTGTGCACCTGACCCTGAACAGGATTTCAATGTTGGCTATGATGGTAAGCAAGTGGTGATGGAGAATTTGAGGCAGCTGTGTGTGTTTGATGTTGCCACCAACAAGCTCAACAAACCATGGGTTTGGTGGGATTATGTCACCGATTTCCAGATTCGTTGCCCCATGAAAGACAAGAAATATGGACCCGAATGTGCAGAACAAGTCCTGACCTCTTTATGTAAGCTTTGTTTCTTTCTTCTCTATCCCCTTCTTCTGATACCATGCCCACCCACCACCCACACACTGGTTTTTTGTCACCCTGCATGGCACAGAAAAATTCTCTAGATCAAACACTACAGTAATAAGACTAATATATGCGCATTATCTTTCACTTTGAGTCGACTTTTGCAGTGAGTAAAATAGGCACCTTTGTTTTCCTTGAGGTTTGCTAAAATGAAATAAAAGCTCTTTCCTTCAGAAGCTTGTTGCAGCTTGAATGAGGATACTGTTGACTTTTTTGATTAGCAATGTCTCTTGAGTGCTAGCCAACATCACGTCTGAGTCTTCCCATTGCTACCGGAAAGGCAACAGAAACTCAGGACGCAGATTGTGTATAATGGTTTGCCCAAGTTTTTGGGAAGATTATTATATGCTTATCTACACCCACTGTTGGGAGCTGATGAACTCAGTGGGTAGTCATGGCAGCTCGTCACTGCCGTTTGTGATGAAGGTGATGGTCTGTCACTTTGTGAGCGACTCTCATGAGGTTATGACTGCACTCATTGTCATGTTACCTTTAATTGTTGTTGTGGAGATTTCTCTGCAACTTCATCGATCTTTGTTTTCCTTGAGGGTTTATAACTATGCACCTTGTTTTTGAATTTTTGTGGTGAGTAAAAGGGGCATCTTTTCTTCAGGGTTTATACGTATGCACCTTTTTTTCACTTCGGGTGAATTTTTGTGGTTAGTAAAAAGGGCATCTTTTCTTGAGGGTTCATACCTATGCACCTTGTTTTCACTTTGGGTGAATTTATGTTGTAAGTAAAACCTGGGCATGTTTCTTTCATGAGGGTTGGTTTATATGCATGCACCTTTCTTTTCACCTCGGTTGAATCTTTTTTTATGGTGAGTAGGCAAAAAGGTGTCTCTTTTACTGAAGGGTTTCTTGTGTCTGCTCCATTGCAATGAGGATTGGAGTGAAAATTAGTGTGAATCATGGTTTTGGAGTACCAAAGGGTTTTGGTGTTATGGATTTTGATTGCAGCAATAAAGCCATCTGATGTGCGTGAATGTATGGGAGATCCAGAGCTTGATCAAGACAATCCAATTCTAAAAAGAGAGCAAGAAGCACAGGTTCATTGCTCCTTTCCTTCTTTTTTCTCTTTCCTTTTTTCTTCTTTTTCAAAAACTGAGAATGCTTTGGAAACTCTGTTTTACCACTACAGAAAAGCTGCTAGCTTGATGTGGCTTTTGGGGTTTCTGACATCTGGGGGGCTCAATCCATCCTGCTATGGCCTCACTATTTACAGTTGATCTGAAGAGGGTCTACATATCCAGGCAGTTGCATATGATATTAGAAGTAGTACATGTACACCCTTTCCCCACCCTCCCCCAGCAGTCATGTTCATGAGGTTTTTCGGATGTGGAAATGAGTAGGGTTGTATTGTTGATGTCGTGCACCAAAGTAAAATTCTGCATTTTCTTCTCCATCCTATGATTGTGAACGTCATCCATAAGTGTCTAATGCAGCAATGTCAGTTGTAACCTGGCAGGTTGGGACAGGTGATCGTGGTGATGTCACCATTTTGCCAACACTTGTTATTAACCAACGGCAGTACCGAGGTCAGTGTGATTTCCCCTCCTTTAATCTTGTTAACTTAGACATTTGTAATGACAAAATATAAGCATGAAACTGCCCTGAAAAAGCTGACCCAAGAAAGTTTTGTTTCTGCTGAGAAGATTCTAACCTATTCCAACTAAGTATTACTGCCTTAAGTGGAACACCTTTCCTGATGTAGTTGGACAAAACCAGTGTTCATCTGGTATTGACTTTTGAACATACCAGCCTGGTCTTGGTATTGGTCCATTAAAAAACTTTCATACCCACCTGATCCTGATATTGGGTGCAAGACTGATTTTTGGCTGGTATGAGGCAAGTGTATACCTGATGTTGAAACTGGTATGTATGCAAGTGTGGTTGAAAGTGTCACATTTGGTTTTTTTTGTCACCAAGTGGCAAAAAGTCACCAAAAAAAACACTGAAAGTAGGTATAGATGCCTCGTATTACCTCAGGTCCCTACCAGGCTGGTACTGGTGCAAGATTGGTATTGGTATTGCTTCAGATCATACTAGCTTGGTAGGTAGGATCCTTGGTGCCAGTGTTGATAGCAGGTGTGCAAGGCTACTATATTCTATACCCAAAACACTGGACAAAACCTAATCTAAAACAGTGTGTTGCTTTTGTGGACAATATGGTTGGTCTTTGTAGGAAAGCTGGACAAGGCAGCGGTGATAAAGGCTATCTGCTCTGGTTACAAGGAGAGCACAGACCCACCAGTGTGCTTAAGTCAATGTAAATTTTCCATCCTATCCACTTGAGCTCTTACTTCCCACTGAAGCTTCTCATCTAATAAGAATGTCATGGTGTCAAGTGCAATGCGAGTGGTGAATGTATAGTATTTATCTATCTTAACTTCTTTTTTTCCCTCCACACTTTAAGATTTGGGTGATTTGGGATTTTGGGTGATTCTTTCTTTCCTTTAGCTGGTATCCAGTATTAATACTGTAGTACATGGGTGACTTCAGCATAAATTAAATTAATCTTTATTATGCCTTGTGTTGAAAATTCCAAAAATTTGGATTTGAGGACAACTATTTTTGTGCTGCAATGAAACAAAATGTTGGAATCTAGGAATTTTGACAGGGCAGTTGTCACTGGGAAATTTTGGCAGCTGTTGAAACAAATGAATGCCTGACCAACAATGGAGGATGCTGGCAAAAGGGCAATATTACAGCATGCCAGGTAAGAGAGATATCTTCTTATGTGTCTCCCGATTGTTTCTTCCTGAAACACCCAAGTGAAAACAAAAACATTTTTTTCAGCTACAGTAATCTCTCTCTAGTTTTGTCTTTATTTCTGGTGGGTGTTTCATGACTTTGTTTTTGGGTGGATCATTTTGTGGCACAGGACACATTCCGTGGCCGTATATGTGTGTGCCCACTACTGGAAGGTGTGCAGTTTGAAGGTGATGGATACAGTAACTGTCAAGGTAATAATATTGCTCAATTTATGACCTACCTACCTACCTGATGTCGTTCATCCTCTCCTTTGTTTACTTTCCTTGACTTACCATTCGCCCTTCCTACCACCACCCCCAAAAAAGGTTTAATTGTCTGAAATTCATCAATGTGGAAACAGCCACGGGACCAGGACGCTGCAGAGTTGATAACACTGGATGCTGGATAGAGACCCAAGGAGGTCTTACATTTTCTGCCTGCCAGGTACTCTCAACCCGAACCCCCGATGTTTTCATCTGAGTGTTGTACTCTAAACCCTAAACTCTTCCAGCAAAATCACAAGTATTCTCTTTTGTTTGAAATACTTTCAAATTTGTTACATTTTCTGGAATGTACGTCACATATTATTTCTCTCTCTCTATCCAACCGAGTCTGTGCAAAGATCTTGCAGAAATGTGTAGTTTGTAGCTCCTCAAGGGTCAGGCACAGTGTGACATTGCAATGGTATACTAAAATTTGGCCCTGTTGTGTTTTTTGTTTTGTGATTTACTTAGGATTCCTCAGCTGGATGTGTGTGTCCTGAGGGGTTCACCGGTGATGGGTTGATCAATGGCACCGGATGTGTTGGTACGCTACATGACTGCTAACAACATTTGTCTTGCCTGTTAAGAAGCACATGTGCTGACATCTTTAGGGTTTAGTTATTACCTGATCCAAATCTTTGAACCCTAAACCAGTGACCTCAATAAGAGGGTTTTGCTTCCAGTTTGGTTTTCCCACTAAGTCCTCACGTGTGATGATATGCTTGTGCAATTGTTTGCTGAAGGTCAATGGCATTGAGACTTGCTGCAAAGAATTATTATCTCTATTACATGTTGTAGAAGTGTTTATTTGTAGCATCTAATTGAGAGTACTGCTGTTGTACTTTTTTTTGGTTCACAAGATCAAATCGGTTGATTGCAATGTTTGTGCTTTTGTTTGTGCAGATGTTAATGAGTGCAGCGAAAAGACAAAATGTCAATGTCCACAATGTCTATGCAAAAACACATGGGGTAGTTATGATTGCACATGCTCCAGTGGCCTTCTCTACATTCATGAGCATGACACATGCATCAGTGAGTCCTGTGCTGCCTCCTCTTCCCCCCCCCCCCCTGATTCCTGCTTCCAAGCAAACCTCATCATCTCAGTCATTCATTCTACATGGAGATTATGTCCTTACCCTTCATATACATGGTCTGTGCTGCAGGTAAGAAGATTTCATCATCCAAACTTGGGTGGTTTGTTTCACTCATTGTTTTAGTGGGCATGGTGTCGCTTGGAGTCATTGGCTACATTATTTACAAATACAGGCTTCGGGTACAATGTTTTCATTCTGCCATTTCTCCTGCATATTTTTTCCCATGCATTGTACAGTTCTGGGTTTGTGTTCTGGATCTGTTTGAAGTGTACTGAGCTCTGGTGTTGCTGCTTTCATTTTTGTTGTTGGGTGGGGAATGGCAGTCATACATGGATTCCGAGATCAGGGCAATCATGGCACAATACATGCCATTGGATAGCCAGAATGAGGTTCACAACCACATGCAGGAGGATGCTTAAACTGCAGGTTTCAGACCCATCTACACGTGCACAAAAAGGATTCTACTATGCATGTGATGAGAATCCGGTGGGAGGAGTCAGTCACCTGGGACTTGGACACAGAAAAAACACTTGGTATTGTTTGCAATATCTGTGTGTCCTTGGTTCCAAAAGAGCTCTCAAACAACCCCTGTGTTCTCCTCGGGACTTATGGGTTTAGGGTTTAGTCTGTACCAGCATAGTTCTCAGCCTTTTGAAGCACTTTGTCTCCTGTTACACCACAGGGTTTGCAGCAGGGCTGAGGGATAATTGTAGAAACTTAACCGTCGGTGCCCTCAAACAAGTGTTCAATACAGATTGGAGTTCAAGGGTGTAGGCTGTCTGGTAGGTGGATTGTCATTTGTGTCGTTGTACAGGCAGCAGATTGAACTTACTTTCATGAGAGAGCTTGTGCAGGATTTTGTGGGGAGATGTGCCAGGTCCTGATGTTCAGTGCAATGGTGAAGTGGATTCGCTGTCTTGTAAGTTAGTTGTTAGCTCGTGAGGAATTTGTTTTGTGAATTAATTGTTCTAGAAATTCAGACTGTATACTTCGGACGGGGAATGAGATTTGTAGATGTGGATACTGCACGCTAGGAAGTATGATTACGGTGAGAGTAGGAAATGGGGTGTGGAATGTGTGCACATGGGTCTTAGGAAATGGGGTGTAGATGGATGCACATGGGTCTTCATCTTTTACCTCGATTTGTCCCTTTTTCTGCATAAATTCATCAATGACGATTTTATGTCAACTATAAAGGTTGTGTAGACGTTTGATTTCTTTTAAGTTGATAAAACATACCGGCATACCCCTAATTTTACTAGTCCTGGAATTAAGAGAAACTGATGCAACTTCTCTTGCTGCTGTTGCCTGGTCAAACATTGTGGAAAGGTGAAGAAATTTACGAGTAAGTGAACCATTTCATTAGAGGGCCATGGTTTCAAAAATTACACTTGGTCCTCAAAAAAAGATCATGCTATCAAAAGCTTTTCATGTTGTGTGCTTTCCTCAAACAATGGTTCCATTTGAAAAACGCAAAAAAGGCTCTTGGTAGGAGAAGACAATGAATGGACCTTAAACATCTCTACCCTATATCAACCATTCAAATCTTATATGAATTTATGATAAAATCTACACACTTCATCTCAAAGGGTTGTTGTTTTGGAGTCATATGCCATCATCATGTTCATGTGAATAGGTCTTTGAATTCAATGTTGTACTTGGGACAAACTTCCAAATCATTTAAAAGGGGACCAATTCCAACCACTAATTCCCCTTTGTGAATTGAAATATTATGGGAAGTTTTCATGCCAAATTTCAAAAATATCAAAGTTCCAAATACAAATATGTTGGGTAGGTATCGCAAATGTTTTGTTGACATTTTCAAGCTTTCTCAAAAAAAAAAGAATATGATATATTCTTAGGAAAGCATGATAAACAAAAATGTGTTCCCCACCAAACATTAAATGCCTATTTCCAAGGGAAGATAAACAACAATGCAAAAAACCTAAAAGGGAAATACAAAGCATTAGATGTCCTAATTTTTCCTAATTTTTAGCTTTAAACAACGGGCATCAAATATAAACAAGATTAAGAACTTATTTATAGCAATTTACAATGTCAAGTGGTAGCTAATAAAATCTATAAATTCAATTTAAATTCACCTATAGCTTCATCGTTGACATGGATGTTAATTTTTTTTAAATGGCTATTATTGTCATCTCTATCCAATACTACACAAGTTTCACACAAGTTCGGCAACCACAAAAATGGAAAATATGATCCATCCAAGCATCTCCACCACACACCATTAAACTTCTTCACTTCCCTTGCAAAACCATAATGGTGCAATCACATTCAAACAAGCCAAAAAGCACATTGGGTGACTATCAAAACTCTATAAAGACTATAATTTTGTTAGATATATTTTTGTGGTATCGCTTTAATGCCATGTTAATCATGGAATGTAATGCTAAATGACTAATATGCATGTTGAAAATTTCGCCCAAAAAATTTGGGTTTTGGTTTTAGCAAAAAAACCTTTGAACTTGAACAACAATTAGATCAAAAGCAATCAATTTTGCAAATTACTAAGCTAAAAACTATCTTTATAAAAGAATCTTGATGAGAAAAAAATTGAAATAATGTTAAGTGATTATCCACACTCAAAAAACACTCACAATTTGAAAGTTGTGAAATTAAAAAAATTTAAATTAAAAATCTATTGAACATATTTTCAAATTTTCAAAAGTCTTTTACCTCGTGTAAATGGGGTGTAATGTACATGACATCTAAAACAAAGTTGTAATTTATGAATTAATAAAATAAATCATTAAATAATTAACATATTTTCATACAATCTGAAATTAAGATAAATTTTCAAATCGAAATGCAAAATTTGGTAGAATATGTACACTTTTAAAAAAATCTTAGTTATTCATGGAAAGTTAATACAAAAAATGTGATGTATTGAAAAAATTATACGTATTTTTAGTAACATATTGCAAAAAGATTTCATCCCAAAAATCCTTTCTATGAAAAAGTGAAAATGACCACAAAAAGGATTTACAATCTTTGAGAGTTTCATCACCATTGGCTCATTTGATTGTGATAGCACCCATAGTTGTTGGGGATTTTGCAAGGGGCACCCAAGATTATGTCATTGTAGCAAAGTTGTGCCCCATAGCAAACATTGTTAAACTTTAAACTTTTACTCTTGGTAAAGCAAACTTTGAAGCACAAAACTCAAATAATTGAAAATATATATTATCAAAACTAACACCTTTGTCACTTTTGCCACCATTGGCAACAAGGAAAAGACAAATTCTCCAAATGTTCATGAAGTGAAAGATAATAATGCATTCCTATATGAAGTTAAAACATGAAAAGGCATAAAGATTACAAATGACATTATTCCATTCCATTCCATTCAACAAAAATGTCAAGTGGTTTATGTTTAGATTTGTTGTAATGATGACCACTAATGGACCCCATACCTAGTTCACATAAATTAGTTCCAATTATCAACATTATTGGAATTTAAAGTCTAGCCATGGTTTCTTTTTTACTTCTTGGAAAATGACCAATATGGCTTAATAGTTTTTGGGGAAGTCCAAATGTTGTGATTTTTTTTCTTCAGGTGAATGTCCTTGCTATTATGATATTCAATTAGAAAACATTTGGCACCCCTTTGGAAAATGGTGGGACCAAGTAATGGTGATTACATGTATTTAAAAAATAGTTTTTAAATGCTACAAAAGTTGGCACAAGGTGGCAATAATTACTAGGTTATAGATTAAACAAATTATAGAACAATTTGATTCCAATGAATAATATTAGACTATTAACTTGGATAGAACATAAAAAAACACCATAGTTGACAAGAAAAGTAGTTTAAAAACCTACATTAGACAAGTCAAAATGATCTAAACAAAATTGATAAAAACAATAACAAGGACAAGATCAAACAACAAAATTCAAGCTCAACTTGTCTTGTTCATTAGATCCTCCCGTCATTTGCTTTGCTACAATTGCTTTAGAGTCAATTTCCACATGAACAAATGAATCTATTTTCAAAAAATAATTTATTTTTATATGTTTGTTTTTTTCATGATCTATTATGATATTGTCAAATGAGGAGAAAAAATATTTATATTGTAGCCCATGATAATCATGATGGTTTTCAACACCTCAATTTCATATTTTCACAAAAATTCGATTCATTATTTTAAAAATTATTTAATGATGAAACTGACCCTAGGGTAAAATATGAATAATGTTCATGAATTGCATACATAACAACCACACTTTCTCATTGAGTTGCCCACTATGTGTAAATTGCATCATTAAAAAAATTACAAAATGTAAAAGGTTTGCTTAAACATGCCCATGACACACCACAAATGGGGATGTAAGGCATTTTGGAATTTGCCTTTCAAAAATGACAAAGATGAGAGGCAAAGTTCAATCTTCCATCAAGTCACGGACATCATGGATCACCACTATTTTTACAAGTTTGATATAATTAGGAAAGGCACAATAGCCTTTGATATGTTGTGATCATGCACCACAACTTTGTAATTGGGTCCCCTTTGAAAAACAAAATCAAACATGTCAAACCCCATGGTTGCTAAGGCATTGTTCATTGTGGCACACTAAATAAAGCTTTGTGGACATTGAGTTGCCACTTTGTTACGAAAATTTGTACATGCTTAGTATTTGAAGGCAACATCTATAGTTTCATTTTCACAACAATGATTTTCTAAGGATGTCCAAGTGAGCACAAAATGAGATTTCAACATTAAGAGCTAACTAATATTGGGGATAAAAATCCCTGGTGCATCCAACATGCCATGTTGAGGAATTGGTTCCATAACTTAACAACCGATTGTTTGGTAACCCCTACTAAGTACAACAATGAAGATTAAATAATAAATTCAAATTGTAAGGAAAAAATTGAAATGAACCAAAGGCAATAAATGTGACATCATCATCAACATTATTAAAGTATATGCACAAGTTTAACTTGAGAAAAAATAAAAAACTTTTTTCTTAATCAAGCTTGCACAAGCTTTCACAAAAATAGGACTTAGGATCAACTTCCCTCCATAAAAAAATCAAAAATCAAAAGAAATTTGGAAGGTTTAAAGCTCCCAATGCATTCATCTGTGACAATGTGAAAAAGAAGCTACCCAACTCCTTTAAGTAACCACCTCCTAATGCATTGCTAAACATTTTTCACCACCGCATATAAGGGCCAAATTCTTTTCCTTAAAGTTCAAGTCAACAACTTATTTTAAGTTGAAGAGGCCATTGAATGTGGCAAATTCATCTTGGATTTATTTGAATACAAAATCCATGTAAAATGAATCTAAAATTGTTTGTCACAATCAATATTGTGGTTATTAAATAACAAACAAAGACATTTCTCTTTTGGACAAATATAATAAAAAAGTTGATGTTTTCAAATAATGGTATAAAACAACACATGTTTAAAAAATAATAAAGATCAACAAAAGAAATAATATGTATATATGAAGCAAGGTAGTGTGTTTTGTTTGTCACATTGGGATTTCCCAAACCACGATGTTTCATGTTGTGATTTTTGGTATCTTTGGAAAGCTCTAAATAATAGGGGAGTATAAGGGTCAAAACCTATAACTAGGAGCCAAAGGGATTACTTTGGAAAAGGATTGCAAACCTTTTTTCCCAAAACAAACTTTTACATGCAAGTGAATTTTTGAATGAATTTTTTTGTAGCTTGTTGTAACAAATATTTAAATGTTCCCCAATGAATGTATCACATTTTCTTGGTTAGTCATTATTAAATAAACATGAATTTAAAAAAAAGTGTAAAGTCCTTACATATTCAATGTTTCATCTTGAAAAATGATCAAAAATTTAAATCATGACCAAAAATTAAAATTTCAGATTCTTTAGTTTTATTATACTCTAATTTGCTATTATTATTTTTCGTACATCATGTACATTATAACCCATTTATATGTGGTAAAGGGCTTTTGAAGCTTTGAAAATTTGAAGCAATTTTGAAACATTATGTGAATTTTTAAAGTTTTAGAATTCCACATTTTTTAAAGTACGAGTGTTTTTTGAGTGCGGTTAATATGTTTTTATCATCTATATTTTTTCAATGAAAAGTATTTTCTTATATGAGTCCTTTTGACAATCCTTTGCAAAATTGACTCCATTTGATGCATAGGTGCACATTTTCAAACATCATAAATTAAAACCAAAACTTAAAATTGGATCAAATGAATTTTTACTCCAAGTTCTTTGACATTTATATGAGGGAAAAATGACTAACTTGCCATGATTACTATGGTTTGAAACAAAATAAAATATTTGATTTTAATTAATTATGTTTAACATCCGATGCCCTTTTTGGCTCCTAGTTACGTGTTTTGACCCAAAAGCATGGTTAGGTGGCTCATGTTTGACATGTTGAAAAATCCACATCTTACACTAGTTACAATTCCTACATTTAAAATAATTATCAAACTATAAATCCTATAATTATCCCCTATGGTTTTGGTCACAAATATTAATAAACCACCCTATAAATATCCCTAAACATGTGTTTGGTCAAGAAATTTAAAGAAAAGTTTAAAGATTTCAATGTGAAATGGAATACCAATTGTAAAAAATGACAACAAGTTAAACTTTTAAATATGAAACATATATATATATTGGAAAAATATCAGTGCATCTTACAATTGACTTATTTATTTTATGGTGGCTTATTTTTTTATTTTTAATTTTGATATTACTATGACATATTTTTTGAGTCCACAATTTTATTTTTTTGTGTGTGACAAACATAGTGTCATCATTTCAAAAGTCCACAATGAATCCATTTTATAAAAAAAAACTCATCCATATTTTTAGTAAGATTCTCACTAAAACCTATTGCAACATGGACAGTGAAAAAATTATAAATTTTAATGTTTGATATGATTCTACATTTTAAGTTCATTTATAATCTAGAAATATTAAAATTGTGATAGTCCAAATAGCCCACCTAATTGTGCTTTCACCCGAGGAAGCATCAACTTGGTATGAGATTTTTTGGAGCTATGGTGCGGAAACTATTGATTATTGAACCATTTTTCCAATAAAAATTAAATAAAATCAAAATTGAAAACTATATGGGAATTTGGGGGTGTTCTTGGTGTTGTTGGAAAACCTTCAATGAGGCAATTTAATAGAGTCAATTTCACAATTTCTAGGGCTAAGGTGTGGAAGATATTATATTTGAATGAATTTTGTTACTAGAAATTCAAACAAATTGCAAAAAATGGGTTTGGAAGGAAAAAACAGTTGAGCTTTCAATGTGTTCACACTTGGGCCAATGGTATAGGTTACATTAGTTTGCTTGCAAGGACATATAGATCATTACGGATTAAGAGTAACAACATTAGAATTTTCAATTATATTGGTGAAAATAAACATAATTAAAAAATCGATTAAAAAAATAGACAAGGTAAAATGGATGAAGGAAACGCTTTAACATTTGAATTGTTTGCATTATTAAGGGTCATTTTAGCTAGCATGGTCTTGTATTCAAAAATGGTCCTCCTTATAGATTATAAGAATGAGATCGATCATGTTTTTACATTACAAAACATTTAAAACCCTTTTGTTTATATCATTCAATTAGTTTGTTGAATTCCAAATGCTGTTTTGTTGAATGGGTGAAATAAACATGAATGTTTTGTAATAACCTTTCAATCTTGGCAATAATCCCAAGGGAAGATATAGTTTTGAATGTCAAGTTACATATATATACCATGTAGTGGATTCTAATACAAAATGGAACATATTTAATTGAATTATGTTTGGTGACCATAGTCCCAACACCTTGAAATGCACTCACTTCATTTCCTTTGAAACAAATGAGTTTTTTTAGCAATGGCATCATAATTGAGACCACCATGTTGTTCAAGTGCTTCCATAATCATTGTAATCAAACTATTAACCCTAGCCCCACTAACAACTTTTTGCAAATTTATCAGTATTGGGATGTTAACCCAATTGTTCATAATATATGCATGAATGAAGATCTAGCTCCCATTATCAATGGTGATTACTTCATCACAAATAAGAATTACATAAGGATAAGAAGTGATAATAATTATAATCTTACATTTCATTTGCTCATGCATGAATTTGATAATTTTCTAGCTAGCATAATCAAACCAAACATCAGAAGCTTGTTCAACACCCTATAAAATCATATAATTCTTGCCTTTTCTATCATCATCAATCATCCATCTTGCAGAAGTTGGAAGATTGTAACACATTGTATATTCTTCTTGTCACATGTCCCCCAAACATGGTTGTTAATTTGTTGCACAATAGTGGCTAGTTCTCAAGAGGTGTACAACACCAAGTTCCATTTATGCCCATAATAAAACGCAAAGCACATCAATAACAAAATGGAGTACAAGAACATTTTGAAATAAAATCACATCTTCAAAAAGTGGTACTTAAATGCATAATTAATGGAAGTTTTTGACATGATTTTGTGGTGTGCCACTACCCCTTTTTCACACCATATTGTGACATGTTCTTTTTAGCTTTATATCTTCCTTTGTGCTTAGTAAAGGTGTCTCACTTGGGCAAAAGAAATTTAGGTTGCCCTTGAATTACACTACACACCTTGCACGTTACATTATGCAAAATTTTGTTTGTTGTCAACCCTCCTACCCAATTGAGGTTTGTAACCCATTCCATTTGAAATTTGTAGTGTGATCATAATTTACATTATTTTGTTTTGCAAATGGAAGATTGTTGTTTAAACCATTGTCAAAACCCTTTTCAAAGACATTGATCTCATCAATTTCAATCAAAGCATCATCAAAACCAAAACTAATGCTTGAAATAGAGCTTACAAAAATTAAGATGTGCTAAATAAAGGTTATGAACTTGGCAAAGGGATTGGTAGGAAAGATTAAATTAAAAATTGACATGACAATGGAAAGAAAACTTCAAATCACAATTGATTACAAAGTTATTAACTTAAATGAAGATAGATATGAAGAGACAAGTTGTCACCATTTGAAAGTAAGGGCATAAAGTCGTAGATAAGCAAAAGGTGTCGAACTTAAAATTAAAATTTTGATCATTTGTTAAATATTTCAACATGTTCAATTTGCCATTATTGGGTTATTTTTCTCACTTACACTAATTTTTTTAAGCTCAAGTACATGGTGAGACTTTTAATCTTCTTCATAGTATCCAAAGTTGTGACTTCCTAAGTTCTTGTCATGAAATTTCTTTCTGTTCAATTCACAAGCAAAATAGGTTGCAATGCAAGCAAACCTTTTACAATATCCTAAATATTTGCACTCAATTGAATCAATCTAGATGAACAACATTATACTGAAAGAAGATTTGAGATTGAATCTTGTTGCATTTAAACACAAAAACAACAAGTTGTGATATGTCCAAAGAAAAAATAAGAAAAAATACAATCAACCATTTTAAAACAATAAAACTCGAAAAATGAACAAAGACACATGTATTGACTACATTCACCTACACATGAAACATTTATACACTAGAATGGATCAATATATACACGCTTCATGATGTGAAGGTTGAATAAACTTTCATTTCATGCTATCATGAACAAATTCCACCTTCAAAGTCACCCGCTCTCTTCAATAATTTACAAAAACCATCCAAGGGCCATATTAAAACACATAAAATCCCTCCATTACCTCATGTAAAGGCTTGGAGTGAAGAGGCCAACTATTCACATACTTGAAATAGTTCCAACTTTCTAAGCTATTAAGAAGATGCGATATGGCCATCCAGCCCTAACATGAAAGTGATATAATTGATGATTGGTTGTTGTAAGCTATTTAAACATATACATTATGTTGTGGTTACATTAATGAAATCCAAGTGCTATTTGGCAAAACCCTTACCCCATATCATCCATTTTGGCAACCCTAGACTTTTCATGGGGGAAATTATAAATAGCTAATTCCAAAGCTTCCATGTTTATAATTTGTGTAGTTGAAATTTGGCTACAATTGAATATTCTCTTCACAAAATTTACATAGGCCTTGGCACCATGGTTTTTTTTTTTGGCAAAATGTTTTTGGTGGCCAATTGGTGAAATTTTAGTGTTTAGAATATTTTTTGTTGCCAAAATTCGATTTTTCAATTTTTAAAAAAACCACAAAATTCTATCCTAAGTTGGAGTAGGCAGCCAAAAATATTTTAAAATGCTCGATTTTTTTTACTTTCAAATTTTCTTATCACCAAGTATAGCTAAATTGTCTTATGGGTGATTGCCATTTCAGTTGCATCAACAAAGTGAAAGGAAAAAAAAAACCCTCAACCTAAACACTTAATGATTTTTTTTTTTGCAATTTAATTTTTGATAGCCAAAAAAGGAAGCACTGAAACATGAAAATGATGAAACCCTACCAACCATAAATAAAACCAAAGCATCCAAAAAGGGGGGAATACAAGGAACAAAATGGAAGCACCCACGTTCAAGAAGACAAAAGAACCACCGAAGAGGATGAAGCACAAGGGGAACATCAAGTTCCCGATCAAGTTCCCAAACCTCCTCCTATCACGAGAAGCATATCAAATAAGGGTAGGGGAGGACCATTGGGTGAGATCTAAGCCTAATTCTTGGAATTCCTAATGGTTTTGTTCCATGTTCCCAATTCCAGGATTTTTTTTTGGATTTTTAAAAAATAAAATAAAAAAAATAATAATAATAATATATATATATATCCAAACCAAGTACAATTAGGATTTGGTTCCACTGGTATCTACAATGTACAGTGCACACTGCCAGAGATTGAAGATTGTGTAGGTATTGCTATTATTTGTCCAAGGACCTAAAAGAAAGTGGCAACATGACAAGAGAAAGAGAAGAGAAGAGAGTAGTACAACTACTTCTTGTCTCTCACCCCTTTTGAAGAAAAGTTAGAACCTACTTAGCCTACTTACTTTTGCCTTCAAAAACTTTGAATTTGCTCCAAAATGGGTTGGTTGCAATAATGTAGGCTAGGTTTTTTTTACTCCATTTCCAATTTCCACTTTTAGGTTTAGCAAAAGACCATCCATCCCTCTAACCCCAAGTAGATAGATAGATAGATAGATAGATAGATATGCATATACATATACAAAGGATACCTCAAAAGACAATACCACAATGATATTTGACCATATCCCAATTGTGAGTTATTAATGCAAAAGACCCCCAAAGTGGACACAATTAAAGATCCCCAAAGTGGGCACAATTAAAGACCCCCAAAAGTGGGTGTCAAGTGAATGTCATCTATCTTTGGTGGGTTAACCTAAGTACCTTGAAATCTTTCAATGTGCTTCATAATTTATTTATTTTAAATGGTGATTTTAGAGAGAGGGGGAGGGAGGTGTTTTAGTACTATGATCTATCCCATTTTTATATTCACCCTGTAGTAAATATTACATTAAAAGAAAGCCAATATTTTTTGAGAGGGAGGGAGGTATATATATATATATATATATATATATATATATCCTCTCTGTAGGAAAAATTACATTAATATATATTTAGATATATAAATATATACATATATATTCTCAACATGATCTAGACTTTACTTAGCTTTTCTATAAGGAATTTAGAAATTTTGGTGAATTTTTGTGAACTGGTGATTTCTTTTTAGAATGGAAAGAACTTACTTAGTGTTTTTTTTAGGGTTTTTAGTAGCAAAAAAATGGAAAGGAAAAATATTTTTATTAGAAAAAAATTTGCCAGATTCAATCCTAAGACCTAGTATGTGTAGCCAAAAATATAAAAGGATGCTAATTTTTATTTTTTTTCCTTCCTTTCATTTTTTCTAATCACCAATTTTTGGCTAAATCATCTTATTTATGATCACCACTTTTCTGTTATTACATCACCAAAATTGAAAAGCAAACACTGCTAATTTTAGCTATCACCCGTTTAACATTGGGTGCCACGTAGGATGCCACCTAGATTATCATTTAACATTGGGTGCCACATAGGATGATGCCACCTAGATTTTTCATTTAACAATGACTTAACATCAAGTGTGAATGCACCATTATAAGTAAAGTTAGGTGGTAATAATAATAATATATTAATAAATAAAAAACTCAGACTCTCTTTCTCCTTCTCTTTCCCCTTTCTCAAAGTCATATCTCTCTCTGTCCTTCAAGAATTAATGACATTGAATCTATTGCTGCTGATTCAAAGAGAGAGAGAGAGAGAGAGAGAGAGACAAAGAGAGAGAGATGGGTTGTGTTCTGTGTTTTCCTGACTACAAATCTGATCACTCTCAAGTATACTATCCACACAATATCCTTCCATAATCAATCAATAAAGGAATGTACTTCATGATTGAAGAAGCCAAATCCAACCAGCAAATCTCCTCTCCCTTCTTCCCTCCCTCCCTCCCTCCCTCTGTCTGTCTGTGCAAAGAAAGTAAGTGAATTTGAGTACCCAATGTGTCAGGAACTGTACTAAGGCTACCTCCCTACCTAGCTCTCTCTCTCTCTCTCTCTCTCTCTCTCTCTGTCTGTGTCTCTCTCTGTGTGCAAATAGGAAAAATTAGGTTAGGAGTAAGTCACAAAACCCAGGCCACATTTATGAACTAGTTTTAGTCCAAGCCCAGATATGAACCTGTTTTAGAGTCCATCCACGGCCCAGTTATGAACTCCATTTTTTTAGCAGTTTTTAGTCTATGACCCAGTTATGAAATCAAGTTTTTAAGGAGTTTTTAGTCCAGGGCCCAGTTATGAAATCAAGTTTTTAAGGAGTTTTTAGTCCAGGGCCCAGTTATGAAATCAAGTTTTTAAGCAGTTTTTAGTCCAAGGCCCAGTTATGAAATCAAGTTTTTAAGCAGTTTTTAGTCCAGGGCCCAGTTATGAAATCAATTTTTAAAGAAGTTTTTAGTCCAGGGCCCAGTTATGAAATGAAGTTTTTAAGCAGTTTTTAGTCCAGGGCCCAGTTATGAAATGAAGTTTTTAAGCAGTTTTTAGTCCAGGGCCCAGTTATGAAATCAATTTTTTAAGCAGTTTTTAGTCCATGGCCCAGTTAGAAAATCAATTTATTAGCCGTCTTCTAAGACCAGGGTCCAGTTATGAAACAGGTTTTTGGCAGTTTTAGTCCATGGCCCAGTTTATGAACCAGAATAAGTCCCGGACCCAGTTATGAACCAGTTACATACAGCCGTTTTAGTCGAGGACCCAGTTATAAACCAGTTGTAACGCTTTTAGTCCAGGGCACAGTCTTGGACCAGTTTCAGTCCATGGCCCAGTTATAAACCAGTTGTAGCAATTTTAGTCCAGGGCACAGTCATGAACCAGTTCCAGTCCATGGTCCAGTTAATTAACCAGTTTTTAGTGGTAATTGTGAGAGAAGAATGCAGGAATGAAGGGAGGGAGCCCACCTGGCAGGTAGGTAGGTAGGTAGGTAGGTAGCTGACCCTTTTCTCATTGGTGCAGCTCCTGACATTCCACCGGCCAAGATCTTTAGTTAGCCAGTCAGATTGCTCTAAATTTTTTTTGTCCGGAGCCGGCAATATCCGACGTGTCCTCCACGTGTCCATCCTTTTGCCCCTAGGGTTTGGCTCCTCTGTCGCAAGCGAGCGCAGTGTTGGGCGGTTGCTGTGCGCGCGCGACAGACGACGACGACGACGACGACGACGATCTCGCGCGAGAACAAGTCTCCCGCTACTGTCTTTGTGTTTGTTTGTTGTCGGTAAGGATTTTGTAGCTGCTAGGGAGGCAAGAGAGAGAGAAAGAGGCACACGGAGAGAGAGGGAGAGGGGAGAGGGAGAGGGAGAGGGTTTTGTGTTTTTGTTTTTTCAAAAGTAAGAGAAGGTGGAGTTCGGGGACTCGTGGTTTAGAGGAAAGGTGGGGGGGCTCAAATGCGTCGACAGCAGCGTGGGCCTCCGGCATCTCTGGTGACCAGGACAGCTGATTGGGTGTCCAGTATGTTGCGCAACGCCGAGTTTGAGATCCTTTTCGTTCTCTTCTTCGTCATTGCTTTCCTTCTCTTTAAGGACTTGGTATGATGCCCTTTGGCTCTCTCTCTCTCTCTCTCTCTCCGAGTCTTTCTGGCTTTTTCGTTCCTCATTGGGGTTTGGTTTGGTTTGGTTTGGTTTTTTTTTGTTCTGTTTTTTTTCTATCGTTTTTGTTGCACGGTTGTTTCCAAGTGCTAGTTCTGTTTTCAATTGGTTTCGATCTTTGATCAGTGTTTGGGTTTTCCGGCTATACAGAATGGTGGCTGTTGATAATGACGATATTATTGGGAAATGTTGCTGAGAGAAACAAACAACTAAGCCCACCAGTGTTTTCTTTTCTTTTGTGTTGGGATTCTGTTCTTTTTGCCCTGTGGCAGACGGCACGGCCGGAGTACAACCAGATTCTATCCAAGAAAGGTCAAGAGGCGGGGAGTAGCCTCTTCTGACCCCATGGCTCCTACATGTTTAGGAATGCGGATCGAGTCCTGGGCTTCCTCTCAATCCTCTACGGAAGTGAGTAAGCTCCACCTGTCAATGTCGCATGCATACTTTATCCATCTGCATCCTGATCACATCTGTTCTGGAGCAAATTTATATGCAGAGTTTTTTTTTTTCCATTGCTTCTCAGCTGAGCAAGGACTTTTGTGAACAAAATAGACTAGCAACCTAAAAGCAAGTGTGCAGAGTACTTCAGAGCTCTCTTTGAGTGAGTGAGACATGGATAAACATGCTTTGTCTTTTCTCTTCAGAAGCTGTGGGTGATCTTCTTTCGAAGTCTTAACCTTGCATGAGACTTAAAACTCTGCAACAAATAGATTCAACATCTGAAGCAGTCTGAAAGACAAATTAATGTACACTTTCGGGAGATCCGTAGAGCACACAGTAATAAGTTGCTGGGCTGTCACTGTAGTTGATGCCATTTGTGATTTTCCGGTCATTTCTCATTATATCTTCAAATTGTTGTTGTGGAGACTTGTCCTACAATTTCATTGATTATGTGGTGTTTGTTGGTTTTGTGTTGTTGTGGTGCATGCTTTTAGGAGCAAGCCTGTGGAGGTATCAGGCAAGGAAAGTATGTGGTTCTTATTAGGTGTCATCATGAAAATGCTCGAATTTCTTCCCAGTCTTCTAATCTATACTGCCACTGACCTAGGGTGTCATGAGTTTGGGCATGTATACAAACTGAGGGGCAACCCTTGTCATCATCGGGGAGGATCACTGGAAGGACAAGGATATAGCTCTTTCATACAGACTGAGGGTTGTTGTCATTGTTATTGTTGACCTAGGAAAAATGTATGACTAGAACCTCCTGTGAGCAAGCAAGCAAGACTTTTGGAGAGTGCACATTGTCTTGTTCACAACAATTTTGGTGAGACATGATGAGGTTGGACCACTGCTGCTATTGCCATCTCAATTTTCTGGAATAAGAGGTTAAGTTTTTCTTTATGATTGAATGAAGGCCTCTTTTTGTGATTCCAACCCACTTGGTCTATAAGGGTGAAAATTAGACAGAATTGGTTTTTCTGGGGCATTCCTTTTTCAGCAAGCTGTTCATGCTTCACTGCATGTGCTTGTGATTGAGACATCAAGTATTTCGAATATTCAGCACTGGTATTGTAATTTTGCTGTGCTCATTCTTCTTGTATATAGTGTTGAATGATATACCAAGTGTTGCATTTTTTGATTTGACGTGTCTTTGTTTTTCTCTCCTGCGGATGATATTGATTTTTTCAGGGTGTTCTATAATCATGTAAATTGCAGAAGGCATCTAGAAAGTAGATGTGTTTTCAAAATCTAAGCACCATTTGTAATCATCATACTCATGATTGATTCACTGATTCTGTGGAACAATAGATTGGCCTTGTTTCTCAGTGTGAATCACAGTAGCCACCAGGAATTGTCATTCTCCTGCTTGGTTTATTGCTTTTTGAGAACCAACATTTGGTGATTGCATTGCCCAGGGTTTGCAGCATGAAAAATAGTAGTATGTGAGTCCAATTACCATTGGGATCATCATGCTCATAATCAGTTTCATCACACTATCAGAACATAGATGACTTTGTTGATCAATTGCTGGTAAGAAACTCTGTTGGGTGACAGTTGGTGACATGAGCAAGTGCATATATGACTTTGCTTCTTGGTGGCTAAGAGACAGGGTAGGAGAGGGGAATGAAACCCAATAGACTCTGTTCCCATCTCTCAGATTTTGCAAACAGGATGTACAAGACTGAACTGCCTGGAGATGGAAGATGCTTGTATTTCTCAACCTACTCATGAATTCACATTGTTGACTTAATCCAACTGGTTGCTGAACCATTTCTTCCTGATCAGAGCTTGGATAAAGTATAATTGGAGTGCAATTTCCCCCTTCTAGTAATGAGGGAGGAAATAGGGATGGAAGGTTTTTATGAGAAGCATTTCAGCAGGTAGTTCATGTCTTCATATCTTTAGTTGTGCAAGTGTGGCAGTACTAAGTGACAAGCCAGTATCACAAGTCAGGCAGGCCTGTCAAATAGCGAGGCGGGGGAGGGCACCAGGTACTACTAGGTAGTGAAGGATATGTACTCCTTTCATGGTAAATCTTGTATCGGGATTTGAGTTGGTAGAGTTTACAGGGGTAATGTACTAGAAATGTTTCCTGCCGCAAACTGGTTTGAGTAATTCAGCCTCTATCCCTTGTATGGTTTGTATGTCTTGAAGGTTGGCCACAGTGAATGAACTGCCACTGGTACAACATGAGAGATGTGGGTTTTCATCGAGTCCCAACTCAGTACCTGACAATGTTTGTTAGCTCAATTTTGTAATTGTTTTCCTACCTTCCTTCTAAGAACCCACTAACCCTTATTTCTCTACTAACCATGTTACATGCATCCTACTTACTCTAGCAGCTACCTATTATCGTACATACTTACATGATAATAGTTGCCAGGGTGAAACATGACTTGGACTCAGTTTGGGTTCATCAACAACTGAGTTCATAACCAGGGTTTTTATTTTCAGTTTGAGGAAATAGCAATCTTGGCTATTTGGAGTTTTGGAGCATAGCCCAAATGGCTATTGTGGCCAATTTCTCAGAGAACAGGCAAGTGACTCGGGTTCCAATTCTGGAGAAGTTAGGCTACTGGTTGTTTTTGTCATCGAAATGTGTGGCTATCTAAATTTTTTCATGGCTCTTCCATATGTGGTTATCATTCTTTGATGCATGAAGGAAATTAGACAATATATAAATTTTTGTTGGAGGTCTTACAGGTGATGAACAAGGTTTCCAAGTGGGAATTAGGTGAGTTGCATAATTCAAACCTCACATACGCATTACAAACAATACAGAATACAAATACAAACAAGAACAAACAACAAATCAAGACAACAACTTGGCTTGTGGGGGAATTGAAGCCCTAAACTGCCCATTGGAGCACAAGTCACTTGCACATGCAAACAAAACAACCCCATTTGCACTATACATAGAAACAAAACATGTGGGTCAACAAATTTCAATCAAACAAACAAAGATAAGTATTGAGGTTTAGAGTTCGACCTCATGATCCATAAAACTTGCTGGGTATCAAGAGTCAAGACCATGGAAAAAGTGGAGCATAAAATTAAAAGTCAATTTTTTCATGCACCAAAACATAACTAGGAATCAAAACCATATTGAACCTTCATATCCTTCCATGTAGCAATGGCCATTGCATATGGAAAATCCTCCAATGTATAGGATTGTTGAGCAAACATCTTGACAACGAGTATATAAGTTGTTAATCAATTTTGGAGCTTGAATTTTATGAAGTTCAAATTGCTAAAACATCTTTCATCTTCAATAGAGCCAATCACTTGTACCATGGCAGTCAACTTGAAATATTCACACAACTTAAAAACAATCACCAAGGGAGTAGCCAAAGATGTCCAAAGCTGGGTCAAGGGGTTCACCTTGTTCATTGTCAACTTGAATAGGGACATTTGGAGATCCAATTTAAGAAAGATGATACTTTTGGCTCTTGGATCTTAGCAGCCCCAATCCTAATGGGATAACAAATATTGCCCCTTGATGATGTTCATGGCCCTTTGAAGGATTCATCATAACCTTCCATCAACTAGTATTGGGGGAAGACAACTCTTAATGCCTCCATCACCCCATATGAAGGAAAGTGAAATTGTAGCTTGGTAATCAAGGTTTAAGTTGTCTCCTTGACAACATTCATAACATCTTGGAGAGTTTTAGTAGCTACCTCCCTAGTCACATAACATACCACCCCCATTAGTAGATTATGGTGTCAAGCCCAAAGATGTTGTCCATTTGTTGCATCGAAGGCAAGATGATCCAAACTTGTGGTAGGATTCATAATCCATCAAATATGTAGTAGTCCATGGCTACAATTGACCAAGGACTTGAAAAAATGAAATGCATCAAACTTGAACCTACGATGTTTAGATCCATAATCAAATATGTTTAACATGTCTTGATAGCTACCACATAATCAATAGCAACCTCATTTAAAGCTTGGGCTATTCACATATTAAAATAGGGGCAAAAAACAATTGAACCCATAAAAAACCTCAATGTTAGACAATAGATCCATTTTAGCTTTCATAGCAGAGTTAAATGTAAAGTTGATTGCCATCTTGACTAATATTCAACCATAATTGATTTGGTACGAACCAACATAGATATCCATCTTCTTTTCACATTTTTCAATGATTTTTGTTGATTGTTTTCACGATTGTGTAAGTGTGTTGTTCGTATTTTAGGGATTGTAATTTTTCTTTATATGATATTTCCATAGCCTTTTCCAAATGTTGGTCACTCAACCATCCATTTGGACAAAGAAACATGTTTTCATCTTCTTTTTGTTAACTTCAAAATTTCATGTCAATAATGTGTGATATCATCATTATTTGTGGCATTATTAAAATCCTCATTTATTTCAATAATGTTGTTATTTTCAATTTTACACAGTTCATGTTGCAGTTTATTTTTTTCTCCCTATGGCATTTGGGAGTAATGACTTTTTCAATGTCTAATCTCACAATGGGTACTATTGTAATTCAAAACAATCCATTTTTGAAATTAGCTTTGTGTATGTCTTGGATTATGATATCTCATAAAATCACAAGCCCATTTAATGAACATAAATGTGATAATGTTATATATATGTTGTGCATATTAAGTTACACATTGTCAAGTGGTTGACGGAGGTTTATCACCAAATGTTGAAATGTTTGTCTTTGAGTTTTAAAGTCAATTAAACAAAAAGCTAGAATAAGTGATAATTAATAATGACTAATATTAAAAGTTTTGGAAGTGTTTGATCCTTGTTGGAATTGTGATATTGGAACTTTCTAGTTATGGGTGTTATTGATATGACATTCTTAGGCAAACCTTTGAAGTTGATGTCTTGTAATGTTTCATTCATTAAAATCAATAAGAATGTTAATGGGTGGGTGCATTAAATTATCATGTTGAATCCAATGTGATGTTGTGAGCAAAATATTTTGGATGTAACTAAATGTCCCATATACAATTCTTATTTTTGGATATAAGGTTTTATTCATTATGATTTCATTTTCCTATAAATCCTTATGAATGGTGTTAAAATTTGAATTTTATTTTTGGACATTGTTTGCCTTATAATGTATTGGATGTCATCATGTATCAAATTATTTTATAAATATCAATAGTTAAAGTTATATAACACTTTTGTTTTCATGTTAAAAGTTGTTTTATCATACATATGGTTGATGGCATTACATAATTCATTTCAAGGAACTATGAAGGTTTCCATTCTCCATGGATTTTCAAATACATTTATTTCTAAATTAGAAAGAAATCATGTTTTAAATAATTTAAAGTTTGAATCAAATAAATTTGTCAAGTTTGAGATTTTAAAAAACATATGCATACAAGACATTTTTGTTTTGTCACATTTTTGCTATTAATCTTATGCCTTAGAAGCACTTTTTATGAACCTATTTACTCAAATGGAAAATCTATCACAATTGAACTTAGGCAACTTGAATCTTGTAACAATAGAACTTGTTATTCCAAAGTCCTGTTAGGGTTCTAGTTCCAAGTGTGATGTTGTAGGATTTCTATGAATATGCTTTGACAATGTACAGTTCTCAAGAAACATATAAATTCTGATTCCAGTTCTGTAAAACCAAGCTGGATTCTTCTTTTTTTGTTCTTCCCAAGGGCTTTTGTGTATTAGCCTGCACAAGCAATCGGCTTCTTTAAAACTAAAAATAAAGGAGCTATGGTGTCGGGCTCTGAGAGCAGCGTGGGAGTTTTGTTGGAGGCGTTGCCTGCAACAAAGTTGGTATATTTTGACGATATGTGGCAGCTCCAAGCCCATGGCCGTGTCCTCTCCGTTGTTGAGGTATTTATTTACCTATCAGTGCCCATCAGCGCCAACTCTTTTTTTTTCACACAGAGAGAGAGAGAGAGAGAGAGAGAGAGAGAGAGAGAGAGAGAGTTAAAACTAGAGAAATTCTAAGGACTTTGGGGTCTTGGGTTATGAGTTTTAGAAAAAGAACGAGTTCTTGATCAATTTGGTTTTTCTAGGGTTTACAACTCCCAATTCCTTTCTGGATGTTTTGGGGTTTTAGGGTTTAGAACTTCCAATCTCTTTGTGGATGCTTTGGGGTTCTAGGGTTTAGAACTCCCATCCCTTTCTGGAAAAAAAATTGCCAGTGAACTTAGTTCCTGTTTGGAGGATTATTGTGGCCTCTTTCTAATCTGGGTTCAGGAATTTTTTGGTCCCTTTTGTTGAATATTCTGGGGTGAGGGTGTGTAACTGGCTATGCTTTCTGACAATCAACATGTTGTGTCAACTTCACCTGAATTTTTTTTCTTGAGCTTTAGGTGGATGCATACAGTTTTGTGTGTGCAATTGAGAACAGAGGTGGATGCATACAGTTCTGTGCGTGCAATTGAGAACAGAGAATGATCTCAAGGAAATTGCTACAGTTAGAAATTTGACTGTAATGTGCATAGAAAGTGGAGAAGACCATTTCTTCAAATCTTTCACATGGTGAAAGTTGTGTTGTTAATGTCCTACAAGATGTTTGCTGTAACAGTGCATGTACCTGATTGATTTTGCCTGCTTTTTTCTTTTGCAACAATTTAAGCAGGATGGGGACCGTCTCGCTGTTATCATGAACCAGACCATAATGTACCCACAAGGCGGAGGGCAACCTTGTGATACTGGCAACATCATATCTGTTGACAGTCAGCAGAAATTTCGAGTGGAGGATGTGAGGAGCAAATCAGGCGTGGTATAATTTCCACTCCTCCTGTTGTCCATCTGTGGGACATTTACTGCGGTCAACGGTTTATTCTGTTCTCCTTGCATTTCTGTTGCTGGAACCCTACACCCATGTCACCTACTGGCATCCTTCACATGTTTATCCTCCCCCCACCCCACCCCCCCTTGCATAACATTTTCTTCAGGACAGAAGGTGTGTGGGATGGCAGGTTTACCATTATGGGTATTATGAAGTGGCTGAGGGGGAGGAGGCCACATCAGCATTTCAGAAAGGGGAGGATGTCACAATGGTTATAGATGGTGAGCGCCGCTCATTGAATTCCAGGTTAGTGCAAATGTATTATGTCGAAGTGAATATGTTGAAAAGGATTTTAATCACTTTGCAGTAAGTAATACAAGCAGGTGAATCCAAAGATAAAAGTGAGAATGGCAGCAGTGATCCAATGGTTTTTTGGGTTCAGCTCCAAGATGCTGTAATCAGCAATTTTTGTCTTGGATTAAGAAGAGTGGAGACAGAAATTTCACTCTTCTCTATCATGGCAGCAGCAGTTGGGAAAGTGAAATACCACAATTGGATGGGTTGATCATGGCAGATTGCATACAGCTGGCCACTTGCTGGATGCATGCATGAGCAATGTGGGGTTGACCTCTTTTGAACCTGGAAAAGGTCATCACTTTCCTGATGGGTAGAATTTTTTGCTCTACACCTTGTTAATTTTTCTTTTTGGGATACAGTTTGCAGGAGTGATATTTGTTGCTGTCATGGGTTCTATCCTGTATTTTGCCAGTTGGTATTGCCAGAACAGGTCTTGTCTGGTCACTTTGTTTCTCTTGTTTGGTATGGCTAAACAAAAAGTGGGTTCTCCAGACCATTTGTGGAATATAAGGGAACCATTCCAGCTCCAGATATTGAAAAACTGCGTGTTGCTTTGGAAGCAGAGGCTAACCGCTTAGTGTCAGCTGGAGGTCAGGTATACTTTTTCATTTTTCCTCCAAATTTTTCTCACATTGACTACGTAATCCTTTCAAAGTTCTTGTACTTCTGAAGTTTTGTAGTCATGATGAACAAGGTTAAGCTCAGGGCATTTGAAGTATTAATCAAGATTAATTGTGCTTGTTTCAAGTGGGATCAGTCTGGTTATAAATATCCAAATTCTTGACCTCAACTCGGAGTTACACAATGTGTCAGCACAAAGGGACCTAATATATAACTGTTTGACAAGTTTGCTTTCTCCAATAGGAAGTGCAGAGGTTAGGATTCTTGGATACACAATGTGCTGTGCCTAGTTTAGCAGAACCAAGTACCTATTTGTAACAGTGGAGCAGAGTCCTAAATGTTGTTTGACACAGTAGCTGACAGAACGTGGTACTGAAACTTTTCAGGTGTCTGCAGTGGTTAAGCCATACTTAGAAGCTGCAGCGTTGTGTGGGGGTGTTCTTCCTGATTACATACCAAAGGTTTGAAACCTGCACATGCCAGATGAATGGAAATGTAAAAACGGATTAGCAAATGGCTGTATGGACATGTTTGAGTTTGCATTATTATTGGATCGTTCAAATTATGTTAGGCTTGAGTAGAGATTGCAGTCCACCATGATCAACCAATGGGGAATTGGGTTGCAGGAGAGCTGTCCTCGGGTGGTGAGTCTGGGAGACAATCCAGGTTGCCCATGTGGTGGAACCCATGTATATGATATCAAGCAGATTGGGCATATCAATGTAAGTTTCTCACCACTTCTCTCATTCTTCACAATCGATGTGTCTCCAGATAGATGGATCCTTTTTTGGGTCTCTGGATCTGCTTTTCTGTGAAATGCTGATGATTGAAGTGGCTAAGTTTGAACCAGTGAGCATTTTTAGATGCCTGGGCTATGGCATCTTGAAACTGGAAAATTGTCCAATCCAACTTGATATTTATGAATTGTTCTGTTGAATGCTGCAAGATCTCAAGAACTGCACAGTAAAAGCTTGTTGCTGTTAATAAGGTTGTGTTTGTGCTCAGATGTAACTGATGGTTTTGGTTGTGTGGCATGCAGGTTACACAAATCCGTGTCAGGAAAGGGACAACTAAAGTTTCCTATAAGTTAAAGGATGATGGGCTAGTCAGTGTTGCTTGAGATCAAAAGTTTTCTTATTTTGCAAACATTTGCATGCAGCAAACTTGTTCTCTGAGCCAGAGTGTGGCCAGAAATGGTGTGCACAGGGCCTAAGTATGATGTGGAATCTGAGAGTTTGGGCTTCAGATAGGAATCTGAAAGGAGTTCTGTGGATGAGAAGTTGGCAATGCAGGGAGGATTTAAGATGTTGTGATGATGGATGGCGCTTCAACTTGAAAGAAAAGTGAATTGGTTACTGTGCTTTGGAGATTCTTAGGACTGTTTTTGCCCAGTATGTTAGCATGAGACCTGCAAACAAGGAAGTTGTCCTTGAGGCAGTATATGTTAGGTTGCAACCTAGGTTACCATTTTCCATTTACCATACAATTGTGCACTTCATTGCACATAAATCCCTATTATTGCACAAAAATCCTATTAATCGCAGAAGCCAAAAGCTGACAATTGCAGAAGAAAAGACAGGTACAGAATTACCAATTCATGGTGGTGCATGGGGCCACTGGCTGTCTGTGACATGCATACACAGCAACACATTTGACTAACCATTCATTGTACAAGGGGGACTGAAGTCATCATCAATTTTGTAAGCTGCTTGTCCACAATCATGATTTCAGCCTGGCCCAGCTTTGGTTTCTGAATAGCAGTCCGGTGTATCCAACAGCAGCAACAGTCTTCTCAACACCATTGAAGCTGTATGGGGCAGGTATGTCGTGCACTCAAGATTCCAAGCCCTTCAATCCTTGAAAGTAGGATCACAATACCTGAATTGCTCTTTGTGTGCTCGAATGCTGCCCTAGATCCAAGGTTTGCAGCCATTCACGTTACCTGGCAGGTTTTTCCAGAGCTGCATGGTAACATTCAGCAAACTCTTTCCATTTACTGGACAGTATATGTTTAAACCATCTGCAAATTCAACTTGAATCCTAGCTTATGTTTGAAGGTCACAGTTACAGCAGAGAGAGAAACATGGTCACAGAAAGGACATTGGTCAACTGGTTCAGTCAGGTGGTCAGATTCTTGTTTTGAGCACAGGAAGCAGAAAAATGTCCATCAACATTTGCAGTGGCAATGTCCTTGGTTACAAACAGGCCACATACCAACACTATGTGCAGTATGTCAGCCTTGACAATGCCTCACAAAATGTTGTGATCTGCAGGTTTGATCTCTTTACTTTTGCTTCAAAAACAGGATATCAAACCCTAATTGTTGGAGCAATATCAATGATCATGCAGCTTGTATATCCTGTTCTCAAACCTTGCACCATCAACCTGGAATGTTTTGACAAAAAGTGTCAGTATGCACCTTGATTGTTTCACAGAGTTGCATGTGTTGCTGCTTCATTGTCACCCTGCAATATACTAGACAGTGGGCTCCAATTTCTACTTTTGTGAACCTGGGCTGGAAGACAGGTTGAAGATGACAGCGCTACTGTATTGGACAAGATGACGAGCTCAACGGCAGAAATCTCTCTCCTGTTTGAGCATTCTGTTGTCTGTGAGTTGTGGGTGAGTAGGGTACCTCGGTATTGATGAGAAGCCATTGACTGGAAAGATAGTTGGCATGAAAGCATAATCACCCATCCTATGGCTGACAATTGCAGATTGAGAAGTCCTGCAACCTATATCAGCTCCTGGCAACCGGTGGAGGTCCATGTCGAATATTAACCCATGTACTGCGTTTCTGTCACAAGACTGTCAGTAACAGGGAAATTACAGCAATGATGCTGACTACTAACTCAACAGAACCCAAAAGAGGAGGAGAAGACCAAAAAACCCAAGAAGACAGATGAACATGAAAAGAAAGATAGAGAAAGAAAAACTGAAAGAGAAAAGGAAGAGAAGGGGAAAGAAAAAGAGAGCACAAAAGAAAAAAAGCAAGAAATGACCAAGATAAGAAAAGAGGAATGAAAAAGAGAAAGTAGGAAGGCAAAAGAGAAAAGTAAGACACAGAACTTTAAGAGCATGATGTCTTGACAACATTGTCAAGAATTATAGACTCTGAACATGGAGGTTTAGAATGTCCTAAAATCCACGTCCTTGTTCTACTTGTGTCAAACTGAAAGGAAATTTATTCAGCACTCTGGGTTGTACAAAAGGTTTAACCCCTTTGAAGAGAAGAACCTTATTGTTTGCAAGCTTTGCCAATCCCTCCGTCTGACCTTTTGGACTTATATGGTGGATCAAGGGAATCTGTTGATCCAATGATGTAAATAAATCTCCTCATGCAGACTGGTGAATGATGAGGTTCTACACAGGATGAGAGAATCATTCTACTGCAGAGACTCAACTAATTGGTGTTCAACTTTTTGCTGCTGCAACCCACATTGTGAGTTCTGTTAGGTTGAACCTTCATGAACTAGCAGCAGCTTCAGTACCGAATTCAGGTATGGCAAGTGGTGGTGACTTGTAGGTTGGAGATACATCTGTCATGGATTGCAAATGACCTCTACCCCCATACAAACTTGGCAGCTGTTCCTTGTCAATGTACTCCATCAATGTCATCTCAAGGGCTTTGTCCTCCACAAATAGTATCTGCACACACATGTTCACAGTGATGGCAGTCCTTCACTGACAGACATAACAATATTCAACTTAAGTCCTCTTTGTCACCAGTAAAATGATACATAGGTCACCAAGATCAGCTACATATGATACATTTCCTTTACACCAGACCACTTTTAGGCCTTGCAACAATAGGATGAGTATAGTGTGTGGGGCACTCTGGAGTTACAAATTAGATAAACCCTATGATACAATTGCATCTATTTTCATTTCTATGCCCTTCCAGTGGTGAAGGAAGTAACTAGAGATACATATTTTGTATGCAGGAACTTAATTCCTAGTCTTCAAATCAACAACAATCATATGCAATTCTGATCATTAGATCCAAAGCTCTGCACTGAAGATTTGCTTGTCTGGCATGAATAGAAAGCCAACCTTTTCCCTTGTGACTTTGTCAATGAAAGGAGATAGCATATGCCACACTCCCCAGAAGATGGTGGGCACATGCACAACAAATGCTTTGGCTAGCCTCTCCGGGTAATAAGCCTGGCTACCCACAAGGTTCCCACTTCAATGTCAAGGCCTTATAATCATCAAGTCCCACCTTGTACAAGGCTGATGACACTGAATGTTAGCAAAGCTGGGCCTAATACCACAAGGTGGAGCGGAGTCAATACATTGGGGAATGCTCAGAGTGATAGTGAATGCCTTCATTCTTCACCTTGCTTAGGACAACACATCAGGCAAAGTGCCAACAAATGGCAGAGAATCGGTGAAAATAGATAGGGGCCAAGCATTGTCTTCCACAATTTCAAGACCATTGATGTAACGAATAAGGGGGGAAAAGACCCTGTATTTGATAAAACACAGATTACTACCGGGAGCTGTATACCTGTAAGAAATCAAGATTGGTACGCATGGCAACAGGGTCCATGTTGCGATAGCTCACTCCTTGCAAGTCCAGAATGATCATGAACTTCTCTGTTCCTGGAGGCATGCTGCCGCCATCTCATTCACATTCAATTGTGTGATACTTGGGTGGCAGCTTCAAAGCAAATCCTTCTTCTTTCATCAAATCAGACATAGCCAGTAGAAGCCTTCTGTAATAATCTACTCTTTGAGTTCCTGTTTCAAACATCATTTCAAACTAAACACTCTGTTCTTCTCCAGTAGCCATCTCCGCCACATCAAGAACATTTGCATTACCACCTCATCTCAGGCTCATCATCATCACTAGAGAATTCACAGCAAAGAAGAAAATCCCATCTGAGCTAAGAGAATGGGAGTGAACCAAAAGCTCAAGAAAAAAGTTCACCTGGCTATGAGCTTGTCAAAGACATAGACTGTGAATCCTGTCAGCAACAACCCATGGCATACACCAGTAAGACCAGATCCATCATCAAACAACAGCACAACACTATCAAAAGCCCTGATGTTTCTAGATTGAAGAGTCTGTTGAAGAGAAGTTATAGAGGAAGTGTGAGTTTGAGAAAGAGTTTGGCAAAGGAATGCAGAAGAGGAAGAACAAAACTCTCACTCACTCACGTTTGAACTCTTCCACATCACGATTTAAGACATCGTGCTTTGCACCGAAGCCCACTGCGACTGGATGCCCTTGTTTACCATAGCCCGCCCTCATCACCTTCCCAGTCTCCAACTCTTTCTTCACTTGCGCCTCCGGAATGTAGCCGCCGCCTCCTCCTCCAGCAGGAGCTGTGAAGAAGAACAAGGAACGTCGCCATCTCTGGTGCTCCACGAACATTGTAGTCGCTTTGTCCACCTTCATAGACCTCGCCACTAAGAATCTCCTCAGCGTCGCATCATCTACACCCTGCACAAAACCTTCATCTTCAACCAGAGACGTAGAATATCCTTCCTCACAGGAGACGACAAATTGCAGGAGTTCTTTACCTTGGAAAGCGGATCAAGCTCGACGACAGAAGCTCGCATCAATTGCAGAGGCGTTTGTTCATCACCGTGGTGTCCTGCAGCAGCAGCAGCAGCAGCAGCTTGCACAGACTTCTTCCGCAATGGAACTCCCAATGACACAGATCTGTTTCGCATCTTCTTTGTCGGTACTGCTGCTGCTGCTGCTGAGGAGTCGGAATGCGCGTTCACAAAGCCGGATGACAAGGAGCGACAGATCGATTTCCACAATCTTGTCTCCACTTCCTTGCCATGGTCATGACACTGTTGGTTCTCTCCTCCACCGCCGCCATCGCCATCCATGGGTGACCACGGACGCCGCTATTCTTCTTCCACAGACACACAGACAGACAGGCTTGTTCTCCAAGGACCTTGGCCTAACTTCCACAACTCAAGGTTGGCAAAACTTGCAGTCACGCGGATGACTCGAATGTGATGCTACTGCCGCATCTACTCAGCAAGTATGTACAAAGCGAGCTTTCTCGTAAAAAGCAGAAAATGCAGAGGAGACATCTCTGCATTTGTAGGAGAACATTAAGGACGATGAAATGAAAGCATACAAGATCACTGTTGCAAGTCAATAGCATAATCTCTTCTTTAATGATGCACTTGAAGGATTAGGTGGTTGGTCGCTGCTGCCTCAGGTAGCAAAAGAACACCTGGATTCTCAGAATTGGAGGATATCCTCTGAACAACTCTTCAAGATGCAATTCTTCTCTCTTCCAAGTGTTCTTGTGGCAAAAAAATTGGATGCTCAACTCTTCAAAGGTATGTGCTTGCACATTTGCATTTTCTGATCAGGCAACACCTTCAGAGGAGAGACAGAATCCAGAAGCTTAAGATCTTTTTTTTGCTTGCATTTATTTGTTGTTTGTTTTGTTTGTGTTTTTTTTTCCTACTAATAAAATGGAAAGAAATATTCTGAAGAAAAAAAAAAAGAGTACTTTGAAGCACTGAGGACCTTTTGAGCTCTCAAAGCAGCTCCACCAGGTGCTACCCTTGTCAGCAATAAGCCAAATGCTCATCATCCATCTTCTGATCAACAAAAGTTCCTCACCTATCACTCTGCAATTTGCAGGAGAGAGTTTTGCTTCAGTTGCTCATCTCTCTCATCTGCAAACTGGATCTTTTGGACTACTTTTCTCTTTTCAGTGGTGAATTCCATAAGAGATGAACAAATTGGTGATTACTACAACAAACATGCAGAGCAAAAGCTGGTGTGAATATGGGTACTGGAATATACAATCAGGTATTCTCTTTCTTTTGGCATCATCACCACAGATACTAAACAACCGAACACATTGAAGTTTCTTACAAGCAACCCATCACCATCTTTCTTCTTGAAGATATAATGATTCCTACTCTACTTAAGAATGAGCAGCAGAGCCACTGCTGCTGTTGCCTCATGTGGCAATGACTTTTTTCTCACGCAATTTCTCCAACACAAGCCGCCGCTTCTCATCCAACTTTGCACCCATTTTCCCCAAGAGAATCATCTTGGAGCTGCGTGATGATTGCATCTTCTGTTGCAAGTCCAAATCTTGCTCCCTGTCATGACTAGCCAGGTACTGTACATCACTGTCTGAAACTGATCCCTCTGATTGCCGCAAAGAAAAACTGGCAATTGTGCCACCACACTCATCTGTCCTCCTGTCTGACCCACCTCCCACTTCCAACTCTCTCCCAGAAAATGCTCTCAATTCCCCTCTGGACAACAGGCCTGCTTCAAACCCTCTCTCAGAAAGTGCTGCTCTTGACTCCCCTCTATCTAGCGAAAGTGTTTTTGAGAATTCAATGCCAGTTTCTTCCCGTACAGAGGATGATGGTGTGGACAGAGGTGTTGTTGTGACACCAGATGGTCGTACAGTCTGTGGACCATTTGAAACATCATGGGAGAAACGTGACATGGTTGTTGGTGTTACAGTTGATGGTGCAGCAGCTGCTTGGCTGGCTGGCTGCAGACCACCTTTTGAAACTTCACTCAAAAGTCGTGTCATGCTCATAGATCGACGATGTTGGCGGTTGCTGTTGTTGCTGTCAGGAGGTGGAAGAATGTCTGTCTTCAAAGAGGCTAAAGAAACAAGCTGCTGTACTGACTGATGCTGGTCACTGTTGGGCTTTGCTTGACTCCCAATGTTACTGCTTCTCAAGTTTTGCTTCTCTGACTCTGACACCTGTGCAGATGTGAATGCTACAGGGACCACACTTTGAGGTAACCAATCATCCTTTTCAGCCATCATCCAAGCAGTGAACAAATCTTCACAATTTGGCATCACCAATGTCTCCCTCAGTTGCACCTGCAGGTATGTTGCAGCACAGACCACAACATCTCTCAGACAAACAACAGATTCTAGGAAAACAGCAGATTCCTCCGACATGCTAGCTCATCAATAAATCATGCCCATGTGATGCTTCATTTATCCTCCTAAACTGTCCACATTTCAATTGATTCTGTGCATTCCTATACACAGCAATAAGAGTTGCTTTCTCCTGTGTTGAAGCCACACTGATAGTAAAGAGGAGTTTTGAGGAACCTTAAGGTGCTGGACTATAAATGTGCCCAAGGGACCACTGTTGAAGCGACGCTCGCCAATGCAAGGTTCTGGCACTAGATCCAGCTCTGGCATCTCTTTGAAGGAGAACCATATACGGTCTGTTGGTGGTGCGCGCATTCTCAAGAGTCCTGTTCCCTTGATAGACTCACACCGAATCTTCAATATTAGTGGCACCTGTTCCAGTCAGTCATATGTCACAGAATGCAGCAGCAGTGCACAAGGTAAACCTCATTTTCCTCTATAATAATAACCCTTTCCATACAGGACCATTGTGGGTTGAGGCTTGTTCAATCAATTCTATCATTTGTTCCTTCCTCAAAGCACCAGTTTCATTATATCCTTTATTTATTCTCCAGACTCTGGCACAAAAGGGAGAAATGCTCAAAGTTGTTCATCTTCAGAAGAAGCACAGATCCTGAAACAAACAGAATCTGATTGAGCCACACCCCAAGTCATGACATGGACAAGCAAGATGAGAAGCTACTGACCTGAGAAACTTGCTCTGCAACACGTGATATCATGGACTTCACAGACTGCATCAATCCTCCTTTCTTATTACCATCTTCCAGAACTCGTGTAGTTCCTGACAATGAAAACCAAGCAGAAAGATACGTGTTCATTCCTATACAATAATTTTTTTTTGCTCTGGACAGACCCAATTGTAGCAAGAAGAGCTAACAACAGAGCAGTAAACACACCAGCTATTATCACCCTATGATCTTGAGTAAAATGAAGCAAAAGCAATCAAAATGAGACACCAGTACCTGTTCTTGAGCTGATTGAATCTGCTGTTACTCCTGATGCTGTTGTAACACCAGAAATATTGAGATCATTGCCAATCCCAGTGAGGAGGGCGGCAGCAGCATCTCCTGCCAAGCCAGGCTCTCCAACTTGAGATGCAACCTTCTCTTGAGCACTAGCATCCCTCACTTCCAGCCTGGTTTCACAAGCGATGGATCCAACCCCTTGCCACTGCAGGTCAAACTCCAGAGCCAGCGCTCCTGCTTCATCTGCAGGGAGCATTCGAAGAGCAGTGGCGTAGGGAGGTGACTTCCCAAGATCAAGCTCTGCAATTGTGATTGATTTGATGTAACTTGGAGTCTTCATCTTTGAAAGTTGCTTCTGGTGGTTTTGTTGTCAAGAAAACAGTCACACATGCAACATTAGCTAACATATCTATGAAATTGATCAGAGGAAGCTCCACAACAAATAATTTTGAAAGGTAATCCTGCATGTCTCCAAGAGTTCAAAATGAAGAAAAGTTCTGTCGCGATACACACCCAGGATTGCTCTCCTGTTTGTATGCTACTACTGTCAATATTGTGAAAGAGTTTTCCTGATCAGCGCAGCTCATTTGGTGAAAGGTGTTCTCTACTTGCCTGAATCAGTCGCTGGATAATTGCAACTCTGCTTGGACTGTGATAGAAATCGAAATAGATCCTCCCAATTATCATGTTTAGGCAGAGCAGTCCTTGGTCAATTTCTTTTGGCAAGTTCACTGCAGGCTCACCTGCAGTGTGTTGTTCAAAGGCAGCCACAAAAGAGGCATCCTTTTCATCTTGCTCGGTACCCATGAGTGTCTTCTTCTCTCCTTCATTGTCAACCAGTTGTGCCAACTCCATGGAATCCCCACTTTTTGATTCCACTGAACTTGCATGAACCGCATTATTCACATATTCATCCCTGCTGCTGGAGATGTTATTCTTTGAATCAATACTGCTGCTCAAATCCTTTTTCCTACTAGAGCTTCCATCATCTTGTCCCTGTGATGATGACACAGCAGAAATTCGTCTTGTGAAATCAGCTAGTTCTTCAAGAGCATCCAGAGACTTTGTGTCCTTGGTTTCCTTCCCTTTTGAACTTCGTCGAGTCAACTTCTTCCAGATCAGCTTCTTCCTTGAGAGTCCTTCTTCTGACTTATTCTCCACCAACTTTTCCTCTGTATTCATCTCTGAACCGAATTTGGTGACTTCTCCCCCTCCTGCTGTTGCTGCTGCTGCTGTTGCATGGAATTTGTTTACATAAGGGAGGTGAGTTTCAACACGTTGTGTGTAGTCTTGATACTCTCTCTTGGTCTGGAGAAACCAGTCATTGGACAAAGAACCCAATTTAGCAGTGGCTCGAAGAACTTCACACCATGTCTCCTTCTCCCATCCTGTGTCTAAGTACAGAAGACAATCATTGCACCCATGATAAACAGCACGCTCATCATGGTGCACCTTTAAAGGCATCTTCCTTGCCCTGGAATTGATCCCCCAACAACACAACCAGAATGACAAACATTTTGTGAGTAAAAGGCTCCTCACATCCCTTGTTGGTGCTGTCTTGCAGATGGTAGGATGATAGAATCTGCATTTCCACAACACTCCTCACAAGTACTCAAGACTCCAGAGAGAAATCCTGGATGCAGTTAGATGCAAAACAGAGGCAACAAAGATACCCATGTTCACACCAAAAGCAAAACAAGAGACCAGACTAGACCAGACCAGACCAGAGGATATGAGAGAGAGAGAGAGAGAGAGAGAGAGAGAAGAATAGTTACTGACCACTTTCCACCAGGGCCATGGCCACTTGAGACAGCTAACACTTCACAACCGTCCAGCAAAATGCTTTCTTCAGTTCCATCTGCAGCTCTCAAGTAGAGGACATTGCTGTTCAAGATGGCATGCTTCCGCACAGGCCAAATCTCCAAGCAGTCCTGTAGCCCCTCCCTCTTGGAGGCATCCTTTGTTGGAGCTTCTTTCTCCTTCTTCTTGTCTTTGCTGCTGCCTTGTTTCAATGTCAGCTTACTCCAATCTCCTTGAGGAAGATGTGCCACCCACACATTGCCCTGCATAGATGATGCAGCAGCAGAAAGCAAGAACAACATCATCATCATGATGCTCTCCACTGCAAATTAGATCAACTTCACACTTGCACTTATCTCAATGGATTTCAGAGCTTTCTACACTCTTTCTTCTTCTTCTTCTTCTCACAGCGCTGCTACAACTATCTTTGGTGAATCTGTAGCTGCTCATTGCTTCTTCTTTGCTTGCAGATTGGCACCAACAACAACAATTCAGATTTCTTCATAACCCTAATTCTGGAATTGCAAGAAAGTCTGGAAAAAATGGCAGCAGCAGCAACCCAGCTGCAGCAATTGCACAGAGCTGCTCTGGATTGATGATGGCGCTTCTGTCGTTGTTCTGATGGGTGATTGCTGCAAAACAACTACTCGCTCAACAAACTGGAAAGCACCCAATTCTAGCAAAAACCAGAAGACAGAGAGAGTGAGAGAGGTCAAGCAGAAGGAACATTGCCAGGGAGCGAGCAAGCGGAGAAACCTGAAGATTAAAACTGATGGTGGTATCGGAAGTGTGAATTCCAACTGCCGAAGAGGAAGCAGAGTTTTGCTGTTTCTTGTGAGCACGGAAGGTCAGCAATTTCGCAAACGCGTAGATCAGCAACAGGAGCTCCACAACTGCCAGTGCTATGAGACCTCCCACAAACGATCCCACAGACACCCATCCCCCCTCATTCTCACCACGACACCCACCATCCCTCATTGTGCTGTTTTTCTTCCTTCTTTCTCTCTCTTGCCCAGGAATCCCACCCACACTTTCAAACCCTAAAGCTCCTCCAGCTTCCCACGCAAAAACATACCAGCAACATTCAAGAAGATCAGCAGCTGCTTCCCTATTTCTCCTGCTTCGCAATCACCACCTTCAAGAAAAAAAAATGCCCACTACAAAATCCTAACAACGTATCCCAGAATCGTCATCTTCTGCAACTGCCGCCATTGCCAAGAGGTATGCTGCAGCATCGAAGAGAAGAGTCTCCTCCTCTCATCACTCTGCTGCTGCAGCAATTGGGTCGGGGCGGGGCGGGCGAGATGATGATGGGTGCTTGAAGATATTCTTCTCTCTCTGGATGTTTCAAGATCGCAGGAGATGATTGTAGGTACGATCTTCTAATTGTGGGATTCGGTGGAAAGAGAGATGTGTTCTCTTGTGGGTGGGTCCCGAATGCCTCCGACCCACACAACAACGGGGACTCCTGACAAATGGAGCGAACGCCGGAACTCCCTCTTCTCTCTCTCTCTCTTCCAAGTGGCGTAAGCCGCGGTCGGCACTGGTTCATTCCTTGTTGCCGTTTCTTTCCAGCTCATCAACCGCGTGCCTTCGAAGCATGTCACGGCCGCTTCTTCTTCCTCGGAGACCCAAGCAGAGAGAGAGAGAGAGAACCGGCGAGGCTCTTCTTCCTCTTCTTCTTCTTGTTCCTGTTCCCAGCTTCATCTACCACAGAGGCATTGTTCTCGCATGCAAATGGCTTCTGGACTGGACTTTCTTTGGACATGACTCCTTTTTCTATTGCAAAAGCTTGAAATCATGTTACCTTCAGAATGGTTTGTTGTGGAGATTTCTCTGCAATGGGATTACTGTGTATGTCAGGAAGTAGAGCATCAAACTGTCCCTTGTTATCTTCACAGTAGTGAGTGTGGTATGCATGAATTGCGTGCTGTTATGTGGTGATGGTAGTCATGGCTTTTTGTCTTGCTCTCTTGAGTTTATGAAGAAGACCCACCAGACTCTTGGAGTCTTGGAAACAACTACACGACAGCCAAGGAAACAGTCCAGAAAAGCTGCATTTTTATTGCCAACCTTCCAAGAGGAATCCTGATTCAAAGGTACATTCAAAGGTCTGTTTCTTTTGCACGCTCTTTCTTACATTACATTGGAGCTGGGGATCATCCCAGAAAGCTCTTGTCTCCTCATCAGGAGCTGCTCCTTTTAACCTTGTCTTTGGTATGTAGCATTCTGATGAGAGTTTCAGAATTATCATTATCTGGAGTCATCATCATGGCAACAACAGGAACTGCTTGCAATCAATCAACCCACAAAAAAGGTTGTGAACAGAATCCATATCCTCCTCTGCATCTGATTCTGTGGAAGGAGGGTCATCATCATCATCATCATCATCATCGGTATTGAAACCAAATGTATCTAATTGAAAGTTGTGCATTTTTACATCTCCATTGTCTTCAGTTCCATGCAATTACTTGTTGCAATGAATGTGATCAAATTCATCATTTTGCAGCACATTCTTCTTCTTCATCTTTGGATCCATGAAGTTACTTGTTACAATGATTGTGATCAAAATCATCATTTTGCAGCACATTCTTCTTCTTCATCTTTGGATCTATGAAGTACTTGTTGCAATGAATGTGATCAAAATCATCACTTTGCAGCTCATTCGTTTTCTTCATCTTTGGATCTATGGAGTTACTTGTTGCAATGAATCTGATTGAAAATGTGTGCATCTTTGGTACTATGAAATTTCTTGTTGCAATGAACCTAATTTTGAAAATGCACACATTTTGTATCTTATTTGCCTTCTTCTTCTTCTTCTTGTTTCCTTTCATGAAAGAGATTTTTTGAAATAATGAACCTGATTAAATTTGCACATTTCATTGCAAAGTTTCACAACCCAAATTTTTTGCTTGCAGTACATGACAATCTTATGGTTGGACTTTATACCTAATGGCTACTAGCCTTTTTTTTTTTCTTTTTCTCATTCTTGGGGGTTTAATTTTTTTGCATTGTGGCAACAAAAAGAATGGTATTGAAATATTCTGTGGTTTTTCTTGCAAAACAATGCCTGCTTTTTCTGCAAAACATTTGTAAAAAAAAAAAATGACCAAAATTTTGGTTTTTGAGAATTGAGAAAAAGAAGGGAAAAAATAATCAATGAGTACATGCATTGCAAAATTTCATGCTAAAGTATTTTTGCTTAAGGTGCATAACAATCTCATTTGTCGATGATGATGCTAGTAATTAATCTTAACAATGCTAAATTATTTTTTGCTTAAGGTGCATAAATAATCTTATTTGTCGATGATGATGCTAGTAATTAATCTTAATGAGATTGACAATAGCCAAAAAGAAAATTCTTGTATATAAAAAAGGCAAGGTTCGAAACCCATCCACAAGAAGTACAAGGCAAATAAAAGCTCAAGAACACATGTCACAAAACTAGACTTGTCGCCCCACCTAGTGTCATGAGTTTTTTATTTGGTGAATCTTTTACTAATTAACATGTCAAATCAATATAAATGCAAAAGAAAAGGTTAATATGAAAAGAATTTCACGAAGAATGAAAAGTGGGTGATGTTAGTTTGCACATTTGAAACCATTACATTTACATGATATATTTCATGCTATCAAATTCCATGGTGGTTAACATCACCCCTTTAATCAAGGGGTTTATATTGTTAAGTGATGCAATAACAAGAATACTCAATAAGATATTTGAAGCAAGTTATGATGTGTTGCTTGAAATTTTTTTTTGAAACTTTGAGCAATTTTTTAAAAATCAAAGTTGCAAAAAAAAAAAAACCTTTAAAAAAATATATATCTGCTCGAAAAACTTTTTCAATATAAAAAGAGCAATTGCATGTGTTCAAGTTCTTACATCACCATGTTATCATCTTATCATTTACTTTAATTCAACCATGATGAAATTACTTGAAAAAATTCTTTGAAAAAAAAAATCTTGTCGAAGCTTTATAAAAGCTTCCATTAGTTACCCCTCCCACACCAAAGTCTCAAACCTAGGTTTTGTAACGTTTAAAATTCATGCAAATAAAATTGACACCACATGGCAACCTGTATTCTTTCTCATAATTAATTACAAAGTTAGGAGGTATTTGAAAATATATGAGGTCATCTTTCATGATGATACAATGGCAAACATTGCATATTTGTATTAGGAATCTCCATTTGTATTATTAGATTTTAAACCCATTTGTGTGAATATATATTTTATATTATTTCAAAAGTAAATTTCAATCATGCATGTAAATGGGTATGCAATTGCAAAAGGTCAATGTTCAAAACAATCAAAGTTTTGTGAACCTAATGTCAATTACTTATTTTGTCTTTTCACCTCTTTTTTTTTTCAATTGATTTAATAACATATGAATGTCAAGATGCATCCAAAACATCTAGTTTATTTGTGACCATGACATTGGAACAAGCAATGAATGACATTCACTCAAGTCATTGCATGCCTTGATGGGTTGTAACCAATTGCCCTAGGTGGGTGATTCATGTGAAGTAGAATAGTTCAATATCTAATGCAAAAATGACAAAACCAAAGCCCATACACATTACCATGTGAAATGCACCATGTATGATTAGTGGTGGTTCATGTTGGACTAAAATTGTTATTGCACTTGCTTTTTGAAACCCATCATTGTTGGGAAATTGAAAGAAAGCTTCCAAAAATCACTCAATAAATTCAAAAGCACATGAAAACAACAGAAGAAAAACAAAGGAAACGGCCAAACATTTCATTCGTGAATGAAAAAAATTACCCATTACACTTTAACTTTTCAACAATTTAAGGTGATATTATATGTAAAGTGATACTATGATTTGAAGTTCTTGATTGCTTCAAATGAGAAAAAGAACAATAAAAGTGCGAGGAAAGTTGGGTGTCAGTGTTTTGGTGTAGCACCCAAGTGGGCAGCCTTTGCAATGGTTGTTGTTTATTCTCAGAGCATGCCTAGTAGCCTCATGAACAAGGAACAAAATGTTCTATTGTAATCAATAAAAATGTTTTTGAACAAATTGTGTTGTTTTGTTGACAATTTTTTGCGATCTTGTTTGTTTGTTTGTGTGTTTCATTTGTCGAAGGAACAATGAGCGTGCAGATTCTGCAAGCATTAGCTAGCAACATGGAGTTTATGGATGAGTTCAAATCAAGTTCTCTTCATTTCTCAAAAAAGAAATTTTTATTCATGCACATTTTGCACTACAACTTTTTTTTAAAATGGGTTAAAAAAAAAAAAAAGGGGTAAATTGTCAAAGTTTGGAGAATACAAAAAAAGGAATAACAATAATTAATTTATTATGTAAACATGTTCATAACTCTATTTTACTATCATCTTTCATATGATGGGATATTTATCATTGCATGATTATCAATCCCTTGCAATGTGCCTCCTCTCACCAATGGAGGGCCCTAATGGCTTGTTTGTGAAAGCAAGGGCATAGTAGGAACACCCATAGTGAATGGGTTTAAAAAATTGAGCATTATAGAGTTGAAAGCTTATAAGACATATACAAAATTTGCTCTAGAAGAACTATTTGTGGCACACCAACTTGCCAATTGTTATGTTAATTTGATTATTACCTATAAAAAGCACAAGGTGCTTTTACCAAGTTTGTGCCAACATTTCTATGGCTTTTGATTTGTGCTGACCTACCCAATACCCTAATATTGTTTCACACATTTTGGAAAATAAGAGAAAAGAAATCTTGTCAAGTTTTGATGCTAAATGGAAGTAAAATATAACATACACACAATGTAGTGTTTTTTTAATATTCAACACAATAGAATATATGTTTGTACTCCAAGTTTATTATGCCAACAACCATGACAAAATATTACAACTATTTCTTTCTATTTACAATGTATGAATCTATGTACATTTTTAACAACATATTTTTTCATGAAATGAATCTAAATCTATATGCACACAATCTAGATATATGATGTGTTGAAGCTCTGAAAATTGTTTTATAAACTCCATGATTTTTGCCTTTAATTTGTCAATGTTATCTCCTTGAACAATTGAAAGGGGAAGTGATTGCAAAGCTTGGGGCCATGATGCATCCTTGTGATGGACATAGGTTGTTCCAATGTAATTGGGAGAACAAATTACCTAGGTTGAATTCTTGAAAGGTTGAGCCATTTTTTTAATAACCAATTGGGTACATAATCATAACATGTCATGATGAAGTGGTTGGCTCCAAAGCCTCATTCCATACAAGTATTTGAAAATCAAATCTTCCACATCTTTTCATAATGTCAATGTTCTTCTCTTCTTGCTTAAACCCTATTTCAACCCCATGACTTGAGGAATCGCTAAATTTTCAAAACAATATGTTTCTTTCAACCTCTTAACAAGTCCTTCACACTTATGAACGGTAATACATTGCACCATTTATTATAAACCTTATACACTTTTAACAAGAGTTGCATGTGACATGATTGGGTATGCTTGCAAAAAGTGAATATTTATCTCTTGCACCTTGCCTTTCATTTTGTGACATTAAATGCTAGGAAAGCATACATAGTTAGCATTTTTTAAAAATTTAATCACCAATGACAAATGTGTTCTCTAGCAAGTTGTGGAAAAAAACTTTCACTGGAACATCTTTTGTTTATGAGGTTGCAAAGAGTGTGATCATAATAGGATGTGCCTACATCTCTTCCATCATTTAGGTTAGAATTTTTTTAAACTTGTATTTCATCTAGCAAATGGCACCCCTCTTTTGATCTAATCTTGTCAAGTTATTCTTAATCTTGATTGAGCATTTGCACAAATTTTAAAGTTACAAATCAAAGACCCAAAAAATATATGTAAGATAAAACAAGATTATAATAGACAACAATGACAACAAGAATAAAAAATGCAATGAATAGATGTGCACGTCTTGAACAAAAATCAACAACAAAAAAAGGTGATTTAAGAAGAACTTTTATGCACAACATCTTTCTTCTTTAATGAAAATTGCAAACAAGAGTAAAATAACAATTACCTTTCTTTATAACACCTATTCTTAACAATTTTTCAACCCATATAACCAAAATCAAGTTGGGTTTCAAGAAAGCTAGCATTTGAAAGAAGAAAATAAGAAGAAGAAAAATAATCCTTGGTACAACAATCAATCCTTACCTAACCTCTTGCATTTTAGGGGTTCTCTAACCTAACTTTTCACTTTTTCAACCTAACTCTTCAAATTTTTGACCCAAATAATGCAAGACAAAATGGGGTGCTAAACACATAACAATCAAAACATTAATAAAATAGAAGATCGTAAAAAAAATCATTTGCCAAAAATCGACTAGGACACCATTAATACATTCATAAAATATAATATTATAAATTTTAAGGTGTCATTTGTCACAAATCGACTAGTGATGGAAGTGCATTAGCTACAAAGTGTGGAAGATATGAAGATTACCACTTAAATGCGATAGCACATTGAAAATTGGTAATGGCTTGCACATGTTGAAAGGTTATATTAGACACATTAGTCATTATGAGAAATAAACGTCATGGGAAGTAAAGAGGACCCTTGATGATAGGCTATAGTGGTTTGAACAAAAAAAAGTTTAAAATGAGTTGCAACAAAAATGAACACAACCATAAGTCACTTTGGCAAAGGGAATAAAGCCATCTCTCGAGGCACACTTTCTATATGACCTTGTATTCTTTTCAATGATAACTATGTTTGCATGTGCCATCATGGATAATATACGTTGTACCATATTTGGGTGGGTCAAATCAGCTATTACAATGTCCACTAAGATTCGAGACTAATATTTAGTTATAAGAAGACCAATTCATTCTCTAGTGTGATAAGAGAAAAGGTGGGAAACCTTTTTTTATACGTGTCTTCCACTTTTCAAAGCAATAGTTATGACAATATCCCAAAAATATTGTGGACTATAGTACACTCACTCCCTCCCGCATGAGCATTGAAGCAAGTGGATACCCAAATCATTTATGCTATGTCCATATTGACAAGCTAAAGCACCTTATTTATGCTAATAACTACACACCATCATAGATATGCCTTAATTGAATACTTGAACATCTATCTATGAAAGGAGAGTAATTTGTTTTGTTTTGTAGTTGAGAGATCCACCAAACTGGGATGCTTCAGATTATGTTCTTGGTGTCTTTGGAAAGCTCTCCATGAGGAGGGGTGCATGGGCTTGGTTCCATGACATTTGGACTTGTGGTGCAAAAGTTTTTGAATATTGAATGATTTCTTCACTAAAAATTAAATTAAATTGTAGCTGAAAATTTCAGAGGAATTGGAATGTGCTTTTGGTGTTGTTGAGAGATCTTGATGAGGAGGATTGAATGGAATTTATTTGATAAGATTCAAATGTGGAAGATATTGATTTTTAAGTGATTTCTGCTTCTGAAAAATTCCAAATAACCAGGTTTTGGAAGGAAAAATCAGTTGAGGACGTGGTAACACTTGGGCCAACAGCACAGGCCACACTAGTAATTATTAGTTTCCATAAACCACATGTCCACATTCTCAAGCACATCTCTCGCCCACTTTGTTTAGAGAATGTTGCGAACATCCCATCCACTATTTGAGTCAAGAGATTAACATTCAATTGCAACTTAGTTGAAGGTCAATTTCAATTTGGACCTTGGATGTCATAAGAGATAAACACGCAAGTCCAACTTCTTCACGCATATACAAGTCTGAGTTCACAATGCAAAAAATTGTGCACGATAGAATCCCAACAATTTGAAACATTTTCCTTTGCTGTCATCTGGGAGTTACTATTGCCGACCATCAGCCTCAAATACACATGACAGAAATAATCACTGTCAGAAGAAAAATCGTACACACAAGGTGTAGTCAAAAGTTGTGCACTGAGGTATACATATGTATACTTCACATGCAAAACAGAATTTTCTTAACCTGTGGGTGCCTCTCATTCACGTGCCTTACTCATCAGTGACAAATTTTACCTTCCATGTCATTGATTGGCATAACTCCCCAAAAGAAATGGTACCCGAGTGGGGACCTGTGTTACAATGCTGGAGCCAATGATCTCTCTCTCAACAGAAGATTTGTGACAAAAAGTCGTAAAGTGCAAATATGAGTTTAGTAGAGCAATATCGACAAGTTAATCTGTTTTGGAGGAGATTTAAGTAGTCTTTTATCACCTCTATGCTGTTGTCACCATTTGGAGAAAAGCCCAGTGCAGGATTCCATTCTCATTTTCTAGTTTTGGAGGAATGTGGCAACAATTTGTTTCCTGCCTCTTGCTGTTGCTGCTGCGGGATTGTGCTTTTCCACACTGTTTCTTGCAGAGAATCTAGGAGGGCTGCTTTCTTCACCTTCGTGCTGATTTTTCATCATCTACACGCTGCAAACAAAGACAAAAAACTCAAAACATAGCCACAACAAAAACAAGCTTCTCATTTCATTTACCCCCCCCCCCCAAGCCATCTGCAGTGAAAAATGAGATGCCCCAAAAACATGCAATCGAGAGAGAGAGAGAGAGAGAGAGAGAGAGAGAGAGAGAGAAAGGTCGGAGATATTTACTTGTTTAGTGTGGGAAAGATCACCATTATGGGGCCTCTCAGAATGCTGAATCTGCCCATTCTGTACATCAAAACAGAGTGTGCAACAGATGACAGGCCTGACTAACATGATGCAAAATAGCATATAAGAGAGTGACTTCTTTTGCACAAAACAAGGATGAATTTCTAAGCTCTTCACTACTCTGAGACTAACCTGAAAACTTTTTCTTTCACTTTTTGGGTATGATGAAATCATTCCTATCACTGAACAAGAGTGCATGTTTCAGAACAGGTGGGCAGGAAGGGGGTCTCAGGACTTGCCTTCACTATCCGTCTCCGCTCTGTTGGGTTTTTCTTCAGTATTTTTGATTCAGCTCGGATGTTTACAAGCTCTCTCTCCAGCTGCTCCACCTTCCCACATGCTAACTCCTTTTCCTTCATGATGGCATCCATTTGGCTTGTACCCAATTGGAGTGCAGCTGATTTGTTTCTCTCTTCATCCAGACTATGTAGCAGTGATGCCATCTCTGACTCTAAGGAAGCAATCTTGTGTTTGGCTGCATTAAGCTCCTTAGACAATGAAAATGTATGCTGGTTTAAGTTCTCAAGTGTCTCTTGGGTTTGTGACAGATTCTCATGTAAAGTGTTTACATTTGCCTTTTCTGTTGCTAGAGCTTTCTTGGAGACTGTGAGTTGCTTCTTTGCAGCTGCATTTGCCTTGCGTTCCTCTGCAAGCTCAGCATTGATGGTCACTGTTGCTGCCCTTGCATCGGCCAAGAGAGTTTCCAGTTTCTGGCTCACATCAATTGCAGCAGTCAGCTGTTCGGCTGAACAAGATGCATCTTGTAAGGCAGCTTCTAAAGCTTGTGCCATCTGCTTCAATTCCCTTTCAAGTCCCTTCTGTGCAGACTTACTTGCTGTCAACTCTTCTGCTCCAGATGCAGCTTTTCTTTCAGCATCCTTCAGCATTCGTGCCACTTTTGAAAGTTCATCAGTCAGTCGTGCAGCATTAGCACCCTCCTCTCTCAATGACTGTTTCAAGGCCTGTACTTCCTCTTCTTTGGCAGCCAAGGATTGGTTCACAGCTCCCAGGTTGTTGTTGAGCTCCTTTGTGGTCTGGAGAAGCTGTTTCTCAAGTTTGTCTTTGATTGCACAAGTCTCCGAAAGCCTTTGTTGCAATGACTTAGCCTCACTTGAAGCTTCCTTTAGACCATGTGCTGTCTCCTTGAGGTCTTTAGTCAGTATGGCTTCCTTCTCTTGCTCTTCTGTAAGCAACACCTGGAGAGAGTTGAGTTCCCTTTGTAGGTCAGCTATCTCGCTCATGGCTTGCTTCTGGCCAGCTGTTGCTGCAGCAAGTTCTTTGTTCAAATCCTTAACAGTATTCTGTTTGTCTGTCAAGGTTTTCTGGACACTTGTGAGCTCCTGATCTAATTTGGCAGCCATGGTCTCCACTCTAGAAAGAGTCGCTTTTGTTGCGTTGAGCTGTGACAAATGCGTCCCTGAAATCACTTCCATGTTTTGAACTGTTGAACTCAGATCAACAATCTGCTTCTCCTTCTCCTTGATTTGGAGATCAAGAACCTGAAGCTTGTCCTCTAAGCCTTCTGTCTGCTTCTGTTCCTCCTCAAAGCTTTCCATCAAGGACTTGTACTTCACATCTGTCTCTGAGAGCTCTGTTTGCAGGTCTCCTATCCTTTGTTGCAGTTCTGAAACAACAATCTTTTCACTCTCTAGTTTCTCCTGTTGTTCCTTAGCTGAAAGCTTGGCCTTTCTGAGCTCTTGAGACAAAGATATCTGTTCTTTCTGAGCCTTATCTGCCTGCTCTTGCGCTTGTGCCCTCTCTGCAAATGACATACCACCAAAAAGGGTGGCCAGCCTTCTTCTGGATCAATACATGAATTATACAGAACTCTCCTCCTGATTATACTCACAAAGTAGCCTGAAGCATAGTTTAACAGGCTAGGGTTTAGGATTTTAGTGAGCTTGCATGAGCAAATGGTCACTACCTGCCAAGAGGTCACCCTCCAATTTTTCTCTCAAAGACTCCATGGTAGCATTGGTTTGCTTGAGCTTCAAATTGGCCTGCAAACCAACTTGGGGCCTAAAATCAGAGCATTGTACACTGGCAACCAAAAGGTGATGACGACTACTATCATATTCTCTCCTGCATTCATTCTTGTAGACTATGGCAACCAAAGGTGACAATTCTATCATCCTTCAGACATTCTTGAGTTTGCAACCACAATTTCTTGACTAGAGAGACAGAGAGAGACAGAGAGGGCACAATATTGCACATCTGAGACTAAAACCCAAAGACTGACAGTTCTTCAGAACCCCTGTGTACCAACAGCATAACAATCACACATGCATCATGCATTCAACACTCCGGCTGTAGATATGTCAATGGGTTTCTAGATGTCCAGGAAAGCACGAACAGAATGGATCACCATGGGGATTAAAAGTGCAAGAGGAGCTATGTACTTCTTTCAAAGCAGAAGTGGATGATGCCTTAGCTTGGCGCTCGAGCCAGTACAATATCCCCAGCACACCGCCACCCACAACTCCAACTGGGTTCAGTATACCTCCAGCTCCAAAATCCACCTGAAATTGTCCCACACAACTGCTCACTCTGATAACCTGCAGGAATGAAAGGGCAAAAGACTCCTTCCCAAAAAACCACAGTCCTGAGGAGCATGATGATGCACAGACAGAATTTGCACATGCAGCAGATGCACACAAGGTGTTATAAAGCAGCAACAGCAGCTGCTGCTGTGCATAGATAGATTCTCGGCTAAGATAAAGCTCAAGAAAGATGATTTGGGTTTAGGGTCTCACCTCTGCTTGATCTCCCTCTGCTGCCACCTGCATTAAGCTTCCAAGCTTTTGCTTCACTGCAGGTTCCTGGGATGCACCAGCTTTTTCAAACAACAGCAGCAGCTAAGACTCAGCTTCTCAAGAGATTTTGTGGGAAAGACTTGCAGTATCTGTACTATATAGAATGAGGCAAGACTTAGGCTGCAGAGGAGGAGAAGAGCACCTTCTACGAAAACCACCCATCAAAGCAAAAATTGCTACAAAATTCCAGTGTGGGTTTTTGCTCTTGCCAAGGGGAAGAAAAAACAAAGGGAGAACTGTGACTACTACACCCACCATTGATGAGCTTGGCAGAAACCAGCCGAGTGGAAGGAGACACAGCGAATCCTTGTGCAGAAAGAGCGATGAGCGCCACCAAAGCTCTTCTGCTTAGTCCATGCTTGTTGTTGCCACGACTCCCTTCTTCCGCCTGACTACTACCCAGCAGCTTAGAACTCTTCCCACTCTTCTTCTTCCCTTCCTGCACAGCTTCACTCCCTTCAAGCTGCTGTTGATCCTTCAACGCTCGCACATGACACAAGATTCGCCGTCGCTCCAGCTTCCGCTCTTGGACCCACATCCCCTGCATCTGCAGCACGCAGCTTCTTCTCCTCCTCACAAACAGACCCATTGCCAAACCCGACGCCACCTTTTTGTCTTCAACCCGGGAGAATTGAAGCTCAAAGCTGGAGCAGCAAGAAGGAACCACATGACCCATCATTGCAAATCTCTTCCTCTTCTTCTCCACAAACAACAGACTGAGTTTCCCAGCTTCCAAACCACTACCCAAAACCCAAATTCCGCAAACAAATTAATCCCCTGCCTGCATCAACGGATTTCAAACGGATGTCAGCTGCATGATGGGTTCCGAGAGACAATCTTTGTTTGTTGCTAGCTCTCGACCTCCTCCTCCTCCTCCTCCTCCTCCTTCTCCTGAGTGAATTCTAAATGAGAAACAGAAGCAGCAGCAGAAATTCTTAAGCGAATCTTCTTTTTCTTGTTCTTCTTCTTGGGCATGAAAAATTACAGATGCTTCTTCTTCTTGTACATGGGATCTACAACTTGGCTAGCACATGATAATGCTGGGATTTGCAGAACGCGCGCAAGCAAGCAAGCAAAGCAAGCAAAGCAAAGCAAGAAGACGGCGATTAGGCAGAGAGGCAAAAGAGACGCGAGCGCGATCCGTCGCAAGCCAAACAGACAGTTGCTATCCAGCAAGCAGCCAATGGGGAGGGAGGGGCCGGGTCTCTATCTATCCACGTGTTTGCGTTATATATATATAGTTGGCAGCGTTGTTGGGCGGGTACCTGGTGTTGGCTCGGCGGTAAGAACCTCCGGTTCCATCTCCAACTACCTGAATCGGGTTTAAGAACCGGATGGGCATGGATCTAGGCGGCACCGGGGGTTCTGGAACCGGAACCGTTTAAGAACCGGATCGGAATGGATCTAGGCGGCACCGGGGGTTCTGGAATCGGAACTGGAACCTGTTAAGAACCGGATGGGGTGGATCTAGGTGGCACTGGGGGTTCTGGAACCCCGGAACTGGAACCTTTTAAGAACCGGATGGGAGTGGATCTAGGTCACACACGGGGTTCTGGAATCGAAACTGGAACCTTTTAAGAACCGGATCGGAATGGATCTAGTCTCCCGCCCCCGGTTCTATTTGAAAAAAGAAGACTAGGACAACCAGGGGTTAACCAGAGGTTAACAAGCAGTTAACTGCTGGTTCTAGTCTGGGTTACTCAGAATGGGGTCTAATTTTCAAATTTGTAATGAGAGAGGATTAAAAAAAAGAAGAAGAAGAACTGGACTTGGAACCCGTGTGACATGGATTTAGGGTTTCATGATGAAACCCTAGCTGGATGAAACCCTAACTGGATGAAACCCTAGCTGGATGAAACGGTATTGTCAATTGTGGAAAGGAAGTTGATGGGGGAAAAGAAAGGATTTGTGAATGGTTTAGCTTTGCTTTTCTCTGGTTTGTTTTCTTGCAAGTTATGAAGGGCGACATTATTATCATGCCTTTGTGTTTTGATGGCACCCAATGTTAATTTGTTGTGTCTGGTAGTTCTTTCTTGATGATGAAGGATTTGCATGGTGTGAATGTTGTTATGCTATTTGCTTTGGAGGATGTGAATTATGGAGTGAAGAGTTTCACCATTACATGTATGTATGTATGTATGTATGTATGTATGTATGTATGTATGGCACTAGGGATGTGGATGGGGCATTAGAGGGATAAGTTCTTGTCTATTGGCAGGGCCAGCATGTTTGTGATGCCTTGTTTTCCTTCTGGGTTGATGGGGTTTTTTGGGTTCGGTCTTTTGGTCATGTAGATCATGGGTGAAGTTAGTTTTTAAGGGGGCCATTAGAATAAACGAGATGGGAAGAATGCCCTCTTATAGGGAGAAAACTTGAGCTATTATGTGTATGGAGATGTGTTTCATCATGTCAATGTGAGAAACAATTTCATTTAAGTCTAGGGAAAGGTTTTGTGACTACAAGAATTGTCAAATTAAAATAAAATAAAACAACCAACGGGCCCTTTGAGAGAACAATCAGAGTGTGCCCTTGTGATAATAGATTTAATTAGATAGGTTGCAAGTATTTAGTCATTAATTTATTGTCACTTTCATTATATTGAAATGATCATTATATCTCTAATTCTAAATGACCAAATTATAACAATATTTTTTTGCATTTGGATATGATTATTTCCCATTCTTTTCATTACACCAGATTTGTGATTCCAGTGTATGGGGGAACTGAAACCACAATCAAAACCATTCCAATTTCTTTTTTAGAACCAAAACCAAAGGTTTTTCTTCAAAGTAAAGAACCATTCAACTCTGGTGTTTGTTCATTTATTAAACAAGGTTATCTATCATCTTGGGTACCCACTGGATTAGAGACATGTAGGGGATTAATAATTAGCGTGTTGCTAGTTGAGTCATTGATTTGGTTAATAACCACCGGTTCCTATCCTGTTGTTCATTAACAAATATTTCAGTGAACAATATTTTCTGGGTGTTTGGAAAAAAATTGCAAATTCTAAGAACTCGTAATGAAAAAGGAGGCAACATAAAACCTCTAAAACTCCATACATGTAGTTGGTATTCCTCTACAACATATCACTAACTGATTCACCACAATTATGCCTTTTAGAATTTGACAACTCTTCTTACCACTAATCCCTTGTTCATGGAGCTTGGGTCGCTTCCAACATTTCTGCATATTTATTCATGCACATTAGTTTGTCTGCCATCTAAACTTTAATTGTAGTACACAACAGAAAGAATACTTGGAATCAAAATCTACTAGAACAACAAGTGTTGTGGGCATTCTTCTCATCAACCATTAACTTAATCTTTCTATGTATTTATTCATGCACATTAGTTTGTCTGCCATCTAAACTTTAACTGTAGTCTACACAGAGAAAGAATACTTGGAATCAAAATCTACTAGAACAACAAGTGTTGCGCGCATTCTTCTCATCAACCATGAACTTAATCAAAGATTTAACAAACACAAGTTTTTAACGTCTTACCCAAAAGCACTTAATCAAAGGACCGAAGGCTTTTTTTATTTAAAAAGGCATTTAGTTCTTACAACACTTTGTCTTTTATCCTGGCCTCCGTGTGGTCCCTCCTTGGATTCCAACATCAATCCTTCTGCCAATCCTTGCCATAGCCAAAAGACCATCACTCACACAAAGTTAAGAGTCCGACTTCCCCCACCGTCTTTGAACATTATTGACAAAAAAACACATCACAAACTCCTTCAACGCCATTACTTGCATCAAACAAACACACACTCATAACAACTCAAAAATAGAAACATCCATCAACTACCCTTTCTTTTGTCGCCTTCTGCATTTTGGCTACATTGATCCCTTTTCATCCATTAGGTTTTCTTTTCATCCAAGATTTTGTTCCATCTCATTTCATCCTATAAACCCATGTTTTTGGGGGTCGTATGAAGATAATTAAATAAACCATCGGACTTGGGTTTAAGGAAAATGTCTTAACTAGAATTGACAAGATTCTGGTAGGATTTTAGATTCTTCAAGGAAACCCTAATTTCGAGTAGACTTTTTGACCAATATTTTGATTTTTGAGAATAGAGCTTCCTTGGTGTGAAACAATTATTTCTTCCTTTTTTTTTTGGAAAATTGTTGATCAAGGGTCCACTCTCCTGACCCATTTTCCTTTTAAAAAATAGAAAACCCCACAAGTGCCAACATTTTTTTGGGGGGCGAATTCTTGGCACATGGCAACCCCCCCCCCCCCAAAACAATCTTGTGTGACTTGTATAAAGCATTTTTGTGAAAGAAAAAGCATAGAAGTCCCTAGATTTTGATTTTTGAAATTGGTATATTTAGACAATAGGTTCCAACAAGTTACTAAAATACACTGAGCATGATTCTTCAATTTCCTTTCTGACCTATATCTTGATGTGGCTAATTCCTCGTGTGAATGATTGCCATTTTGGCTACATCACAAAATTTAAATGGAAGACCATGCCCATCACCACCATTTTGTTGTGTGCAAAATTTTCATTTCCCCCTTGCTAGGTGCTTTGTTTAATGGAATTTTCCCCCTACTTGAGCAAGGAGAAAAATTTCATTTCCATCTCATTCCCAAAAATGTAGGTCCAAATTTGGCATCATGTTAATATGTTGTAAAAAAAAGCAAGGCTATATAATTGCTACAAATCTCATTATTCTACAAATGCCAATCTATTCATAACATTGAATACACAACCATACATGACCATGGTGAAAGTGCACATAGAATAGACGGCAAAATGTAGAAATGTTTAACTTAGTGTTTCTACAACAATTGCACAAGTCCAATAAACATACTAATCTAAAAGGATTCACAACAACAATATGAATTTCATATGATGTAGTTGATGAGATTCCTCTAAACATCACCCTTGTGGCTATCTTGGTCTCTTTCTTGCATCAAGGATCCTTCTAATTCAACAACAAATTCCCAACAAATAATCCCTAGGCAAATTAACCTCTTTTTTTGGGGATATGTGTCTTTTGTTTCCCAAACTTCTTGCAATACCCAATCCCAAATTCCTTGGAGTTCCCAACATTGAACAATTTGGGTCTCTCAAACTTTGCTAAATTTTCACTATGCACTTTCCACTAGCACATGACCTTGATGTTGGTTGCTACAAACCAACCATTAAGTTCCTTATGGTTTCTCATCATCTCCACCGAACACACATGCATTTTCATATTGTTCTGTTAGAGGGTTCTTAGATCTCGACTCTAGTGTGTAGTGGAATAGTACTAAAGTTTTTTCAATAACCTAAACAACACTAACAACCAAATGCATAATGTTCAAAACAATTGAACATGCATAAGAAGAACTATGGAAAGACTAAATGTTTAATTTTTGAGATGTGCCCCTTTTTATCCCTCCATCATTTCCCTTTCATTGAATTCCATTATTCTTGCCAAGCTTCCACCATTGCCAAAACTCCATTAAGCACAAAAGAACAACCCATCATCCAAGTGGCCATCATACATTAAAACCTCCCAACTTAACACCATCGCTTCCTAATCCACCATATCCCTCCAATAGACAAACAAAACTAATCACAACCTTTAAGAAGCAAAAGAGGTTTCCATCAACCTTTCCTTCTTTTGTCTTTTTCATATTTTGGTGCACTGCTCTTCTTCATTAGGTTTTCATCCATCAAACAAACTCATCTCAACTTCCCTTCATCCTACAATGCAACCAAAAGTTTAATACATGTGATAAAAAATGAAATAAAGGTATTTTGGAAGGCACCTTGATATCCATGAATGGTTCTTTGAGAAAAAAAGAGGTGTAAGATGAAAGGGAGTCATATGAAACTTTTAGCACGATGAACATCTAATGGATGAAAGGCGGAAAAAACAACCAAAGGCAAAAAAATGACAAGAAACTGGCCAATTGGTGCAATTTTCTTTTGTGTGTGTGTGTGTGTGTGGGATTGTTTGTTTGTTCTAAGTTAATATTGATGCGAAACATGTGGCATTGCCTTTGTGTGAATAATGGTAAGACAATGGACAAATGGTGAACCATGCTTGTGTTTTAGAGTTCTTGTGATCTTTGGTGATGGCAAGCTCAACATGAAAATTTGGTGGATGTTTTTGGAAAATGGGTGCATAATGGAAAAGATAAAAGACAAAAAATGTGAAAAACTAAACACCATTTCTTTGTATTTAAAGATTGTTTGGATGTGAATGTATTAACTTGGTGTTGCTTTTCTTTTTGTCATGGTTGTCTAGGAGGAATGCCCATAGTCAAAATTTAAGTTTCTCCAATTTCAATTCCTTTTTGTTGTGTACTATAATTTGTAGGTCAAATAGATTTAGAACAAGAAAATGAATAAAATATGTAGATATAGTGGAAATGATGAATATCACAAAAGGATTAATGGGTTATTTGAATAGTGCATTAGCGTTGTAATTTGTGGGACATTGGGAGTGTGAAGCAGGAACCTTAGGAACATGCATTTAGGAAAAAAACTCATTTGTTGGGAACTTTGGGAGGATTATGTTGCACCATTTTGAAGATTAAGGGAAAAAAAGGGAAATTTGCTAATGGTGTCAATGCTTGAATTATTATTGCCAAAAAAACTCAGTGCATATGTGGGGTTAATGTTAGGTTAGGAGAAAAGATAAAGATAGTTGATGCCAAATGAAACAATGATAGCCCAAAAAGAGGTGGTCCAAAAGAACTAGTTGATCGAATTTGCAATCTTATTTCATCTTTTTATACTATAGACCTATTGATCAAATTTAGGTAGTTCCATTGTGAATAATTGTTGATGTTCTTATGTGATCAATCAAGACTACAAATATTTTGACTCACTCAAATGTGGTTTTCTATGAGTTAGGTCAATATTTTTATGAAGATTCATCACAACCCCATTTTTTTGTTATAGAAAGAGATTATTTATGGCTACACTTTAAGAGTGGGATGAATCTTATGCTTATTAGTAGGTATGATATGTGTAAGATCCTTCCTTTTGGGTCTGATGGGACAAAAATGGGAATAAAAATATTAAAACTTAAGAAATTAGCTTGTTAGTAAGGATGAGATGGGATTTATGGTTTAAGGTCATATCCTTGTTAATTTTTCATTTACTGGGAAAATTGCAATGTTGGCCAAGTTCTTGGGTTAGCTAGTTACCCCAAGGGCACTTTTGATCCAATCCCAAGGAATCTAACTAAAATCAGCTAAGGAGGGGCTTTGGTTTTAAAATTGGGTGGGAATTAATCCCTTAGTCAAACCAACCTAATTTGAAAATTTGGAAAAATAACTAATCTAAAACCACTTCCTAAATTAAATAATCAGAACCAAAACTAAGTTTCACTTTTAATATTAAAAAAATATAAATATAAACAGAACCAATCCATTGAATTTTTTTTTAATTGGCAAAGGAAAACCCCAAAGGAAAAAGGGCAAAAAACCCATCACATAACAATCAAAAGGTAGATTAGAGAACCATTGTCAGGTGGTATTTTGGCAATGGGCCATCGCGTTAGGCAAGGTAGGATCAAAAGAAGACTAAAATCAAAATTACCAAAAGAAAAACCACAAAAGTCATAAGAACCAAAGTGGTCAAAAATAAAAGTCACTAAAAAAATCTAGAAAAAATAGTCAAAGTAAATTAATAGTTAGTAAAGGAAAGACCATATAGGTTAATAAGAACAAAGAAAGGTGGTTGGAACCACTCTTAAGGGACCAAAAGGATAATATCTTTGAAAATAAACCTGATAAAAAAATTAAAGGTCCTGTATTGTAACAACGGTAGCTAGAAAATAGTGATAAGGTCAGTTCATGAATAAATTCATTAAGAAAATCATGTAATGGTAGGATCAAAGAAGATTATGTGAGCTATGAAGTGCCACTGTATATTAGCATCAACATTCGTAAACACATTTTTTAACATCATTCCCCTTTAAACTTTATTTCCATTTTAGCCTATTTTGGATTCCAAGTTAATTAGTGTTTCTTAATTGCGGCCTATGTGACCATCCCTATTTCAATTGTAGCTTTCCATTCACTTTTGAATAGATTCCTCATTGAATGGTGCATGTTGAAATGTGTTTTACATCTTTTAGACTAGATAAATAACATAATCATTGCATGTATCGTGTCAATTGATTGAATACAAAATGAATAACCAACAAAATGGTCTATGTTATCATGTGGAATTGTGCATCTTCTTTCATAGGCAAAGTCCCCCAAATGAATTATTCCTGAGGAATGCAGTTTGTTAACCCCCAATCTTCCCATAATTCCAAGATTCTTTCAAAAGCTTTCCATGCACAATTTGTTTTGGAATAATCTTTTGGATAGTGGACAGTGTGACAAATGTGAACATTAAAAACCATCTTTCAAATGATGAAATTCATCCACAATGTTCATCCATAACTCTTAGTTAAGTCCTAGTTAACTTTTAGTTAAATATCAGTTAACTTTCAATTAAGTCCAAGTTAATTTTTAATTGACTCCAAGTTAAGTCTTTGTTAACTCCTAGTTAAATTTTAGTTAAATTTTAATTAATTCATTGTTAATTTTTAGTTAAGTCTTTATTAACTATGGTTAATGTTTAATTAAATCCTAATTAACTATAGTTAGCTTTTAGTTAATTCTTAATTAAGTTTGAATTAACTTTCAATTAACTTTTAATTAATTCATAGTCGATTTTTAATTAAGAAGGTTCTCAAAAAGCTTATTTGCTTGATGAACACATAAAAGCCTCCTTCAAAGCTTCCTTGAATTAGGCCCCCAAAGGGGTATACATAAGAGTATGACCACTTATTTTCTTTAGTTTGTTCAACACCAATTTTAGGCACAATCTTGCACCATAGCCTTGTTCTTTAGTCATGTTTTTTCCGTGTTCATATTTGCATATGTTAGCATAATAAAGATTAATTTTCACGTTTGTTTTACACATGTCGTATTCTTGTTTTTAGGGCTTATGTTCTTGTTTTTGAATAATGTAATTTTGTTTTGTTCCTCGCTTGAAAATTAGATTTAAACCTTTCCTTTAGCCTTTGTTCTTGTGTTTTTTCATGTCCATGATATATTTAGTTTATTTAAATTCATTCATTATGCGATTTGCATGTTATATCTAATCCCCTTTGGGCAAGTTAAAAACTAGTGGGTAAGCCTTTGTTGAGCACCAACCAGGCTAACATCACCACCTTCCTTGATTTAAAATGATGTCCAAATCACCATATTAATGTGTTACATCATTTACTGTCAAGTCCAAGTTCTTATAATCTAGACACAAAGGATTGAGTTTCCATGTAATGGGTCTTGTTCCTTTTGTAATTTCTTTTTGTTGAATAACCAAAGAATGGAGCTATATCTAGACCATCAACTGTTCTCCATGACCACTCATTAGGATCCCATGGAAGGTCCACCATAGATTTAGGTTGAAAATTTACTAGGTTTGATTTTTTTTTAACACTAGCTACTATAGTTGTTTTTTTTCCTAAATGAGCCATCGATACATGAAATTCTATTGTAGCTTTAGAGATGTTAAATTCCCCAAGGTCTTTTAAGAGAGCTAACTCAAAAGAACCCTTTTGGCCTTTGTGTAATGGTATTCTCACCCTTAGAATTTAAATAATAGTTAATTAAATTAATTATGACTTTATGTGCTCCAACTTGTTGGAATCCAAACAAATCTTGAACTCATAAGACAAGATTAATGCTCCAATGGTCTCAAGGGATATTCATCGTTAGGTTATTGTGAGTTACAATAGAGGCCAATGTGTGCCTTATGCTAAAATCTTTTAAATCCTTCCAATTATGAATAATTGAATTCCACAAGTCTTTTATGCATCTACATCCTGCTAGAGCCATTGCTCTCCCCACATGAACATTAATATTAAGCTTTTTAGGAACTAGGTGAGGAATGTGCAGATTGCTAAAAAAAGGTTGTTTGAATACTTCATCCATAATAGTGGGTTCAACTTTAATCAACCCGCCTCTTACAGTCCTCCACGCCTTCAACAACAAATCTTAAAAGGAGAATTTTATTTTACAAAACCAATTTATGTTTGGAGGCATGGTGAAGTGGGTCTTCCCTTGGGGTTGTGGCAACATTGCTCTCCTTTGTAATAAATCCTTCTAGGGCTCTTTCCTTGGTGATAGACCTTTGATTATCAAATTTGCTAATAAGGCTTCAACTTGTGTTTGTGGATCAATGATCCCCAACCTTCCCTTGAAAACCAAAAGTGTAATCATGTCCCATTTGACCTTCGCGCATGTCCTTTCTGATTTCCCACCCCAAATATAATTCTTTACCAAGCCCTTTGTTTGATCGCACATTTGCACATAAGCATTCCAACATGCAACAATATACTAGATAGAAGTTATAATGATTTGATTAGCCACTAAAATTTTACTAGCTAGAGAAACCTTCTTATTTCCCCAATTTATCAACTTTGATTTTAAAGACAACCTTATTTTATCAAAATTGGCCTCAACGGGTTGATGGTAGTTACTTTTTAGACCAAGTTATTTAATACCTTGTCCGTTTGATACCCACATTAATCCTACATTTCTTCCCCAATCGTAATCCTTTTATTATTTTGAAGCCCAAATCACCAACGACTTCTTCCAATTCATTTTTGCACTTACAATTATACAAGAGAGGGCATGACTTGATTTGCCTTTTCTAGGTTGTCAATGGTTCCTTGTAGACACAAGGTCGTGTCACCGACAAAGGATTGATACTTAAGCTGATCACCACTTGGTAGTACTAAACCACACACACCATAAATTGGATTGCATAACAAATACCCAAACGCATTTGTAGCTAATTTAAATAAGTATGGTGAAAATGGACACCTTAATTGCATTGACATGGATAAACTAAACAAATCTCCCACGTCCTTGGTGACTTTGATGGTAGACGTTGCAATTTTGTATAAAACTGAAACCCATTGAGTCCATTGTTCATAAAATCCCAACGTCCAAAAAAAGAAGAAAAGAAGTCCCAATTAATGCAATCAAATGTTTTTTCAAAATCGAATAGCAATAGGATTAACTTCTTATCATTCTCCTCAACCCATTCCATTGATTTTCGAGCTAAAAAAACAATGTCAAAGATGTTCCACCTTGTTATAAACCCTATTTGGTTTAGTTGAATAATGTTTGGTAAATAAATATGGATGTATATCGATAGTAACTTAACAAGTATTTGTAAACACTCCCCAAGAGCGTAATTGGACGTTGATTTCTAATTTGAACACAATCCCTTGATTTAAGGATTAACATGTTCAAACCTCTATTGAGAAAATTAAAAAGTTGTCCAAGGTTTAACATTGCATTAAAAACTTCAAGCAAGTCTCCTTTTGTCTTTTCAAATGTATTTTAAAAGAATTCAATTGGGAATCCATTTGCCTTGGTGCCTTGCCTCATGGTAATGTAATTACAACCTCTTTTAGTTTTTCAATTGCAATTTCCTTTATTAACTCTTTGATTCATTGCTTTCATAACCATCTTGGGAACAAAAGCAAAGCTCTCTACTCAAGTACATGCACTTCCTCATTTTCCAATTCTACTAAGTATATGTGTTCATAGAATCCCTATACATACAAATCCAATTTGCTTTGTATAGTTAAGACATTCCCATCTTCTACAAGCTCATTGATGCACACATGCCTATGATATCCCTTGTGAAAATTGAAAGAAACCTTAAAGGATGTATCTCCATTCATGTACCAATGAACTGCCATGTTGCGCATGTTTCAGTGTAAATTGGTTTGAAAAAACTTTGTTAGTTGAGCTTGAGATGCTAAGAGAATAGTTTCACTTCTACATTTGTTGGATTATTCTGCAATTGAATTTTTGCTAGAGAGACCTTCTTTGAATGAATCTTTATTAATTGGCCTTTTTTCTTGCATCTTTGTTTAGACAACTTGGAGCTACAACATAAAGCTCTTTGCCAATAGATCTTTCCAACCACCATGCCCAATCTATAGCAGCAGTTGGTCTTTCTCCATTGCCCTTCTAGGTTGCCAATAGCTTGATTTTCATGTATTCATCTTCAAGAAATGCTAAATCAAACATTTGTGGTCCCAAGTCCACTCCACCTTGTGTAGGTCTGATCCACAATGTTATTGGAGAATGATGAGAGATCTTGTTCAATGAAACTAAAACTCCAATCCTTCCACTTAGTTTATGTAACTAGTATGTGTAAAATTTGTTGAACCTTGTTAGTGCCATATTGGCTCCCTCCCAACCAGTATCATATGTGAAAGATTTATTAGACATCTTCTTGAAGCTATCAAGTAACCAAGCATCTTGCAGACCCCAACTAATGGCCATGTGATGCTAGATGGCCACCTCTCATTGCTTCATAAACTTATTACCAACTGAGTTCATTTGATGCACATCTTTGACATGTTGAAATCACCTGCCAATACCCAATGCGTCTAGCAACCAAGTTTGCATTGAATATTGCCTTCCACATGATGTTTGAGCCACATACACATTCACAATTCTTAAAACGTCCCCATCTGAAATTTTGAACAACAAAAATTGGGTTCAAACTTGCATAATGATCCCGTGATCAAGTATAGTGGGAGTCAACTTAGGTGATACTAAAATGGTTGTCCTTGGGTTCCATCTCAAAGACCTCCCCAATTGTATTGATTCCACATAATGGCTCTGTTCTTGAATTGCACTACCTTATTGAATTTCAAACACTCATCCTTTGTTTAGATGACGCTCTTGTAGTAGTACCAAATGCGGGGGACAATCTAGCTTGTTGAATCCATGCTTTGATGCTTCATTGTTTCCGCATACCACGACTCTCATATGTTCCCGTTTAGTTCTCAATGGGTTCTCATCAACTTCTCAACATGTTCTCGAGTTCCCAATGTGTTCTCCATAGCAACTCACTTTTATCCCATATGCTTTGCCAAATGTTGTCTTCATTTCACCTATACTAGTGTGGCTTGTGCTATTAACCCCAGTGTGAACCCATGACAAAGTAAGGAAACACAACATGCAAACATTGTTTTGCAGTATATGTACTGATTTTCTGAACAACCAAACATGAAAGGAAATCATGCTTGAATTGAATGTAAGCCTTCAAGTGTTACCACATTCTCAACTGATTTTTCCTTCCAGAATCTCCCACATTATGAATCCAAATCTTACCAAATGAACTCCACTAAATGCTGCTCACCAAATCTTTCCAACAACACCAAAAGGCACATTTAAATTCATCCGAGGTTTTCAGCTATGATTTAAATTTCAGTGAAAAGATCATTCAATATTCAAGAACTTTTGCACCACAAGTCCAAATGTCATGGAACCAAGCCCATGCACTGCTCCTTGTTGAGAGGGTTTGAAACACACCAACAACACACAATCTGAAACATCCCAGATTGGTGTATCTCATAACTACAAAACAAAACAAACTACCTTTGTTCATAGATAGATAGCTGGGCCAAAGGGAAGGAACTCTGTACTTCAAAGTAGAACCTTCTATTTTGGGGAGCCTCGATGGTTCCAAATTTTTTTGAGTGATGGGCCAATCAAATTGGCTCATTGCCCCCAAAAATGAAAAAAAAAAAAAACCTTGGGAGGCACCTCATCTAATTAATTAATAGGAACCTAAACATTCCAGAGTAGATCACAAGCCCGTAGGAGGGGAGGGTTTTTATGCCAACTCCTTGAAGAGTGCAAGGGGACCTTATGCCTACAAGTAATGTGGAAATACCGCATTTTTTTTTTACTGCACAAGAACTCTTTTGTGTTCTGAGAGGCAAAATAGTGATCATCAATACTCTATATTGGGGGAGTCATAAGTTGAGCTAAACCTAAATTGCTAATATACTACATTTTACTATCGCACCACACTAGATAGTGGTATTTAGTAAATAACTAATTGTTTTATGTAAAATGCTACAAAACTCTTTGACCTAATAGCATGACCTTGGGGATTTCTTTCACCTTCTCATTGAGGACTTGTTCACGAGGCCCGACTTTGTCAAGATGTGTCATGGCATGATTCACATACAACGGCACCATATATTCCTGCATATACTTGCGCTCTGAATTCTCAGAAACCCCCACCACACCAGCAAGGCAATTCGGGTTTTTGAATTTCTCGCACAGCTCCCTCTCCATCTTAAATAAGTAGGGTGTATTCTCTGCATTGCTTCGAGGTTCCCATGACCCAAAAATTGTGCGTCTGAAGGTTGCAGAAATCCCAGACTGGTTGAACCACCGGCGTTCTGGTCTTGGTTTCCAAACATCTGGTGGGACTGGTTTATGGAAAAAGAAACAGTATGACAAGTGAGCTTCACCTGTAGATGATGCATCTTGGTAGTTAAAGCCCTTTGAGACTTGCCTGTTTGAAATGTCGACTGCAAGTCCATCCGTTGAAGTACCTGCAGATGTCCTACTCCCGGTCTCGGATCCAGTTACGTTAAGTCCACCTATGATAGGAATGGTTGCTTGGCCAGACAATTGAGACTGCCAAGTAGTCCCAGAGCTGTCGGATGTGCTCTTTGTCAAAAGACCACCCACAATCTCACCCATATCTTGCATCTCATAACAAAGAAGAACAGATTCATCCAACTCCAAGCATTTGAAAGAGATTGTTATATTGTCATGGTACCATCCAAACCGGTCCTTCTCCCTTGGCTTTGGCCCACCATCCCCAAGAGCACACTCTGCCAGAATCTGAACATCTATGGCTCTTGATGCGCTGTCTTTCTTAAAATCAAAAGTGAAAGTTGGAAACATAGCTGACACTTTGGAGAGAGATTCAGGCAGTTTTGGATGAAACGCATTGGTTATGATTGTGCCGCCTCGACCGGGTTGAACTCTCACCCTCAGAGCCAAGGGCTTCTCATGCAGAGTTGCTGATACCTGGGGATGTATTCCATGAAAAGAATCCTCATCTCCACCACCATTGCCTCCTCTTGAGTCTAACTTCAACGTGAAAAAAGTCGGTAGATTGAAAGAATTGCCCGCCTGTCCTGTCTCCCACCCCCGGATGCCTTGTCTATCACTGTTCCCTCCATCTGTACCAGAAGCTGTATGCTGTCTGCCGCACATGGTGGTGGTTGAAGTTTGCATCTTCTTCTTCATCATCATGTGTTGCGCAATCTCCAAAAGTAATGGCTCCATATGGGCACCATTCTCATCACCTGGTTTCTGATGAGTGTTGGAGACATAGCTCACCACCCCACTGCTGTTCATGCCTTTCAAACCCACACCAAACTTCATGGCCATTTCGTTTTCTGACATTACAACATCCCTGGAAACTGTGTCAATTGCTTGTTGTTGTTGGGCAAGCTTCACTGCCATGATTTTGAAAGAGCTTTGCTCATTCAAAGCTTCAGCCCAGAGTTCCTTCCATGCTTCTTCTCCACACAGAATGACCTCAGCCTCTGAAGAGCTTGTCAGCAAGACCTTAGAATAGTCCATACCCACCCCAACAACTCGAGACATACTTGTTGCATCCAGAAACAGGAACTCTATTGCACTTGCACCAAGAGGTGCTTCTCTGCCAGCAACCAAAACCTCTGTTGGGCTCTGTGCATGATGCAGCAGCTGCTCTATCCTCTTTGAAATGTTGACACAACTATCATCATCATCATCTCTCTCTCGCCCTGACACAGAATCTCTTCCTTTTGAAGAAATGTCCTTGGAATTTGCTGGCAAATTCTTCTTTGATGCCATCTCCGATTCCTTCATATGAAAATTTCCACTTACATTCTCAAATACCTGTTGATGTTCATCATGCACATGAGACAGCTCAGTGTGGGAGGATAAATTTTCAGGGTCCTCTTCTGTCAAGGCTGGAAAATGGTCCAGCTGTTGCATAGTATAGTCATCACCTTTGTCTATTCTAAACTCTGGCAAGAATGCCCACTCCTCCTGAGAGTCCTCCACACATCCCGGATATGTCTGAGTACTTGTCTCTACTTGTGAGTAATCCCATTCTTGAGTTTCTCCTCCCAGTCCTTCTTCTTCACTCAGTGCACTAAAATCATGATCTTTCTCACATGCCACACCCATTTTTTCATCATCACCACAGTGCTCATCCAACATCAATCCTTCTGGTTCACTTTCGGCAGTTGCGGGGTCTGCAAACTTACTTCCTGATAATTGTGCATCTGGCAAGATATGATGACTCCTCAAGACTAATCCCTCATCACCTTTGAGTTCAGCTCCGACTCTTTCTGATAATCCAGCAGCCAACAATCTGTCCAAGACCTCCTCAGCGTGGACTCTTCGTCGCTTTCGTGGCCGGATATGACAGGTGTGTTTTGAGATGTGTACGACTTCCATGAAAGAAGATCGATGTTGCTGTTTTGGGGATGTCACCAATTTCTTTCCTGGACAGCCCTTGATAGCACATCTGTAATAGAATCTGTACAGTAGTACACAGCAACTGAATACCCTCAACAACAATCCATTCATAGAGATAGTTGGATACATCCTAAGTATGCTACTGTCAGGGGGGGTGTTTACTGTAATCACAGCAAAGAAATGAAAACACTGGAAACACTAGCTGCTGCCTGACGATCCAGCTATCCATCTTGAATGCATGTCTCGAATGGATCATAACAACCTCAGAGAAAAATCCCCAGTGTAGCTGAAGGGTGGATTACTTTCAGTAACAAGGCTTTTTAGAGCTGGTGTGTGAGAGCCCTAGGGTGGGGGTTCTTCCGTTGAAGATCCCTGGAAGTAGGGATTTTTTTGGTAACCTGCAATTTTCAAACAGGGCGTCCTTGGTTGTTATGCTGGGTAAGGCACCTCTGTCAGGTGATTATGCCGTGGATCTTAGGTTCTGCTCTTGTGTCCCACAGCATAATCCCCTGACAGGTGCGCCTTACCCTATACTTAGGCATGTATCTGGATGTGTTGAAATAGGAGAGAAATTCAGTGGTAAAAATATCTGCACAACGAGGATCTGGGGATGGACTTGCTGTAATACATGTTCCATGTCCAAGTATCATAATCCTTGCCAGCTTTCTCCTTGGTTGTATCCAACTTTTCAATAAGCAAAGCTGCAGCATCCGCACTTCTCACAACTTCTTTTGTCACTACTGTATCTCTGACAGAATAACTTCTTCCGTCAGTGGCTTTTGTATCAATGAGATTACAATTATGCAAAAGAGAGTTCTGCAAGCTCAAACACAACGGGTAAGGAAAAAAAAACATAGAATCACAGAGTGTACTGCTAGCAGTAATCTCTGACCTGTTATTTGTTCTGCTTTTTGCTTTTGACTTTCTCAAAGGCAGCTTGGAGGATTTTGGTGTCAGTTGTCGAGAGAAAATTGGAGAAGCACTTTCCTTGAAGATCATCATATCACTAAGATCGTCATCATCATTGCAGCTGTTGTGCGTCCTTGAAGCTGATTGTCTTGATGAAGAAGAAGAAGACAAAATCCCCCCAGCCTTGCTGCTAGCAAGTTCCCTGTGATGCAATCCTGAGAACCTCTTTGGATTGGAACGAGCAGGTTTATTTCTATTGTTGCTCGACACTGAAATGTTCTCTTGTTTCAGGTCTGCAGTCAGAGAAAAAATGACGAGCGTAAGTTGAGAGGCAATTGAATGATCAACAAAGCACAACAACAACCATATCTCATAACCATGTGTTTCCCAGAAGGTTGGTTTACAAGATGCAAATCAAATGTCAGAAAGTGTCAGAAGTGGAAATGAGGAGGTGAATCCAATGATGTATTAGGGTTTGCAGTATACAAACTGCTCCTCCAGGACTGCAGGCACAGCATGGCAGTACAATTTTTGGAAGACAAAAGACATACCTCGTAGGTGCAAGAAATGAGTTTGAAGTTGAGAGAGGCAGGAAGGAAGGAAGGAGACTTGGCAACATGAAGGTGGCAGAACACTGAAGCTAGCAGTAAGTGCAAACAATTGCCAAAAGCATGGCAGGGCTACTACACCCATCAAGCAACAGCAAAAGAAAACCTGAGAGGTTGGGTAAAAAAAGCAAGTGGAAGTGAGGACTAACCTGGATAGCTGGCCACTCTTTGCATCATCATCATCTTCTTCTTGGATCCGACTTTCTCCATTTTTGACTACCAAATTCCTCTGCACAGGTCTGTGAACTTTCACCACAGTCCTCAATCTGTCTGTGCAATAAACCACAGCTGGGTTCTTCAAAGATCCTATGTCCCTGTGTCTCTGTGTGTCTGTGCTTGTCTGTCTCCTCCTGTTCCAAAACCCTAATCCAAAGATCCACACTATGTCTCCAACACCCACTAACAGTTCATAGTGATTGAGACTTTCTGCAGCTAACTGGATCAAGCTCACATCTTCCAAAGTTACAACTTTCTCACTTGAAGAATTTGTTCTTCAATGAAGAAGAAACCCATCTGCCATAAACACGATGCAGCTCCGAAAAAGGAAAAAAAAACCAGGCTTCTTCAGACATGTAAGGAGGAGAAGAAGAATCAGAAGAATCAGCTCTCGATCCTCCTAATAAGCCACACACAGAAAAACACAACAACAACAACAATTCTACCAAAGATTCAATCTTTTGTAGCAATCCCTGTTCCAAAGCTGGAACAAAGCTTCTACTTGGCAGCTTCGACACTTCTGAAATTATTTGGAAGTCCATGATGGGTTGATGATAACCGGATTGAGAACCCTGGGGGGTGTAGCACGACAGAAGGGGGGTTTTCTAGGGTTTGACCTGCAATGCTGCTGTTCAAGGGCGGAGGGTTTTTGGCTGCAACAGTGGAGGGAGGGAGGAAGGAAGGAAGGAAGGAAATGGCGGTGAAGAATTGAGTTAGAGGGAGGGAGAGAGGGGAGGGATTTTCTTTGCAACAACAACGGCAGTATGAGCCTCGGAGGAAGGCTATGTTTGAGTTCCAGCCAAGGGACGAATCTGACGGTGACAGAATTGAACAGACTGCATGGCGGCCTCAACTTCGGTGGTGGTGGGGGGAGGAGGAGGAGGAGACAGCTGCATAGTTTCAGCAGTAGCAACAGCAACAGGAGCAGCTTTGGGGTAAACGGAATCGGAGATCATCAGTGTAGTAGTGGTGGGTTGAATTTTCTTTTCCATCTTTTGGTCTTTTTTTCGTCTCCACATTGTTGATTGTAATTCTGTGGAAGACACATTACATTTTGGGGGGGAGTGGACTGACTCATGAGAGGGAGCTGGAGGAATTTTTTGGTGGGTTTTGAACATTTTGTGCCGTTGGGTTGCAATCTGTTTTGTGATTGTCTCGAACCTTGAATTTCTGGACAAACTTTGAATACAGGAAGAAGGGGAGGAGGAACAGGAGGACATATTGCTGCTTCAACAAGGATCATCAACAGTAGTTCAAACCCTCTTACTCGACCATTCTTGAGTTTGAAGCACAGAACTTCCCTGCAAACACACTCTGTTTCAAGGCTTTTTCTGCAGGACAAGGACTACTACACCACAAGACTAGGTTCCCATCTTTACTCTGCAGAGTCATCTGAAATTGTAACAAATATCACACCGGTGGTGGAATCAGCGGCAGCAGCAGCAGATCTTGAGGAGCAAGAAGTAGAAGAGGTGGTAGAAAAGTCTGTGGCTACAAGTACTACTACCAGGGTTACAGGGGATACTCCACTTGGTCAGCCTGGTGGCAAGGTAGGGATTGTCAACTACTACAACAAGGGTCAAGAAGAGCTGCACTTTGATGAGGGTTTGCCAGCAGCAGCACCAGCATATGACACAAGAAAAGACTGGAGTTCACGGCTATGGGTGGTTGGCCCGCTTTTTTTAGTCCTGTCCGTAGTGGGGCCCCCTTTGTATCTTCGGAAAATATTTGAGGCCATTCTTGAAGACTCTCTAGTTACAGGTCTGTGCAAATAAATCTTGCTTCTCCATCATAAACCCATTTGCGAGTTCCTGTGCCACTGACTGATGCTGGAATAATAGATTAATTGGTTTGGAAATTTGAAATGTTGGGTTTTTTTCCCCTTGAATCCATTTTTTGCAGATTTTGTGATCCTGTTCTTCACCGAAATTTTGTTCTATGTCGGCATATCATTGTTCCTCTTCATTGCACATAAGATACAAGTCCAGCAGGCTCCAGCCTGGGCGTCTGTGTATGGAGGCAAGCTCTCATCTCAGCGGAACAACCTAGTGGGATACCGAGTGTCAATGATCATTTCAGTGGCCCTTGGAGTGGTCTTACCTGCTGTAAGCTTTGCAGTAGTCTGGCCTTGGACAGGCCCTGCAGCTGCTGCAGCTCTTCTTCCATACTTGGTTGGCTTGGCTGTCCAGTTGGTTTGTGAAAAGGTCGTTCAGTCCAAGCAGTCTCCAGTGTGGCCTCTTGTGCCAATAACTTTTCAGGTACTGAATACAATCCACAGAGCAGTTCCCTCAAATAGGTTGTCCAAAGGTATTATAGACATCATTTGTACAAAGCTTGTCAAATTGTTGAGAGTTCTGATATCATGCAATTTTATGTTTATATACTATAAGTTGTAAAATGAACTTTGAGCTTAGCTGTAATGTTGCTTTTATTATATGTGGAGACATGTACAATGAAAAGATGTTAAGGGAAGCAAACTTAGATGTCTTGTTTAGGGTTTAGGGTTTATGATAACTCTTGTGAGTCAAATCTTACACTGGTTTGACCCATCAACCAATTCGGTAGGCAATGAAAGCAGGCTTTGATATTCAGATAATCAAGTTCATATATGTTCCCAACAAGGAATGCTGCTAGAGCTGTTAGTTACATCTTGTGGCTTTATTCTGAATTTTCCTTCAGAAAATAGCGTGTTTTGAGTTTTGATCTCTCTGATGTATGAGTGTTTGAAATGCTGGTACACAGATTTGAACAGGTTAAGGGAGTGAATAAGATTTGATATCTCTGATAGTTGGATTTTAAAAGGAAGTGGAAGATGACAAAGTTTTCTGTTTGTTGGCAGGTGTACAGGCTGCACCAGCTTAACCGAGCTGCACAGCTGGTGGCAGGACTTTTGTTCTCATTAAAAGGTCTGGAGGTGACAGTAGAAACCATGACAATCAATGGGTCATTGCAGACCCTTCTTTCAGTGCTGCAGTTGCTGGGCATTTTATGTTTGTGGTCACTGGGAGCATTTCTTATCCAGCACTTCCCTTCATGGCCAAAGAGGGAGCCATCAATCTCAATACCATGACACTCCAAATGAGCACAGATTGCAAAACTGTTTTGTTGTCATGTTGTCCTGCTGACAAGAAAAGAGGACATTTGGATAAAAATTCTAACATAAACTTCAGTTGTGTTTAATGCCTAGTATCTTTGTGAAGGTTCCACAAGAGAGCACCAGACGAAAATTGCTATTTCAGCGTGACCCATCTTTGGTAATAACTAGTTCTACAGTGTTATGATTAGGTCTGTTGTGTCAGAAAGTTGTGAAAGGGCAACTCATATTGGCAGCAGATGTTGTCAGCTTTGAGCTGGTTTTCAGATGTGAAGGCATTTGTTACCAAAACAAAGAGTGCCACACCAAGTGAATGAGGTGGGAATCCACTGTTCAAGTGGATAATATGGAGGAGTCCTCTCATTCCTTTGATCAAGGGAAGACGGTCCCTATAGAATCTGTGTTTTGCAAGCTTTGGAACTTGACAATGACACCTGGACAAACAAACAGGTGCCAGATAGAGGATGAAGCTCTTGCTGTGCAGGTGGAACGATGGATAATTTGTATCCTCAGATTCTGGCACATTTGCTCTGTCAAGGACTGATTTTAAAAAGAGAGTTAAGGGAAGGACCAGAGCAGTGTTGTGCAGTTCTGTGATTTTGTGGATACATTCTGGTTCTGGTTTTCTGAAAATTTTCAGAATTACACAACTTCTGGTTTTGATTTTTGTGAAAGTTTTAGAACCTCCAAAACTTTTCAAAAATCTGGCAGTTGTCATGAAAGAACTGGCAAAGAACCAGGACAAATATCTAATCTTTAGAACAAAAATACTCTGGGCAAAAATATTAGATTAGTCTACTTTCAATTTACCTCTCTTAAATGAGTTTTCAAACTTGTTTAATTCCTTCTTTAAGTTAACTTCAGAATCTATCAAACTAGAAGGAGCTTTTCAATCAACTCTTACATTGTTTGTTCAATTCTTACTCTCAAAGATCAACTTCTCAAAGTTATCAAATTGTAATTGGTTTCTCCTCAAATTGGGTAGTATGCTAAACTTATATCAATAAGGGAAAATGTTTTTAAAATTTCAACTTGAGAATCAAAAATCCCCAATATTTGTTGAATTAAAAAACCAACAATTGGGAACATATATTTGTGCTTTTTTCACCACTCTAAAAAGCATATGATGTTTTTAAAAATTCACTTGATATCTTCGAAATATTGATCGATTAATAGAATTTAACAACTTTAGAGTGCTTGCTATCACCTCAAAGATGTCTAAGTTGTTATTTTCATCATTTCTATTCACAAGAACTTTCAATTTTGAACAATGGATGCAAATGAATTCAAAAGCATATAAAAAGAGGATCCTCTATCATATTCTTTAACTATGGCTAGCATCCCTTACTCACAACTAACAAAAGAAGAAACCAATCTTAAATTTTTGAATCTAAGGTTCAACATCAAGGATAACATATTGTGAGTTTTCTCATCATATTTTATATTTTGTCAAGAAAGAAAGAGTCAATGACCCAACAAACTTCTTTCTTTATGTTCATTGCAAGAATTCACAATTCAATATCCAAACCTAAATCATTATCAGTCAAAGTATCCAAAATAAGAGGACATTTCATTTCATCTTTTAGTTTAAGACTCATGGATATGGTTACATGCAAGGAATCATCCATTAACCAATGATTTAAAAATTGGTTTAATACATTCATAGTGAAAAAAAGAGACAAAATGTTTAGAATAATTTGTGATACATGCCATGTGAAAGGAAGGAGTACGTGGCTAGTACCCTTAGGATCAATTTGCTTGTTGTAATAAAAAACAATGGCTTTTTGAAATTGAAGAACTTCTTGAAACATGATCACTTTGCTTGTCAACCTACACAAATAAAATCTCCAATCATAAGTCAAAATCTTATACAACATTTGAAACAATAAAAATGTAAAAAACTAAAATAAAATAACTTGCATCTTACTTTGTTTTGATTAGTGTGTTCAATTTTTTGGGTCTCAAACTTGTAATAATGCAAGCTTTCATTCATTCTTGTTCTCTTTTCCTTGATTTTTTAAGCCATGTTGTACATTTTTGCACAACTATTTAGTAGATTTGACTAAAACACATTTCAAGCCCTTACACTTTTTTTTTTAATAGTTGCATATTGATAAAGTCTTAGAGAAGGCATGTCCAAAACATGTGCCTTGAAAACTTTTCCACCACACTCGTTTCACAATTAATTTTAGAATAGTTGTCTTGGTAACTAAATTTGACCTTTCACCTTTGACATAAGCAATTTTTTAAATTTATAAATCCACATTGTTATAAAAAGGTGTTGCAAATTTCTTGCCAATGTTTGCCATAATGCTTCAAACAAACCAATTATAATGTGTTTTGGCACCCCAATTTTCTCCAAATAAATTCACTATCAATGTACAAATGTCATGTGCCTTTTTAGACATCCAAAGATTAAAACTTATTATAACATGAACATAATTTGTTAAACTAATAAAACATATATATATTTTGTTTTCTCAACTAAGTTTGTTAACACTTCCTAATTAAAGGTTTTTTTTGGAAATGAAAACAACATGAAGACATAACTACATTACTAAACGTTTCAACTAAATGCTATCAACAAATAATGGGCAAATGGTTTCTAATAGCAAGAAAATGAAGATTTTTTATGAAAAAAATTTGTGCAAATTATCTTTTTTGAAAGGATATATGGCCCCCAAAAAATTGAAAATTGCAAGTTATTTTTCCATTGAACTTTTCATGTTTTTCATTTCTTTTTCAATGTTTTTTGCAATTAATTTGTGGTTTGCATTCACATGTTTTTTCAATGTAGTTATCCCTTTGTTCTTGAAATATGAAACAAAACCTTTTTTCGACCTTGTTTTTTATTTTAATATTGTAAGACCCTTTAATCTATCATAACAAAGAATACAATGCATAGCTTGTGGCACACATTAACATTTGGCTCATCATTGACACAAAAAAATGCTCAAGTTGAAAGATTTATTCATGGGTCTCCAATTATCTCTTTGTATATTTTTCATAACTAACTACATTGAATTTGATAAACATGATGGTTGAATGATGTAAATGTTTATTATCAAGGTGATTCAAACAATACTAGTGGGTACCTATGACCTTCGGACACTGTGAAGTCCCCCGTTTTCTTTAAACCCGGTTCATGTTTTAGTTTTTTTAAGAAACTTTTGTCTTTTTTATTTTTTATTTTAATGTGTTTTCTGTTTTTATTATTAATTTGTTTCATCTATTTTTTAATTTTCTTTTAAGATTATTTTACTGTATTTCCCTTTTCTGTTTCATGTTTAATATATTTATTTTATATTTATTTCATTTTTTAAGTGTTTAAAAAAAGTTTCTAATTGTTAAAGTGTTTTTTTGTTTTTCCCCTTTTATATATATATATATATATATATATATTTCTTTTCTTTTTTATTTCATTTTATTTATTTATTAATAACGCGATTGATGGCTGGTGCGGGGAGACAGAGGATCCAACGAGTGTGTGTCTTTCCGCCACCATGACCCACACCTGGTGCTGGAACATTTTAGGCCAGGTGTGGCTCATTTCGAGACCTTGTTTCTGTCATCTGGGGGTTGCAAAATCGGCCTCAGAGAGACTGTTAACGGGTTGGAATGGACAGGTTTAGACAAACACACAAACACGTGAATTAATATACAAAAGGTCAGTATCCACTAGATAGACCTCAATGATCAACTTTTGATTAAATAATAATATTTTCAGTAACTAATCCTAATTCTAATTTGCTATAGTACATTTCATCCTATCTACTTGTTCAATAGGTACAAAGTTCCATCTAGTTCCAACACAATCATCATTTTTTGATTGAGGATTTGGCAATGCTTCAAACCTTTCATCTTCACTCCGCTTTTCCATTGCTACTTCACTTTCATTCATAAAAAAATTACATGGATTTTATTTGCATGACCTAGCTCCATTTTTAAGAAGTGTTAATGGACCAAGATTGAAAAATCCAAACAATTACATTCTTTCTAGTTTTATAAATCATATATATATATATATATATATATTTGAAATCTAAACAAGCCAATAAAGGAAACATTCCGAAAACATTTATAAGTATATGATCTATGATGATATAACTCACTTTTCACAAGATGCATTATGTAAACAAACTATTGATGAAGATATACAAGTGTAAAACTACCTCAAATGTGTTTAAGAAGTATAACTCAAAAGTTTTAAAAAAAATTCATTTCAAAATTTTAAGCAAATAAAAATAAACAAACATAACATGATAACATTACCTCAAACATATAAAAAACATACAAAACCAAAGAAAGAAAAAAAATACACATAAGAAACCACAAACAACAATAAAAATTCAAAAATAAAGCTAACAAACTTGGGAAAAGAATTGAAAACATACCTAAAGTGCAAAAGTTGACGATGAAGCTCACAAATGTTCATAGTTGCATATACAACTAAACTTTCACAAATCCAAATTCTAATTGTACATGAGATTACAATGTGATGAAAATATTGATGAAAAATGAACATATGTAATAAAAACCAAAAAGCTCCAACTTCTAACAAATCTCCAACTTGCACAACAAGGTAAGGGGTAGCACCAACCACAAAAGGGAAAAAACACCACAAACAAAAATAAAGGAATCAATGGTGGTACTTGAAAAAAACACTGTGCATAACACCTACAACATTTAATGAGCATTTGTAACACTTGAACAACATTTGGCAGTAATTGAACAACATTAATAACATTTAGTAGTAAACAAGAATAGTAGTAAAAATGCCCAAATAATGTTGAAAACAACTCAAACAACATTAAAAACACTTGGTAACACACATGAACAACACCAAAAATGCCCAAATAACATTGGGAGCCCAAAAATAACTTTAAAAGCCCATGAGTAGCACTAGTGTTGATAAATCACTTGAGTAATGCTTTTAACAAATGTGAAAAACTCTTGCGATAAAAAAAATGAAATACCCAAATAATGCTTCAAGTAAGAAAAAAAACTACTTGCGAATTAAAAAAAAAACAACAAAAAATAAAAAGAAAAAAAATGTGTTGGCAGATCAATATTGTGATTTCAATGGATGGCGTCTGGATGTTGGTTGATATTGTCATTGTTAGCCCCATTCAAACATATAGTTAACCATTTTAGTCACATTCTTGTTTGTGTCACACATTTTTTGGTAACCATCTATTTTCATAAAAAACATCATTATTTATAATCATTATCACACTTGTTAATAACATAAAATATTGGAAAAATTTCTTTGTAAATGTGATTATAATGGGGGAAATCTAGGGCAAACATTAAGGCTTTGTAAATTGTAGTTCCCTTTGGCATTGTTAGTGTTGTTTTGTGTTCAAGTTGTGCAAATTAACAACAATGAATCTAGTTAAAGCTTTAAAAAATAATAATTTCTAGTGTAAATAAGCAAAACATTTGTGAACTTGCCACGAAAAAAAAAATTAATTAAAAAAAATCTAATTGACAAGATACACAAGTTAATAGTTATGGAACTCAAACTCAATGTAAATCATAACATTAAAATAAGCAGAAATCACAACCTTCTTCAAGTCTAATAATGCATAATAAATAGAGTTTAAAATAACACATGTAGGAAATTTAAACAATTGGCACCTTTATTCTAACATAAAATAACTATTTTGTAAGGTTTTTTTTGCTTATAGTCACAATCTTGTAAAAGTTTATATGGAATGTGATCATACAAATTTAATTCACAATTCTTTAGTGTCATAAAAAAAGTGGTCACCAAGGGCATGATTATAAAAAGGGCTTATTGTATTTAGTTTCGTGGGCAATTCTATTTCATGGGGTTGCCATTATAGTTGTGGCTAAGGTTAAAGATGGCTTTTATCACAATCAATACCCAACGGACTAGGTTCTACTAGCCATAGAGGTCTTTGGATGTTTACATTAGTAGGCCAATGTGTTTTTCATCAATGTGCCAACATGGCATGGAGTGTGAAAGGCTCCGAAGCCCTTTTCTTTTGATTTTTTGTTCATTTTACATGCCAAAGGTGTCAATGACATTGTAATGGGTGCATTTGACCTTTATTTTGAAGTGTGTTGTTACTTATATAAGTGAGGATTTTGTAACATAAAAGTGGTGTCAAAAGTTTTCTATGTGAATGTGGTTGGATGAAAAGAAGAAACCCTACTTGATGATAGATGTCAAAGGAAAATGACTAGCAGAAAGTGTCAAGCTAGGGAATGGTTGATCATCATGAATGGTGTGGATGTCAAAGATCCATTTTTCTTTGTTTTTTTTCTACTTTTGGGTGTTTTTATTTAAAAAAAAATTAAGTGTGTTTGATGGTTGTAATTCAATGGAGCAGTGTTGCTGAATCAATTTTTGTGATGGAACAATTTCATAATCGCATTCTAGTGGTTCTTGGTGGAAGATGGCATGAAGGTAGATTGAAAAGTTTAGTGATGGTTGGTTCTTGAAATTTTATAGTGGTGGGAAATGGCTACAACTCATGCTACAAGGAGTGGTATTTTCTAGTGGGACTGATTATTCCGATGGTTAAATAAAAACAAGCTGAGTTTTTTTCTTGTTGTTTTGGAGGAGTCAAAGAGATGAAGTTCAATGTAGTTAACGTAAAGTGTTGTTTTGTGTGTAGTTGGGGAAGAATGCCCCATTGTTGGTTGTTAATTTTCCTTCCTAAAACAAGTTACTTTGTTCTGCTATGAGCTTGAGGGTAAGAGATGTAAGTTTATTGTTAACATTTAGGGATTAATTCAAAGGAAGTGATGATAGAGTCTAGATGTTTCATGAGTGGTTTAGGTAGTGGATGTAGTCATATTAACATATACCAAAAGGAGTCATAACCATTGCTTAATTATTTGAACTTTAGATTGTAGAAATAAAATAAAATAATTTCTATATAAAATGTTATTTTGAATATGCTATGTACATATTATAAAAATTTGGAATCAATCTAATGAATGAAAAATACGTATAAAAAATTTTAACCTCTTGTAATCATTGCTTAAAAATTACATAAAAATAACTTAAAAGCAATTTTCACATTAAAAGCACAATTTGAAAATATTTGAAAATGACATATTTTGGGATAGTTTTTTATATACACCTTAACATAATAATATTTAAAAAATATATATTTTTTAAAGATGTATCAAAAAGATTTTAAAAAGATTTAAAAAATAAAGCAATAATTTAAGAGAGCATGTGTGACTCCTAATAGTGTGGTTGGACCCTAGCTTGTTCAACTATGTTGTGGGATTTTGGGGCTCTCAAGGGAAACTATGATATCATTTGGGTTTGGAAGAGAGTACTTACATTGTTGTGGGATTTAGAGGACATATATGAGTGTTATGGGAAAAATCTATTGTTCTATCCAATTCCTTTTTGCTTCTCTGACCAACTTCTAACATGAAAGATCTAGTGGGAATGAGATTGTCATCTAGAGTCCGAAATCTTTTTATCATGTATGAATTGCCACACACACAACTAGTTGGCTCTTGAGAGGAAACCATGAGAATTTGATCCCTTGAAGTCCTTAAGCTTTTGTTTTGTTCTTGAGGTAGAAGTTATAGAATACAAAGTAGGAAAAAGTTGTCTTGTGATAATTCCCATTGATCATCAGACTATCTAGTGATTGAACTGTTATAATGTTCATTACATTAAAGTGTTTCTAAACTAAATAAGTAAACCCTCTTCTTCTTCTTTTTTCTCTTTGTTGAGAGTTCTTCTAGGTTAAGTGTTTTATCAATGTTCTTCCATTCTCTTTATATGATATGCTCCTTGCAACTGAGGAGATTTAAATACTTGATTTGGTCATGTTCACCTTGCAGTCTGGCCATGTTGGTAGCTTCTTCTTTTTACTTGGACTTGGGTCCTTCCATCTTGTACCTTTTTCTTGATCGTATTTTGGTTGCTTTGTTTTTATAGATGGTTGGCATGTTTTCATCATCACACTTTCTAGGATTGAACTTGCAATTCAACTTGGGTCCTTCAATCTTGTACCTTTTTCTTGATTCTATTTTGGTCGCTTTGTTTTTATAGATGGTTGGCATGTTTTCATCATCACACTTTCTATGATTGAACTTGCAATTCAACTTGGGTCCTTCGATCTTGTACCTTTTTCTTGATTATATTTTGGTTGCTTTGTTTTTATAGATGGTTGGCATGTTTTCATCATCACACTTTCTACGATTGAGCTTGCAATTCACTATGCCTATGTGTTTCTCTTCAATTCTCCCATTGCAAGGTGAATAGCCATTGAATCACACAAAAAAAAGAGATGATTTATTCCATATCACAACATGGAGCTCAGAAAATTGGAGATGTCGACTTCCTTCAAAATTTGCAATACAAGCCATTTTTTTATTGCAACTGCTGGAGCTGCTCTTAGTATGAAAGGGTGAAAGAGTCCAAAATTGGCTGCCACAATGGGCCAGGCCAAGCCCATTCCGGTACGTAAGCCCAAGTAGCATGGATTATTCTAGAACATTTGAATCTCAACCATGACATTCTGAGTTAGGTGTGCAATTTTCATATTTTTGATTTTCTTGAAAATGTTCTGAATATTATTTTGTTCATGGTCAGAGGTCACATGAAAAAAAAATTACTTTTGAAAAAAAAATTCATAATTTTTTTTTTTTTCATTTTGCATGTTAAAATCCCTTTTTTTTTTTTTTTTTGAAAAATTCATTTTTCCTTGATTATCACATTATGGACCATTACAAAGATTGTGTGATCTCAGCAACTCAGACCAATTCCAACCATCATGTGCCAACAGAGACCATTACCAAAAAATAATCTGGCCATTGAGGACATTCTGGTTCATATTCTGCCCCGAGGAAATGAAGACTAATAAGCTCTATGCCATATTCTAAATTGTAATCTCCTGTTGACACCCGAAGGGGATGGGGTTTATTTCATTCTTGAAATGGGGTCTCATGTTCCATGGTGGGATCTTCCATATTCTGAGCAGCTTCTGAGCAGCTTCTTCTATTATTGCAAGGGTTTTTCCAAATTTTATTATTATTAATTAATTAAAATAATTTAAAACAATTTAAAATAAATAAATAAATAAATATCTTTCCAGATCTTTTTCATAGAAAGAAAAAGAACAATTCTTGCAGCATCTTTCCATGGTCTGTTGCCTGAGGACAAGGGCATTACCAGAATTGGGCAAGGGCTCCACTATTGTGCCATGGGGCCCTTATACCCCATGGGGCCCTTATATGGATAATGCCCTTGTCCTTGGGGGGTTTTTTTTTTTTCTCCTCCTCCTTTTTCCACAACTATGGGCTGCAATAGGTAGGTGAGAAGGAAGGTGATTTAAAAAAAAAAAATTGGAAGATTTTATTATTTTATTATTATTTTTATAATTAAAAATTTAAAGAAAAAGGAGAGTCTAGGGTTTGCCATATTTTAAGGCCCCACTCCTCATGGCCACCAGGAAACTACCTAAAACAAGGGGTTAATTTTTAAAAATTTATTTATTAGTTATCTTGAGTGAACTAACAATTAAATGGGTAAGTTTGTGAGAATTTTAGAGGACCAATGGAAATGCTGGAAAGGACCAATTATTTTCAATGTTTAGCAAAATAGGGTATGTATAGGTCTGAAAATTTTCCTTTCAAGCCAATGGGATTAATGGATTTGGTGGTCTGAATTTCTTTTCCTTAGTAATTATATCTTGAATGAAGTAACAATTAAATGTGTAACAAGGTTTGGTAGGTTTATGAGAATATGAGAGGACCAATTAAAAATGCTGAAAAAGGGATTCATTATTTTCAATGTTCAACATAATAAGGTTATGTGTAACCTTGAAGATTTTTTTTTTTTCCAGCCAATGGAATTAATGGATTTGGTGGGTTCTGAATTTGTTTTCTCACTCATCTTGAGTAATCAAGGGGTGTGTCACAATGTGGGCCTTGCCATTTACATTAAAAAGTATCTTAAGGCAAATGAAGAATTATGGAAACTCAAATATTTCACCATTACAAAAATAATATAATCTTCAATAAAAATCCTCTACAAGAAAATCAAAATCCTTCAAGATAATATAACTCTATAATGACTAATCTAATCTCAAGTTTCAACACAAGCCAAAACATCATCTTTCAAAAATCCTCATATAGAAATAGACCTTTTATTATTATTACTTAGGGGCCAAAATCCCTTAAGCTACTATGCTCTATAATGAATCTAAACACAATATATCCTTGCCCTGGTGGGCAAGGCCAACAAAAGACCCAATCTTAGCACTACAAGTATATTCTTTTTCCCATTTGCACTCTTCTCATCCATCAACTTCCTTTCTTTGTAAGAAGAAGAAGAAGAAGAAGAAGGGAAAGCGAAGGGATTGTCAAATATGGTAGCTAATAAGTAATGGGTTGTTGTTGAATTGATGTCAGGAAGTTTCCTTGAGCTACAAAAAATCCACCCCTCTCCCCCCGCCCCCCCCCCGCCAAAAAAAAAAACCATCAAAAAACAAACAAAAGAGTAGCAACAATTTGCAAAAGAAAAGGTTCTACAATTTGGAAACTGAATCCGGTTTTTCTGTTTTGTTTACAGTATTGGGTCTTCTTCAGATCCGTCTGTGAGAAATTAAGGAAGTCAGTAAAGGCTCTTCTTGAGGTGGCTGTTTTTTTTTTCTTCTGTTGTTGTTGTTGTTGTTGTGCAGAGATCTGAAGTTTCGGAATTCGACGTTGGCAGCTTTTTCTTCTTCTTCAAGTCTGACTGATTTCCGACTTTGATCATCAGGTTTGCAAATTTCGAGTTATGTCGAGTTATTAGTTAATACCAGGTTTTTGTGTTGTGACCATCTGTGCGTGTTGTGTTTTTTTTGCTTTTGGGGTTTTTAGAAAAAAAAACTTTATGCCCCCCTTTCGGTTTGTTCATTTTTCTGAATTTACAGAGCATTTGATTTCTGTGTTTTGGGATTGTTGTTCGCTTTTGTGTTTCTGTGTGTGTTGATTTTGTTGCGGTTTTTTTGCAATTTTTGTGTGTGTTGGTTTGTTTCAGCTTTTGTAATTTTGGGTGTGTGTGTGTGTGTGTGATTTTGTTGCAGTTTTTGCAATTTTTATGTGTTTTTGATTTTGTTGTCTCAATATTTGTTGCAATTTTGGAGTATATTGATTTTTTTCAGTTATTGCCATTTTTATGTGTGTTGATTTGTCTTGGTTTTTGTTGCAAATCTTATGTGTGTCAATTTTTGTCTCAGTTTTTGTTGCAATTTTTATCTGAGTTGACTTTTGTTTCAGTTCTTTTTGCAATTTTTATGTGTGTTGATTTTTGTCTCAGTTTTTGTTGCAATTTGTGAGTGTGTTGATTTGTCTCAGTTCTTGCAATTTTTGTGGGCGTTGATTTGTCTCAGGTTTTTGGAACTTTTTGTTGTGTTTTGGAGCATGAGTTTGCCTTCTGGATGAATATTGTCAAGTTTTGCAAATTTTTTGGGGTTTTGAAGATGTGGTGTAGTTTGGGTTTTGCAATTTTGGTGTAGGGTTGATGAGACTTGGGTAGGAGCCAGGATTTTTGTTTGGGAGATCTAGCCAGCTCTACACTTTTGTGTGCAAAATTGTGCAATTTTGAGCAGGATCATCATTGGAATTGTCATCCTCACAAGGTAGCAAAAGGACGTGTTTTGCCATGGGGGAGAATTTCAAGGAGAGGCTGAGTGCCTTGAGTGAGAAGCTGAAGGTGGGGAGCACTGAAGTGGGGAGGAAGATGAGTGAGAGGATCACAACAGTGAGTGGAAAAATGAAGGAGCTTTTCCAGGTCTCAACACAAGCTGACAAGCTTGTGGAGGAGGCGACGGCAGAGAATCTGGAAGGACCAGACTGGGGCAAAAGCTTGGCAATATGTGATCTTGTCAACACAGAGAAGGTGAGTGGGCAAGAAGCTGTGAGAGCCATCAAGAAGCGGATGATGCTCAAGAGCACCCGCATCCAGTATTTGGCTCTCACTCTCCTTGAGACTTGTGTGAAGAATTGTGAGAAAATGTTTTCAGAAGTTGCATCCGAGAAGGTGCTGGATGAGATGGTGAAGATGATTGACGATCGCCAAACTCCAATTGAAAACCGGGAGAAGGCATTGAAGCTGATTGAGGCGTGGGGTGAATCCACTGAAGAGCTTCGATACCTTCCTATTTTTGAAGAGACTTACAAGGTAATAAGTTTTGCAGCACAAACTAGTTTTGGAGAATTTAAGAACCATGAATGATGATTTTGTCTGGAGACCAAAGATGGAGGAAGCAGATTGTTGCTGTTTCTATCCCTGATGCCTGGAGTTTTTTCCCTGCTTTACAGAGTCTAAAGTCCAGAGGTGTCAAGTTTCCAGGTCGAGACCTTGAAAGCTTGGCACCTATCTTCACACCCCCACAGTCAATATCAAGATCAAGCACACAAGGATCTGGTGCTGTGGGGAGCAGAGAAAGTGGTGGACTAGCCCCGATCAACCCTGAGGATGCAAAGGAGATCTTTGATGTCTCGCACAATAGTGTTGAGCTTCTATCAACAGTCCTCACTTCTTCCCCAAAGCAGGAGGCTCTCCAGGTTTTTTTTGTCTCTCTTTTTCAGTCATGAAGCTTTTTATATGTGGCATGTATGAATAAGTAGAAAAGGGTTTTTTGAGAAAAAGAGATTCTTCTGAAACCTTGAGCTTGTGCAACAAACTGGAATTCAATATGGACTTCCGGATACTGGTTGAACTTGGAATACTAAATATGTGTTGTGGGTGGCACTTCTCAGGCAGAGTTAACACTGACACTGGTGGAGCAGTGCCAGCAATCACAGTTCAAGGTTCAGAGGATTATTGAAGGAGGGGGTGATAATGATGCGCTATTGTTTGAAGCTCTGAATGTGAATGATGAGCTGCAGCAGGTTCTGTCCAAGTACGAGGAAATGTCGAAACCTTCTACAGAATCACCTCATCCAGAAGAGCCTGCATTTGCCCATGTGCAAGCTGAGGAAGATGCCTCTAACTCAGGTGGGATTGAAGAATCTGTGCTTGTGCGAAACCGGACACCCAAGGGTAGCATGCTGAGTCCCATTTCACACGATGATGCAGCAATCACAGACTTGGATGCAATGATCTTTGGAGACAATTCAAAAGAAGAGACAAGCAAAGAGGCGAGAGAGAGAAACAGTGATGATTTGATCAAGTTCTAGCTTGATGCACTCCTGTTTGTTAGTTCTTCATTTGTTGGCCACCAAATTGCATCTGTTTTACAATAGCAATTTCCATGTGCATGTATGCGTGCACCTTCTTTTTTTCTACAAATGACCCATATTCTTGGTGGATGAGTAATAGACTTCCAATCTCCTGGAGGAAATCTTTTCCAATGTACTATTGTTTAGTGGACATTTGCCTTGCCGTCCTGCCGAATTTAAGTTGGGAAATGTCTCAACTTGGTGCTGTGATTGAGTTGTGAATTTATGTTCAATCCTGTTCAAAGTCATTTCCCAGAAAAATCCTCGTGTTCATCCTATTGTGCAGCAGAACCTGGATTGAAATTGATGGAGGGCCACAGATTTCATGAAAGCAGTTGTGCATGGAATTAGACAAAATCATCCTACTGATTCCAGTGTCACCAGCTATCAAATTCCAAGTTCCAGCTATGAAATAAAAAGTGAATGTTTTGTCTGTGCAACTGTACTCTATGGAACTGGGATCTGACATTGGACATCAATACAGCTATCAAATGAAAAGTGAATGTTTTGTCCGTGCATTTGTACTACCCACAGCTGGGATCTGTATTGGACCTCAATCACATTGGCATGATTTCTTAGGCTTCTCAATGGTCCAAACTGGTTTAGAGCTTGGAGCATCATGCATTGCTTCTAGAAGATGATATGCTAAAACTTGGCTGATGACTCTGTGACTACACAAGGTGGTGGATTCCACTTATAAGATGAGAGGAGGAAGCAATTCCTGTAAAAAACAAAGTCTCAGTCCTTGATCAATGAGGTGAGACCCAGGCAAATTGTGGCACCAGAATTTGTATACACCTTATGAGGTTGCAGACACACACACAAAATTGGTGGAGCCAAAAGCTGGTGGATCTAGAGCTTTTTCTCTTTCCTACTTACCAGAAAGATGAACAGAAATGTCTCAATATCAGTCATCCAATTCAACCACACTCTACTCCAAAACTTGGTGAAGTTATACAACCATGCAAAGGATGCGGCTTAACTTGTGGACCCTGATCTTGGATGACTGCTGTTACACTCCCACCCTACACAAACTTCTGACTTGCAGGTGATCCAGGGAAAGCAAGGATGTGGTAGAATGATTTTAAGACACAATACCTGAGAACCAATGTAACCATTGGATGGAGGGGTAACATACATGATTAAGTTCCATGAGGTCTTGATGATTTGCTTGGAGCCCAGAATCCTTGACACATGTGACAGAAACAATGAATATCCTGATGTCTGCAACAGTTTTTGGGAGTGCTTGGAGAAAGAGTAGCTTCAAGACTGAAGCCCACAATCAATATGTAAGAGAAGCAAAAAATTTCTTGATACTTGAGAGAATATGGTGCATTACACCGTGTATGTAGATTATTGAACTGGAATCATCTGTCCTAAAAATCAAGCATTGAGTAGTCTTGATGGCTGCCTAATTTTTGCAAAACTCTCAACGTACAAGGTCTCAAAGAGATGCTCTGTAAGAATCTGGGTGTATGAGTTATTGACATTCTTATTTCTCACATGCAAGAAACTTGGCTAGTTATGAATAACTGTAAAGTGTCATGGCCTGTCAATCAATGTCTTCACTCTTTCCCATCAGCTGCTCTGAGGGACCCAAGCTGAACAGGAGCTTGAGTGCCCACCACCTTTGATGAAGCATACTTGCCAGCCAGGTCCACACCTTGAGTCTTCTCTTTCTCAATCTGCTCCTTGATCCACATATATGTGATTCGTAGTCCATCCTAAGAACACCAACTTCCACTCAGTAAGTACTACAGCATGTATGCATCTTTCACACTTACCACATTCTTCACACAAAAGCTATGTTTTCTGTTGCATCACTTTGCTGCAGCCTTGGAGGGTCCATAACATTCATGCCCATGTGACAGCACAGCTGAGAAAGTGTATGAAGCTCAGAGGGAAGGATATAAGCTCGTCATACCTTCAGGCGCATAGTTGGAGCCCATCCAAGCTTCTCTTTGATAAGTGTATTATCAGAGTTGCGGCCACGCACACCCTCAGGACCAGGAATGTGTTCAATAGGCAGTTTTTTGTTCTCAAAGCTCAGGACTATCTCGGCCATCTCATTCATGCTTACCATCTCATCACTGCCAATATTCAGTGGCTCCTGGAAGTCTGATTTGGTCAACCTGCAAATGGAACTGAGGATCTCATAAACCGAGAGAGACATTATCTTTTCCCATAAGAGTCAATAACTGATTCAAGCAAAAAACCTGCAAAAATCTCCACTCAACCCTGTGTCTACATACATACTTTCCTGCCATGACCACCTGAAAAACAGTAGTGGAGAGAATTTCAAGCTCATGAGTAAGGTATAAAACCCACCTCAAAACACCTTCCACACATTCATCAATAAAAGTGAAGGAACGTGTTTGCAGACCATCACCCCACATCTCAAACTTGTCCACTGCTGTCAGAGCCTTCCTGCAAAAGGCAGCAGGAGCTTTCTCCCGTCCGCCTGCAGAACCCGAAAAAAACCAAAAGAAAATTAGGTCAATATGCTCACAACCTTAAACTCTTCACTCTGTTTTATTGCACCCCAACTCACAATCCTCAACTCTTGTCCACAGAAGCCAAAACTGCAGCATTGAAAGAAGGAAGATTATCTTATTACCCTTCCAGGTACCAAAGGGGCCATAGATGTTGTGGAATCTTCCGATGCGACACTCCATTTTGAAATCCTTTGTGTAATGTTTACAAAGCTCCTCAGTTGCCAGTTTCTCCAGGCCATAAGCATCTTGTGGCTGCACATTAAACCCCCCCGCAACCCCCAGATCCAACATGCTTCATTATACTCCTCAAATCCTCTCTGTATCCAGGATGGATCAACTCCTGTCCATTTATACCATCGGTGCAGAACAAGGACCGTTTGAGTGGAATTGAGAACAGTTTTTTGCAAAAGAAAACTAGATTGTATATAATAGTTACCTCAGCAGGCCAGGCATCTGATTCCTTCAGGCTCACATTAGTCTCCAGTTGCTTGAATTCAGGGTAAATGCAAGCGCTGGATGCATAAAAGAATCTGCACCAATTATTTTGCCAATCACAAGAACAACAACTGAGAAACACCGATTGTACAAAAAGAACCCTCCCCCTGATGAGCAGCAGCAAGCACCATGATAGAAAAGCTGGAATCCGAAATTGGAACATGAAAAACAGTTCAGAAAAAAAACACCACTGAGAATCTCTTCTTCCATGGGAGCTTTGATTCTTCCACTTCAAGCTCCTCCCCCTAACCCTAACAAAACACACACACACACACACAGATACACATACACATACATACCTGTGGATGCCGTTGATGCGAGCTGCTTCCAGCATGTTGAAGCTGATCATAGTGTTGTTATACATGATGACGGAATGGTTGGACTGGATGAAGCCCATGCCGCCCATGTCCGCCGCCAGGTTGAACACATGCTGAACGCCTTTGGTGACGGCCAAGCAGTTGTCCATGACGCGGAGATCCACCAAATGGAACTCGTCACAGAACATGTCCTCACTCATGTGCTCATTCTTCTTCCAATCCGATGCCACGATGTAGTGACCCTCGGTCTTCAAGCGTCTGGCAATGTGCGAGGCGATGAATCCGCCAGCTCCTGTGATGGAAATCCGCAGCTTCTCCTGCGGCCAGTATAGCTCCCGCTCCAGATTACTGGCAGTGTACTCCCCGTATACTACTTCCTTCACTCCATTGCTCGCCATCCTGCAGCTTATTTGAGCTTGCAAAAACTACACCCGACTGCTGGGCTGCTGAAAAAGCGCGAGGAAACACCAAACCCCCGTCGTCGACGACAGCAGAACGAGCAGCAGCCGCAGCAGCAAGTACACCCCGTCGACGAAAGAAAGCAGCAGCGGCAGCAGAAGGCCTTGCACCTTGTTTGCTTCTTTATTTCCTTCTGCGGCCAGATTCGGAGCTTCCTGAGCTTTTGATGCCGGAGAAAATGAATGATAAACATCCAATTGGTCTTGGGGTTGCAAGGATGAATGAATTTTTGGGTTGAGTGGGATGAAAGCTGTGTTGGCATGGATGCAAAATTGTTGGTAGATGGATGACCAAAAAAATAGATGTAAAATTTTTTTGGCCACAAACGGCCAATCGCAAAAAAGTGTGAACTAACCTATTGTTTCCAATGATTGAGTGGATGAATGAAAACATGGGTTGAGAGGATGAAGGCCTTGTTGGCATGGATGTAAATTCTTGGTCGGATGGAGAACCCGAAAAATAGATGTAAATGGAAAAAAAATGTGAACTGACTGACCTATTGTTTCAAATGGTCGCCAGATGGATGAATGAAAACATGGGTTGCAAGGAGTAAGGCCTTGTTGGCATGGATGCAAAATTGTTGGTAGGATGGATGAGAAAAAAAAAAGATGTTAGATGTAAACTTTTTGGCTACAAAAAGGGCCAATGATCACGAAAAGTGTGAACCCACCACCTATTGTTTCAAATGGTTGAGTGGATGAATGAAAAAATCACATTTTTCCACAAGATTGATGAATGAACATTTGATTTGATTTGATGTGTGATTTTTTCATCCCAAAAAATTTGGATGACTAATAGTGAGGTTGATGAATAGTGAGAACACCACCAAGAACCCTAAACTTCTTTCCTTGTTAGGGACGCCCAAGCTAATAAAAAAAATTCTCGGAAAATGACTCTTTGTAAAAAAGCCCGTGATTATTATTAGTGTACGGTTTTAGATGCCAGCGCTTTCGCGTTATGCCCAAAATGGGCCTATTTTCTGTACAATTTAGATGTCAATGTTTTTTTTACGTTCCGTTCAAAAACCCATTTTTTCATTAGATTCGACAAATTTTGAACACACACACGTTCAGCTGCCGAACAGTTGCACATGCATATATGTCGGAAAAAGCTTTTCATTTCTTCTCAATAATAATAATAATAATTTTTTTGCCGCATGTGACCTATTGTTTTCAAACTTGTTCGATAACATACTTTTTTCTAGCTTGTTTTGAGGCCTCTCTCTCTCCTTCACATGTTTTTGAAGTGTTGTACAAGGCACGAGAGCCCCCGTACGGTACATCCTTTCCGATCTTTTTTTTTTTTTTCTCTGGCACGTTCGTTCGGCTTGTTTTGGGATTTTTTTATTTACGACGTTCTTTCTTTCTTGGCCCAAAGATGAGAGTGATGAGAACTATTATTGCAACAACAGCCACCCGAACAACATTATTGGTATCAACGTGTACCACATTGATCAAAGGTTGTTGGCCAAATATTCAATATTCATGCGAATATTGTGAGTTGTTGAACTTTAAGGTCGGCAGTTCAAACCCCACGATGGAAAACTTGCAGAGCAAATTCTTTAATTTTATAATAATTATGATTTTCTTGACACAAGTAATAAATAAAATTTTAAAAATTGAAAAATAATTTAATTTGTGCCTAAACCTTTTGTGTACTACAGTGAATTTTTAAAATTATTCCCCCATCCCAGCCATAAAAATGAAAAAAAAAAATTGTTTATAAGAAATTAATAAAATGACATCAATTGATATAAGCTTGCCATTATCTTCTTGTTATGACTCTCTTGGAGTCACCCTTGCGCAGGGGCCACGGTAATCTTCTCTGTATCCGATGTTTCTGAAGAGACCCTCTTGGAATCACTGTATGTATCCAGATGAGGCTCACATTGGATTTTCTACTATTTAAATTTTGTACTAATGTAGTTCCCGAATGGATTCAGCAACAAACTGTCGAATAATTAATTAAATCTCAAATCTTAACTTTAGTACTTTGTTTTTTAATTCTGAAAATTTCTACAGATAACATTTATAAGAAATAATATACAAAATTTTGCTGTTGTTTTTGTTGGAAAGTTTAAGTGTGTCTAGACTATCACATTCTAAAATTCAAGGATTGGTGGTAGCTCTAGAGTTCAAACCTGACAATCTAATAATTTCAGCATTTAATTTTATAATTACTATTGAAATTTTGACATGTAGTAAATAAAGTTTCAAAAAAATTCAGAAAAATAGAAAATAATTTAATTTATGTTGAAACCATTTGTTTGTGTGCTACAGTATTCCAAATAGTTTTCACAAGTCAGATGCTTTTTATTTTTCAGAAGAGGCTCTAGTGATGATGTATTTTGGGACAATATCTCTATTTATGGTTTTCAAATGTCTTGTTGTTGGCACAAGGATATATTGTGTGTTTTAGATTCATTATATAGTAGGGTCTATTTTTATATGAGGATTTTTGAAAGAAGATTAAAATTTTTGGCTTGTGGTCAAACTTGAGATTAGTTAAGGAGTTATGATATCTTGAAGGATTTTTGGTTTCTTTTAGAGGGTTTTTCTGAAGATTATATTTTTGCATGGTGAAATATTGGAATTTCCCTAATTCTTCTTTTGTCTTAAGATACTTTTTTAATGTAAATGGCAAAGGCCACAGTGTGACATGCCCCTTTTTGGCCTTGCCTACCAAGGCAAGAAGGATATTGTGTTTAGATTCATTATAGAGTACTAGTGGGTACCCGTGACCTTCGGACACTATGACATATCACATCACTTTCTCTTCTATTAACAATATTACGAACTCTATACATAACAAAACAACATAATTCAAAATATTTATTTTTGAAAAAAGGTGTAATTTGCAAGTCTAAGTTCAAATAATTTTCTGAAAATTTCAACAAACCTTGTCATACTTGCAATATAAAAAAATTAAAAATTAAACTCATGAACATGTGTGAAAACTAAATCCTTAAAAAATAAATATATTGATTATTTGATAGTTACTTGCTGAACCCAATCACAGAGCCTATGATATATCATCCCTCCCCCAAATTACACATACCCACTAAAGCCCCCCCTGAACATACAACCCAAGGAGGACGACCGGACGGACAGTGACCTTTGGGTTCTTGTGAAGTCCCCCGGCTTCTTTAAACTTGGTTCATGTTTTAGTTTTTTTTGGAAACTTTTATTTTTTTATTTTTTATTTTATGTATTTTCTGTTTTTATTATAATTTTATGTAATAAAAATAAAGTGTTTCTTTTTCACTTTTATATTTTTGTTTATTTGGATGCAAGTTTGAAGTTTGGAGAAAGAAGATACACCTCATTCTTTTTCAAGCAGGGTTTTTCTTCATTATTATAAGTTTTTTTTTCTTATTTTTTACTCTTGATTTGGTTTCTTCATTTTTGTGATTTGTTTTCTTTTAAAATTATTTTGCTGTCTATTTTGTTTTTTTATTTTTTGTCATCTATTTTAAAATTTTCTTTTAAGATTATTTTACTGTATTTCCCTTTTTTGTTTCATGTTTTAATATTATTTTTATATGTTTTCATTTTTTTCTATTTTTAAGTGTTTAAAAAAGTTTATAATTGTTTAAGTGTTTTTCTGTTTTAAAAAAAAAAGCTTTTTTCCTTAAAAAATATTTGTTTTGTTTTTTTCTTTTTTGTTACAACTTTGTTTCATTTTATTTATTTGTCAATAACTTGTTTTTTTTGTCTTTTAATTTGAAATTTCTTGTGTTGTTTTAAAAAGATTTCTTCTCTTGTTTCTCTTTTTTTTCTCCAACAATTTTTAGTTTTTAAAAATTACTTTGTAGCTTTTGGCAAATTACAAGAGTACAGGAGTTTTTCATAAACTACAGGATTGAATCACATAAACATAATAGCTTAATGGATTTTGGCCCCTAGGTAATAATAAAAAATAATAGGTCTATTTTTATTGTATGAGGATTTTTGAAAGATGATAATTTTTTGGCTTTGTGGTAAAACTTGAGATTAGTTATAATAGAGTTATGATATCTTGAAGGATTTTGGTTTCTTTGAGAGGGTTTTTTTCGAAGATTATATTTTTTGTGTGGTGAAATATTTGAATTTCCATCATTCTTCTTTTGCCTCAAGATACTATTTTAATGCAAATGGCAAGTCCACAATGTGACACGCCCCTTTTTGGCCTTGCCTACCAAGGCAAGGATATTGTGTGTTTAGATTCATTATAGAGTATAGTAGCTTAAGGGATTTTGGCCCCTAGGTAAGTAGGGGTCTATTTTTAGATGAGGATTTTTGAAAGATGATAATTTTTTTGGCTTGTGTAAAAACTTGAGATTAGTTATAACAGAGTTACGATATCTTGAAGGATTTTGGTTTCTTTGAGAGGGTTTTTTCTGAAGATTATATATATATATTTTGTGTGATGAAATAATTTTTGAATTTCCATAATTCTTCTTTTGCCTCAAGATACTATTGTAATGTAAAATGGCAAGGCCAAAGTGTGACTGACACAACCTTTGTTAAAATATGGCCAAAGACAAAAAATAGGTACTTGCAACAAATTCTACCTGTTGGTTTAGGGTTTAGGGTATTGAGTAGTAGTAGTAGTAATAGTAGATGTTATCAAAGGGTAGAGAGACATGGATGATGGGCATTTAGTAGTTGTTCTGTGAATATATATAATACCCAATCATTCAAATTCAACCTGCCATGAAAAGCTCTGCTGCAACAGACATGAAACGGTGAGAGAACAAATTCCAAGAGTTGTCAGAAGTCAGTACTTTTGCTTGTATTGTTGGTGTGTAGTAGTAGTAGTAGTAGAGCATAATCTGAAGGTGCTCTTGCAGACTTTTCTGTCTCTCTGGTGCTGCTACACACATTACTGTCAACTTTTTAACCCTTTAACGCGTACAATAGACAAGCGTTATATAGAGTGCGTTGTAGTTACTCCTTTTTCTTTTTGAGAAAGTGCCCCCACATGGTTGCAGTAGTCTTGAACTCCAGATCCAAGTGGCTCTATTTTTTGGTTTTTGAGAAAGTGCACTCATGATGACGATGATGATGAAAATCTGCCAATCATACAAAAAAACCCAAAGCACCCAACAACGAATGGGAAGAAAAATGCCCACATGGGTAGGTTACAGAAGTCTTGGACTCCAGAGTCCAAGTCGCTGTATGGAGCTGGCCATCTTCAGCTCAGACGTGCAGGAACATGGCCAAATTCCGTGTGTTGCAAGTGAAGTGTAGTGGCAATTGGAGGAGAAGTAGAGATACTCTATAATCAGAATTTAAAAGCAGACTTATGACTACTATTTAGTTTGAGAAGGTGCTTACTTTGGCTCCATGGCTTTCTGAGTGCGAAGCATACTAGCTATCATGTATATCATGTACAACATTTTTGCTTAACAGTCTCAGTCAACAAAAATGCGCAAATCCACAGCACAACCACATGTCTTCAAATGCAAGAATTTCACTAGGCTTACAAAGATAACAGAAAACAAGGAGTTGTAAATGATAACATAGATCATGAAATGATTGCAAGATTGTAACCTCTAATCATGAAGCCAACAACTTGGCTTTCTACATAATATATGTTTACACAAAATTCATTTATGCAAGAAGACCATAGCGATTTACTACTCCAATCCAAGCAAGAAATGTGGCAACATATGGAAAACTCTCTAATGTGGGAAACTTGTAGCTATACATACCAACAACAAGAGGTAGATGAGGAGGATCGACAGTAGCCTGAAGCTTGCTCTTTAAAGATGCTAAAGTTGAGAAACAATGTTCATTCCTCTACATTTCTTAACATGAACTATGGCCATCTATGCAAAGCTTAAAGTACTTAGGGAAGGAGTGGGTCAAAATATGAGATGCATGAACTATTTTCCAAATGCATGTCAATGGATTGAATTCAAATAATGGTTCCATAGCAACACCTTGGAGTTGATTTTTGTACACAACTTGAGCATTCCCTATTGAACATCAAATTGTTAATGATCAAGCAAAGGTGGAGCTATACAACATAATTCATCACACCCCAAAATTTTTTATTTGCAATACCAAGCCTTCAATACTTCTAGGTGTTTGGCAAAGTTGCCATCACATTCATGCTATAACTAGTATAGTGGATATACAATGCCCATGGCTTGTGATTAATGCATGTACTATACTCCCTTTTAATTTTAATTTAGTACAGGTATTGTCCAAATGGGTTTGGATAGACTAGTTTTTCAGTTTTCACAATAGAGTAAAAGGAATGAAAAATATTAACACCCCCAGGTTTCTTGAAATAATTTTCAACCACTAAGCATGGCAATCTTAAGTACTAATAATTTGTGTGCCCCTTTGGCCAATATTTGTGTAAGGTCACTTCTAGGGTCATTTTTCCCCCAACTTTGTGAGATGGATGGGTTGGGATCATTTACAAGAAGACCTAGCCAAATTTTGCTATATGTTAGAAAGGATATTATAAAAGATTAGGATTCTTGTTACATTTTGCTACATTTGTTAGAACATTTTGAGTAAATATGGTGATTTCATTTTTCGTCCCTCAAAATATGGAGACTTTGGGCCATCTATTCCAAAAACATCCTTTGTAGGATTTGCATTGTGTTTTTCTTTTGTCACCGAGTGGAAAATTCTCTCCCCAACAAAGCATTCAAGTCCCTTCTTAAGGGGCTATACCATTCTCTTAAACCAGCTATCAACTTCATGATGATCACAAAGCCCCACCAATCTTATGTTAACCCACCTTGGGTGGTGCCTTTTTTTTTTTCCAATTTTACAATGTACCTAAGGTGATAAAATCCATAGGACTATTAAAGGAAAATATGGTTATAAACAAAAAAATGAAAGTTAAGAAACAAACTAACATACTTCTACATTATTTACTAATTACTACTAGAAAGAAATTTGGTGACTATAAAACCTAGAAAACATTTTTTTCTCACCATTCTCACTAACAAAATAAAAATTGCTGCTATGGTGAAATTCTGCCTTAGAAAACCCCTAATCTTGGGTGATTATAGTATTTCTTAGGGACTAGTCTAATCAATTGGATATTGGGTTGGTTATTAATGGAACCCAAAGTTAAATGGGTCATATTTTGGAGTAATTGAATTATGTGTAGTACACCAATGGACCAATTTTTACCCAAGCACCTTCTATTACTTGTCTAGTGGTTTTAAAAAACAATTGATCTTTTTATTTTATTATTCAAAATTTGCGAATATTGATTGAGATTAGCTTTTTTTGAAATTTTTTTTTTTTCATTGAATTAATATAGTCCATCATTTTTATAAAAATTAGCACTGCTATATTGCGAGTTGCTAATCTATAGTTAAAATCAAAGCATTTGCACTAAAAAAGGCTCATTATTGGTGCTTGGAGGTTCGAAAAGGTACATAAGACTAGTTTCACCTTGGAAGCCTTATAGGAACTAACAGACATGAAAGTCCCCACCCCCCCCTCCCCTCCCCTCCCCACCAAATAATGTTGTACATGTTTTGTTGCTACATCTCTAGATGCATCTTTCAACCATCTTGTTTCCTTTGTATAAATGGGTGTAGTCATTCTAATAGGAGCTATTGCCACCCACTTAGGTGATTGTTTTTCGGGAAATATTTTTAAAAACAATTTCAAGAAAATCTTTAAATGGTTTTTAGAAAAGTTTTGAACTATTTTGTAAAGGTTTGTGTTAAAAATTTGCCAAGAATATGTTATTTTCAAAGTTTTTCAAGTCCATTTACAAGTCCTTTTAATGCTTAAAAACAATAATTATATGAGATATTACATTTTTTTGAAGGTCCAAATGTTAATGAAACAATTTCATATTGTGGACATTTTTAGAGTAAGATATTATATTTGATCATGTGAAAAATTTGAACTTATTTTCAAGTTAAATTTATAAAAAAAAAGTTTGATGTTAAAAGGACAAAATTAAATAATGATTACGACGACTTTTGGTTCTTGTTAACATGACTACACCCAAGACTACACCCAAATAAAAGGTTCAAGGCTTCCATCATTGACATTACTAATGAACATATGATTTGGGCTGTTGATCATAATAATGTTTTTGTTGCATTTGCTTGACATACCTTTAAGCCATTATATGACCTCATCCAAGATTTGGTTAAATCAATTGAATTGTACCAAATCTAATTAGCTTCAATTTGTAAGAATTTCATGTTTAAACTAATGTTTTAGATTGATCTTGCTAGTTTAAGATAATTTCTATTAGTAATAGTAAAATGTCTTTAACACCACATTTTCGATGAATTAAGTGCAATAGAGTAGAACCACCCATCACCAAACGCCTACCCATAACCAAACACAAATTTGGAACAAAAGATTGCTCGTGATCAAATCAGATCAACACCTTGCACCATTTATACTCAACCTTATTATCAACTTTTAAAGCCTAGAAAATGTGTTTGGCTTTTTCCATTTAAAAAATTAGTATTGAAGTTGTTGTGTTTGGAAATGAATATGGGCTATACCCATTTTGAAATTTTTTTTTATTATATTAAAAAAACACCACACCCATATTGGAGTGGTTGTGTTTGGAAATGGGAGTGAACTATACCGATCTTTTTAAAAATTGGTCTTTTATAAATTAAAAATAACCACTACACTAGTATTGGAGTAGTTGTGTTTGGAAATTGGTGTGAACCTTTGATCCATCTTGAAATTTTGTTTTTTTTAAAATTAAAAAAAAGATTGGTGACATGGGAAAAATGTGTTCAATCTAATACACACAAATGTTCATTTTAGAAGGTCAATGTTTGATCATAGGTGATTAGGGAACTCATATAATACACAAAAGATGTGAGGAAATCTCTTCATGTTTATATGCATGGGACTTTAAAAGTTTGGTTAAAGGAGTCATCTTGGGCAGACCTACATATTTGAGCACAACCCCTATTATGAGATCAAAGTTATTTCTAGTGATGGGGTGATTTATGAACCTTGTGAACATTAAGGGTAAAAATCAGAGAACACAAGTAAGGTTGGGATACCTAGCCTACAATGTAAGTTAAAACAATAGAAGACTTAGAAAAAAAAGTTATCCTTATTTCAAAATTACCTTTCCCTCCCAAAATTGAACATTAGAGTCTCAATTCCAAAATGCTTCAATCCATTTACATTTAACAAGTTTTGGTCATTTTCCAAAAAGAAAGCTTGTATAAGCTTTTAGATTATGTTGAAAAAGAAGTCCAATGGATTTTAGAGCTCTTAGTGCCTAGTGCAATAGTGATAAAATCAAAAGTAGAAGAGAGCAAAAAGGTAAAGATAGAGGATCAATTTGAACCAAGTATAACATTGTTAGAATCCAAAGTATAAGAGAGCAAAAATGTGAAAATAAAGGATCAATTTCAACCTATTGTAGTATTGTTAGGATCAAAAGTATTAGAGTAGAGCAAAAAGGTGAAGATAGAATAAATTGAATCTAGTTCAATATTGTAAAGATCAAAAGTTTAAAAAAAAACAAAAAGATGAAGTAGACATAGAATCAATTTGAACCTAGTTCAATATTGTAAAGATCAAAATTTTAAAAAAAAAACAAAAAGATGAAGTAGACATAGAATCAATTTGAACCTAGTTCAATATTGTAAAGATCAAAAGTTTTAAAAAAAACAAAAAGATGAAGTAGACATAGAATCAATTTGAACCTAGTTCAATATTGTAAAGATCAAAAGTTAAAAAAAAAAACAAAAAGATGAAGTAGACAATCAAGTTGAACCTAGTCCAATATTGTTAGGATCAAAAATAGATAGAAAAGAACATAATGACAGACTAAAGGACCAATCAACTATAGTAGTAAAAAAAAGAAAAAATAGAAAAGATCATAGAGATGAAATTAGAAGACCAAGAACACATAACATTGCTACCATAGATAAGCAAGAATAAGTTTTAGAAAAGTGACGTCCTGCAAGTTTTTATTGGCTCAAGTGAATCACAAGTTGAGATTCACACCAATAGCCCACACAATAACCATAGACATGAATTGCATGTGGGAGAATTTTGAAGATTTCTTTCATCTTGTTTTGAAAAGTTGGAAGACAAAACTACATGTTTTTGAAATGTATCCTACCTTGATTGAACCTTTGTAGTCCTAGTCTAAATTTAAGAAGAACAATGGTACTACATTCTTTTATTAGGGGCCATATAGGATCAAAACTAACCCTGATGTTCAACGTGCTTCATAAGACAAGTGGCATGATGGACCAACTAGCTACCAACAAGGAAAATGTGCCACCACCATTTTGCACAAAATAAGGGCCAAAAGTCAACAAGGTTAAATGCAAGCCCAATTACAAGTACAAAAGCCAAGTGGACAAAAGATGCTTAAGAAGAGGCTATGGATAAGGCTTTGGATACATAGTAAAAAGAGGAGTCACATCATTGAAGAAGGCTAGCTAGTTCTATAACATACCCATGACATCACTATTGAACTAAACCAAAACCAATTAACACGGCTCACTAGGTGTGTTAACCTAGGATGAAGATGTCAATGTCATTGGTTGGATATTTGGTATGTAAGAATTTGGTTTATTAATCACATTGCAACAATTAAAACTAAAGGTAGGGAGTAAGCACAATAAATTATACACAAAAATAATCTTGTCAAGGCTAGATGAAAGTAGAATTAAAACAACAATAAAACCCATTAAAAATTTGTTGTACATTGAATGATCAAAGATAACATAATTATTTATTGTTTTGCATTAATTTTCAACTTTCAAATCATTTTAATTAGTTTTTTTGTCTACTTCTTTGAAATGCAAGTAATTTTGAAATCTATTTTGTATTTTTAAAACCTATTTTACTTCTTGTAAAATATGTGGTAAGTAGGTTTTAACAAACATATTTTCTTCTTTCTATTGAAAGCCACTTCAAGAATATCATGATATTTATATCCCCATTTACAAAATTGAACACCTAGTAGATGGGGATTTTTTGCTCTACGTCTAAAAAAATTTGCTCCAAAATTTTTGGAAGTAAATTTTTATAGTAGTAATAGAAGTGCAAGAAGGTGAATTCAATTATATTACCACCCATTTTTATGTTATTTTTTGGGTTTATATACACCAATACAAGGTAAAGTTAAAGACATTCACTTTTTGTGTCTCCTTTACCATGTTTTTACTTGATAGCAAAACTTACCCAAACCCACTCTACATCATTCAAAGATGGAATATTTAGAAGTTCATGGTGGTATTGGTTTAAACTAGACATTAGAATTAACTATCAAACTTGCAAAGGAATTTGAGGTTTGTAGGGCATAAGGACTTATTGATCAAACATGTGATTTATTTTATTAAAATCTAAAAGCATTGAACAATTAACATAATTATCTTGCAATCGAGGCAAACATCTAGGCTAGGTGATAATCAAAAACATGAATGTTGGCCAAGAAAGGTTCACAACAAGTGTACAACACCATTCCCAATTTCAGGGAATGATTAATTACCAATTATCCCATAAATGTTATAGGAGGTTTTTTGTCAATCCATTTACATTTTCAGAGGTGAAAGAATTAAAAATGACCACATCAAAGATAGTAAACCAAAAACATGCATGGCAATGTAGAAAAAAATGGATGACATGTTTTTTATTAAGGAAATTTTCTCATTTTTATGAATTTAGTCCTTGGTGGCATGTTTCAATCCAATTGTCATCTAACCTTAGATGAACATGGTTCACATGTAATTCTAAAAGTAATAGAACAAGTATGACAGTTTGGCTTGGACATGATCACACTACCTTCACACACCTTTCATGCATACAACGTTTACATGTGAATTGCTTCAAGCCATTCAAATTTGCCTTTGAGAACAAAAATGAAAGTGACATGATTAGAACCAAGCATAGTGAATTAGACGAATCAACATGATTAGCCAACTAGGTGGATAAAACCTTGAACCAATGACTATCCAAACAAAACATAAAGAATGAAGTAACATGGATTTGGCCATTTAATCCAACGTCCATGGATTCTAGGACTAGGTCTAGTGATGTGTATATAGCAAAACCAAACATGTGAAATCAGGCATGTGGGAATTCAAATGATGCATCAAATGCTAGTCCACAATGAGGGGAGGATGGAACATTACTAAATTAATGAATATGGGATCTATGAGTTTGAACATGGTGAAGGAGAAGATAATGTTGATGATTTTGAGTTACATGGATTAAGGTGGGTCCAAACAACATTTAACAAGCCAATGTGTTTACTTTGCATTTAGGACTATTGTTCTTTTTGGTATCTTTTTGCCAAAAAAAGATTTTTCATTAAGATGAATTTTCAAATGAAATATTTTGAAACGTCTTATTTATTGTATTTATATTTTCCCAATATGTCATGATTTTTTAAAGTCAAATTTCAATAAAAATGAAAATTTAAAAATGTATAATTTTTGCTAAATTTTGTGTTTTGTCTTGAAAATTATTACAATTTCAAATCATACCAAAACATATTAACATTTTCAAATTTAGTTTCTTGTATTATAAGCTAGAACTTTTCTTTGAACAACATATACATGGCATCACATTTACATGTCATAAAGGATTCATGAACTTTAAACAAACCTTAAATTTTGATAAACAAAAAATTGAAAAATATGAAAAATTGAATGTTTTTTAGATTTGGTTAATAATACCCTATTACTACCAAAAAATTGAAGATCAAAGAAATTATATTATGAAAATTAAGGGACCCTTTGTGAAAGTAGTGTTATTCAATGAAGCTGTCAAACACCCTTTGTTCAAACCAAATGTTGATATTGCAAGAGTTCATGACTCATTTTAGATTTTTCAATATCCGTATTATTTTAAAAGCAAAACTTTTTATGATTAACATGCCATTAAAAGTGACACCACATAGGGATATGTAACAAGAATTGCAAAAAAATTGATGCGTTGATGAACATTAAGGATTTTAGCTTGTTTGTACTCATTTGCATCTATATATTATGTGGAGCAACATATGAATGAAGTTGTCATTCTAGAAGCTAAGAACATAATATGGAGGCAATGTCCTAGTTGTAAACCTAGTTAATCTGATCTAGGAACCTCAAGTTGAGAATCTAAACTCAAAAAAATAAAATTCTAGAGTCACTTCATCTAGCAACTAAATTTGTTCCATCCTTGCAAGATTCACTCCCAGGCTGGTTTCTTATTTTGATCCCTCCAATTTGTTGGTGTGGAAGAAGTATTCTTTGTACACTCTAGTTTTGAGTTGATTTTTTCTCCAAAGGGAGGGAGGTGCAAATACGATAGTGTGCAAGCAATTGATCTTATCTGATCAGAAAATTCCAGATCACCTTCATATTTCCTCTGAGCAGCCATGTTAAGTATCCCATTCTAATGAACATAATTTTGAAGATGCGATTCTTGAGAGTTTTGACAATACTCCCCCCTATGCAAGCATATGATTAGGATGATCTAAGTCATAGGTTGCGAGACAAAATGCCCATGATGGAAGAAGAGAATTGTGAATGTAGAGTTTTCAGATGACATTATGAGCAGATTAAGACTAAGGGGACATTGATTGTGGGGGTTGGATCAGACTGTGCTATGCATTCCATTTTTGGACAGCATGCTGGAGCTTGGAACCACCAGCCTTGTTAAGTCCTGTACTTCACAATGCACCTGCATCATTTAACCAATCACTCTGACTTGCAACTGTTGAACTTGAGCGTTGAGATCACTCATGCCAATAAGTTCACAAATTTATTTCCATATTTGCAGAATTCCTAGTTAAGTAGAGACTACATGTGCATCATAACAATAGGAGAGGAATTGCCAACTGTAAATATATGTGCGGGTCTCATGAAGTGTGATTCTATACTGGTGGAATGCAGGAAACAGAGAATTTGCCACTTGTGGAACAGATACAGTATTTCTTGTCTAACAAGATCATGGCTCCTCCTCTGGAATTTCTGAGCAATGCAAGCATGCAAGAAACAACTTTTGCAGCAACACAAAGTGAAATGCCTACCACCCACTTTTCCTCCACAACTTCACTCACTCAGCCTGCTGTTGGCAACTCGATACAATTCCCAAGTCGCATAGGACTAATTACCTCAGAGGATCTCAATCAACCTCAGCTCAACTCTCCACTTGCAGTGCCTGAGCAGACATGGAGGTAATTGGTCCTTGACTTCTGGCATGTTCAACTACACACATGAATCACAATGCACTTAACTCCATCAGGAACAATACCCATTGGCACTTGGACAGTGGATTCTAACTGTTGAAGTTGTAATGTTGTTTGAAAATATATTATCAACCGGTTCATCTGTTAGGTGCAGGTCAGTAAGCATGTCAAATTTGAGGAATGGCATGTTCATACAACAAACTGAGCAAGCATGCCAAGAAAAGGATATTTCAAAAAGGATGGCTGTTGCAGGTTCTGATGTGCTGGCTACAGAAGTGGAGACTAGCAAGATCTGACCTCGACACCCAGAGCTTGCTGATGAACTCCTGGTATAGGTCTATGTTTGACACTCCTTCCACAAGTTTGAGTGGGAATGAGGATGTGTCTCAAGTTTCTACCTCACCTGATCATCCCATGTCTCAAGTGGCAACCAGTTGGCATGGTGATTGTGCTTCACCTTCCAACTCAAGCTCATCTGCAAGAAGGTTCATGGTACAAAATTCACTTCTGAAGTTGTGCTCTTCCAAGGTTTTGACATATAACACTTGTGGTTTCAAAGGCTGAGGAGTAAATTTTACTTGAGAACTGAAATTGTCAAAGGAAATGTGGTCATCATATTCAGGTCATCACCAAGCCAGGAACCTCAAAAACCAGATCTGAGCTTGAACAATGGTACAAGCTTGCAGCATCTCCGCAGCCCAGGAGGAGGTCCTGACTGCAACATTGAACAAGCTTTGAGCTTAATGCTTTCAGGAGGGCAAAACCCTTTTTTGAGGGGTTTAATGTGTTTTCACCCAACATCCAACAAATATTTGAAGATTTTACAACAAAAGGTTGTGGAGAAAAAAGCTACAAAACAAATTAAGGAGGCGAAAAGAAAGAAAGAAAGAAAAGAAAAAAGGCAAGGCGAGTGGCAAAATCATTTAATGTACAACTCAACAAACAACCAAAAGATAGGTTGAAAGATGGCCAAGAGAAACTTTCAAACTAAGGTTGGGTTACAACCACAATCATGGAAGTAAGAGAATGACTTCACCACAACATGGAAGTTGATTATAGAGTTGATCAAATTGGTGATATAAGTGTGAACTTTAACATTACAACTAAAGCCCAAAGAGAGGCCAAAACAAGGGCAAGGATTTGGATGCTTACAAGGGACCATGTTGCAACAAGCTTACAACATTACACCTTTGTTGAATAACTAGCAATAGAAAAAGAAAAAGGCGGGAGTGAGGGTGAATTTTAGTTGACAACCAACTAGATGGGGGTGATGTTATTGAGAAAACATGAGCATGATGACAAACAAGATGTAAAGGATAGGTTTTTTGTGAAAATAAAAGTAGGATGACAAATAATAAGAGAGCTTGGGGTGGGGCTTCGAGAGAGAGTAGGATTACAACACCAAACAACAAGAGGGAAAGGGGGTGGGGGTTAACAAAAGACCATGATTAAGGTGATGAACAACATGAAGCAAGGAAAAGGGGTTCAAGAAAACCATGACAATGACAATGAACAATAAGGAAGGGGGTGCAAACATTTGCATTCATGTGTTGGTCTATTATCTTTAAAAATTCATTTTTCATACATAATTTTCAACAATATGTTAGATCAATATAAATATTTTTTGACTATGTTTTAGGAGAATTTTAAATTCACACCTTTTTTGGTTAAATTCACACCCTTTCTTTGCGTGTTCGATTATATGCAGATTAAATTTGAATGTGTCTGGCCCACACCCCTGACGTCTAGATGAAAAATTATTAATAAAATTATGATATATTTGGAAAAAATTGTATAATATAAATTCCTAAGTCAAATGAACATAGGGGGGTGGGGTAGACATTCAAATTTAATCTGCATATAATCGGACGTGCGAAGAAAGGGTGTGAATTTAACCAAAAAAGGTGTGAATTAAAAAATTTCCATGTTTTATTTTACATCATATATATTGTGCATCCATGTTCTTTACAACACAAAAATGATTAAGTTTTGCTAAACACACATCTTCAAATTTCATAATTTTTAAGGCCAAAAACAAATTTGAACCAATGGTTTTAAAATGTGTTGTAAAAACAATTTCACTAATTTAAAGTTTTTTCTCTTTTAATCATCAATGCTAATATTCTCTTCAATGGGTTCAATTGGTTTTTCCTTGGATGATAATTGGGCAATATATTGTACAATTTGAATCCTATATATATATATATGTGAAAATAACAAAGTTTTCAAATGTAAACCCTTATTTCTTTTTTGTCATTTCATCGTCATTGGTAGTGTGTAGTAAAGCAGAGCCCAAGTTTGCAAAAAGACTTTTGAAACAACAATTTGAATCAAGTTTTGAACATTGAAACTTTACAAGGAATGGAACTTAAAAAGGAAAAGAAATTGACTATCCAAATTATTGTGCTCCCCTTGTGATTTTTCAAATATATAAAATAATAATTTAAAGCAATATTTACACACATTGTGACTTCTTTTATTGTGTTTACTTTTATGGGGGTGGAGGTTCAAAAGAGACTGGACAAACAAGATGATGAACAACAATGAAGGCCCATGAGTTTTTGAAAGACCACAAGTAGATGTATGAATAGTAGAAGGAAGGGTTTGTGAATTTTTGTGAAACCATGACCAAGACAACAAACAATAAACAAAAAAGGAGGGGCTAGTCCATTCTTGTTGCACCATGACCAAGATGGCAAACAAGCAAGAAAGAAGGGTGAGGGTTTTTAAAACCATAACTAGGATGATGAACAACAAGAGAGAGGGGCTATGGGTTTTTAACTAGAAAGCATGATCAAGATGATGAACAACAAGCAAAAGGGAAGGGGGGGGGGGGGGGGGATTCTTAAGACCACAACCATGATGATGAACAACAAGGAGGGTCAAGAGTTCTTGAGAAACCACAAATAAGACAATGACCAAAAAAAGGAGGTGTCCATGGTTTTTGAAAGACCCTAATTAGGACAACAAACAACAAGCAAGAAAAAGGAGTGCGAGGTTCTTAAGACCGTATCTAGGATGATGAACAACAAGAGGGAGGGGCAAGCGGTCCTTAAGTGATTACAAGTAGGGTAATAAACAACAATAAGTAAAGGTAATGGGGTGCTTGTGAGAAGATGGAAAGGATGATGTAGATGATGAAAAAAATCACATGCAGCCCACAACACAAACATAAAGAGGATCAACGATCTTTTTAGTTCACCAATGAAATGTTTTAAACATGTAACTTACACAAGTTAAACAAAAAGAATTTATTAAAAAAGTTTTAATTGGGAAGCAATTGTTTAAAAATAAATAAATTCCAAGACAAAATATGAACATTAAAAGCAACTGGGAGTAATCACAATCCAATGACCTAAAAATGGCTTTGGACTGCAGACAAAATTAATCAAAATTAAAAAAATATCTATGTTTTTTCATCTAAAATCATGGCAATCATGGCAAGTTGTTGTTTTTTCATTCATATGATTAATGTTTAGAAATTCAAATCAAAAATCCATTTGATAAAATTTTAAGTTTATGTTTCGATTTAAAACATTTAATAATGAACACTTATTTATGTTAAAAAGTGTCAATTTTGCAAAGGCCTATCAAAAAGATTAATATAATAAAAAAATTAATGGGAAAAAATTAAAATGACAAAAACCTATTAACCACATTAAAAAAATTTCATACCTTTGAAAATGTAAAATTAATCTAAAAAGTCAAAAAATTCTAAATTGATCCAAAATTTGAAAAGTTCAAGAGTCTTTTACTGCTTATCAACGGGGTATAATGTACAAGATGTGTTGAAAATAATTAAAGCTTATTATACAAAAAACTAAAAAATAAAACTATGATTATGATTTGATATTTTTATATTTTTAAAAACTCAATACAAAATCTACAAAGTTTGTATACACTTTTAAAAATTCATATGTATTCAAAAATGATAAATAGAAAAACATGTCATGTATTGGGGAAAATACCATGAAAAGCACTGGCAACACCATGAGCAAAAATAAACAAGGGGCTAATAGTGGTGGTACTTGAGAAGAACACCTTGAACAACATTCAAATAACACTTGGTAACGTTTGCAAACATTGACAACACCACAAACCACATTGGCAACACACAAAAAAAAAAAACACCAACAACATCTAGCTAACATTTTGAAATTTTGTGGTAGCACTTGAACAACACCAACAACACTTGTAGCTCCCTTCAACAAACATCCATAATGCCCAAGTAGCATTTGCAACACACATAACAATGTTAAAAGTGGTTGAATACCATCTATAACACACATGAATAGTGCCTTCAACACATGAACAACCTTGAGAGAGCTTAAGTAGCATCAACAACACACATGATCAACAACACTAAAAGCCCACAATTAGCCAAAAAAAAACATGAGCAACATTAATGCCCATGAAACACAATGTACATTTTTGGGCCTTAAAAAAAAGAAGGCCTCTTTGGTGACAATTTACACCAATCTACAAAATTTCTAGACAAATCATGACCCACCACACCCTCTGCTGCACACTGACTCACTACCCTCCCCCTTCTCTTCCACCTCTTTTCAACTAAACACAATAAAGTATTATTATTTTTAAAATTTTAAAATTTTAAAAATTAATTATTATTATTTAAAAATTAATAAAATAAAGTATACATATATTTTTACAAATAAAATAAAATAAAAATTTGACTTATAAGTTTGTGCTGCAAATTCCCTTGCCTTGCCTTGATCATCCACCTAACTAACTACCCAATGTCAAGTGTCATCCCACCCACCCTACACAATGGTATCATTTGCCATTAATTTTCATTTAAAAATTAAAAAAAAACCCTTAAATGTTGTTGTCATATTACCCATGCCACCACCCAATCATGTACTTTTAATTTATTTTAAAATATGTAGTCACCTGCACACAAGCCATTAATGAGGCAAATATTTTGGGTGTGCCGTATTGCAATTATTACGATGAATGATTATTCATTTATTTATTTATTTTTTCGTATGGCGAATTTTGCCCTATTTTGGTGTCATTCTTGGATGAAAAATTCCCAATAGCAAAAAAAAAGCCCAACTATGGGTTTTCTTTTGCCCTCTTTTGTGACATTCTTGGATGATTTTATTTGTTTTGGGTGAAGAAAAACCCAATTTCCATTGTTCAAGTTGTGTATTTTTATTTTCTTTTTGGCGAAAATCATTTGGTGATTTAAAAAATTCTATTGAATCTTCCCTTTCTTTCAAAAACAAGTTGTCAAAAATGAAAATTAAAAATGAAAAAAAAACCATCTTGTTTCTACACATTGTTCAAGCGAGCAAACCAGGATATAAAAGAATTTAAAAGAATTTAAAAGAATTTTAGTAATTTTAAATAAAATTTTATTTCATAAGCTGTTCTATAGCCAAAAGTGGCTAAATCTCCTTGTGGAGGATCGCCAAAAAATTGAAAAAAAAAAAAAAAACGCTGGTAAGTACTACTTTCTAACCCATAGAATTTTTTAATGTGACCTTTTAATGGGCTTGGTGTTTAAGTCGGGCATTTATTTGCGCGGATTTAGGGCACCCAATTTTTGAAAATTTTCATTTCTGACCGTTTGTGGAAAAGTACCGAAAAAGTTGACGTATTTTGTGTGCCTGTTTTAGTGACTCCAGATCACCAAACTGCAGGGTTAAAGCAAACACTAATTCATTTAATTAGTGTTTTAGAGTGTGTTATAACTTATTCCTAATCATCCATCCTTAAGTTTGTAATTACTAATTAATTAGTATGTACTACTACTCTTGAAGGACACCTTGGTAATTGGAAAACATTTGTTTTAAAATCCAGGTGCTAATCAATATCTGTAGCTCCTAATCATGCCCTTAATCATGGTTTATTCCTCCACAACAGAATTCTCTCTTCCCAAAAAGTTTACTTGTAGGTTAATATTTTAAATTAGTGTTTTTATTAGTAATGTCAGGTGGTAGTATAAATCCATACTAATATATAATAATTAACTCTTGAGGGAAGCTTGGTAATTTAGAAGAAGGGATTGGTTTTAATTAATTCATGTGCTAATCATGGTACTAATCATGGCTTAGTAGTAGTATACATGAGAGAGATTTGCTCTTCTTAAAAAAGATTGGGGCTGCTAAACCCTACTACTACAAACCCCTTATTTAGTAACTCCAGATTACTAATGGACTCACTAAAACCAGCTCCCCAAACCAGTACACTAATCTTTTATTATTAGTGATTTAGTGTGTCAGGGTCGTCAGGTCCTTTCATCATCCTATGTACTCTTGAGGCAGCAGGTTGGTAATTAGAAGGATTGGTTTTCTAATTAATTGAAGTGCTAATTAATCATTGTTACTAATCACGGCTTAATCATGGAGAGTTTCTGCTCTTCCTGGAATGTTTCCGTTTGCAACGCTGTCTTCTTCTTCTTCAACTCGCTCGCTTGCTGCAAAAGCGGTGGCGTGATTTGCGGCGATTTCTTCGCAACGGTTTCCTCACGGTACTTACGCATTTTTTTTCTTTTCCATGATCAACTTGCTTTTCTTTCCTGTTTTTCCAAAAATAAATGAAATCTATGTTGCCGTTCGAATTCCTCGTGTTCCATTCATTCTTGGTTGGTTTCGCGGTTCATGTTTCTATTTTCGTCTTCGCTTTGTCCCCTGTTTCTTGTTTTGTTTGCAAAGTCAATTCGAAAATCGTTTCTCATGCGGCCGGTGTTTATGGCAGGATGTTTTGTACATCACGAAATGTTCAAATGCGCACTGTTTCTTTCTTTCAGGTGCTGTGAATATGCGACCGCATTCTTCCTTGGCATCATGTGCGGGAATTTTTTCTGATTCTTTATAGATCATAGATCTCTTTTCTTTCTTTCCATTTTTGTTTGGATTTTATTTCCTCAGGAGTGCCGTTGCATTTTTTATATAGTCTAGTGCAGCAGCTGTGATAAGGAAAGTCTCTCGAGCATCCTGTGTTAGTTTATGAGCTTCTGCTCGTGGGAAACTCTGCTGTTATGCTTCCCGATTTTGAAGCTTTGGTTGCGGGGAAAAAAAGTCGGACGAATACCAAGACATTCATGCGATTATTGCGTTCTCAGTCAGGTACTGCCTTGCTCGCACTTCTTTCCTTCATATGTTTTTTTCTGCTTGCGCTGTCCATTCTTCCCGTCAAGCAGGCCTGAGTACTTCGGTTTGTATCCGTGGTCATGATCTACTTCGCAATTCCAAATTCGGCCGAGCGTCGCGGACAAAGATACCTATTTTTCTGCAGCTTTATTCACTTACCGCATTGCTGTCCTTTTTTTTCTTCGTTTGTTTTCCCCTCGAGATCTTTATATTTTTGTGTTTTTCGATCGTCATGTGCTCTACGATCGCCTGGATTGACGGTTTTCTAAGAAATCATTAGTAAAATTTTAGAAGGCTCCGGTTCTGAGGTACTTCAGGATACTTATCGTCGCTGCTTCAGACATTTTTGGCAATAGTAGGAACATTTGCATACTAACTTAAGTGCTCAGTGTTGAAGTGCAACTGTATGCCAGGAATTTTATAGTGAATAGGATTATGGTGTCCATGTTTATTCTCTGCAGCTGCTGTCCATTTGGAATTAAATCAGAAGGCACATGGAGCATTGTTCTATGTCATTTCAAGGTTGTACATACATTTTTGGTAGTGTAAAAAAACATTTCCTGATCATATCATGTGTGCCTTGGTCTTTTGCACAGATCTTATAATGTAAGCACCAGCTGAGCTAATTCGACAATGAGGCAGAAAGATATTGCTAGATTGAATATGGTATCCATCAAAACCTCAGTGTTGCAGGCTCTATCGGCAAGCCCCCAGCAGCTGGTGATGGAATTTGGGCATGAAGATCTAAGCCACAGAGTGTTCACTACTGAAGCGTTCGACCATGCAGCACAGGTGATTTTGGTCAAATACCACTTTTGGTGTATTATTAGGTACACGCATGAGTACTGTGGAGACATTCTCTTTGAGCACGGGTCCAATATGGCATTGATATTGTTCCTGTACCCAGCTTGGCTGTGATACTTCTCCCAGGCTCCATCTGAAATAAATTAAGTGCTGTTTAGGGTGGAAGGTCTTTGCAGTTTAATACTAATTTGAACATGTACCTCTAGGTATTCTGAAGATATCAGTAACTCTCCTCATGATGCATTATCTGAGCGTCGACTGCAAATCCTTCGGTTTGCTGGGTGGTGGGATAGTGTGATCTTGGGGCCAACAGCTGTACTGTTCTGTTCTCAGGTGTCTTCTGAAACTCATCAACGTGGTGGATTCATAGCTGCAGCTCAAGCAACGATGACAAAGGGGAAGGGTCAACAGCAATTGATAGGCGTATGCCTCCCTGTTGCTATGAGCCCACAGGTTTCTCACCAGCTGATTTCAGGTATAGACGTTCTGGAGTGCAAACTGAGTCAAGAATTCCCAGCTGCAGATCAGACAGTGCAAAAATGCTGCCAATTCTCCTGGACAAACCTTCTTAATTGCTGGCAACAACCGAAGAAGATCGCAGGTGGTGCATCATACTGTCCAATACCATGTTCAGCACTCAGCAACGTAGTCAAAAAGTCCACATTCCCAGCTCCAACAATAGTACGCAGGCACAAAAAAAGGGCAATCTCTGGTCCAATTTACTTTGGTGATATCTCTATCTTGTCTTCTCACAGGTCAAATCGTCCTGTTTCACATTCAGTCATAATTGCACCCAAGATGGTGCTGCACAGAAATAGTGACAGAAATCCTTCACCATATGTGGCTTTAAAGAAGAGCCCACTACAGGGTCCTCTTTATTATTCCTAGCTGGATCTATTTGCAAGTTTATGCAATCACTCAATCTTTCAGTTAAGTATAATTTTGAGTGATCTGCACTTTCCTGCTGGGGCAGATCCAGGATTTTTTCCAAAGTTTGGCTGCATCCTGGGGCAAAGATTCAAATCTCAGATCAGCTAAGTTTTCTACACTTCAAAACCATCCAGATTTCTAGTCTGGTTTTGTTGTGTTATGATCCTTGAGAAGACATGCCCTGAAGAGATGATCCATTTCACTTGCTGTTCAGAGACGAATTTGACGAGTTTCACCCGTTCTAAAATACTGCAGATCTGGCATGAGTTGCCTAAGTTGGTAATCACTAGTCTCACGAGTGCTTGAATCACTATGTATACTGCAGTTGCTATTGCATTGCTTTGTCTTTTTTACTGCGTGGGACTAAAAGCTTTTATGACCTATATTGATTGATCAAGCAAAACCTTGTATATGCTTGGCCCATTTAACAAAATCTGGTTCCTCTTGATTTTCGAATCATGAATTGGAACTGCAAAATTGGAAAAAAATTGTCGTTGCTTGAGTGCCTCAGGGGATCTATCGATTTACAATATTTGTGTGATAATTGCTTTCAAGAATTTGATGCACTTGCTGACAATTATAATTTATTACAAGAATTGCTGTCAACTTTGGCAGGATTCTTCTAATCACACACTTCACAGGATCTCTAGTGATCATGGGATTTCAATGCCTGAGCAGCTGCCCACACTTCTGAAAGCTACCCCTAGGACTTGAACCTTCTGAGGTCCTGTCTTGAAGGCTACCAGGGGATGGTATGCTGCTTTATTCATCAAAGTAAATTCGTGTTGAGGTGGGTGCTCTCATTTGTAGCAAGCTGATAGAATCTTGATCCATGGCAACAGAGCTGCAGTTCCCAATTCCACCTGCAATTTCGCTGTTTTCAGCTGCTACTAATTTGCATCACAATTCAGTGCAGGTTTTAGGGTTTAGGATGCACTAATTCTTGCACTTTCTCAATGTTTGTAGTACACAATGCTCAAACAGAAATATTTCCCAAGCTTGAAATTAACCGACTCTGTATATGTTTTGGGGCTAGACTGGCTATTTTTTAAAACATCAGAACAGTAGCTTCAATGTTTCTAAATATCACAATTTTTAAAGAAATTATCATTCCTAGTTTTAGTGTAATTAGGTAGTAGGAGGTCTTAAATTAATTAATTTACAAAGCTAGTTTTTGCTTGCAAAGCACTAATAGTTTGAATGAACCTCTCTGTATGACATCCAAGTACAATTTCAAGAGTAAATTTATGGTTCCAAGTTCAAATGAAGACTACCAACATACATGTAGACTATTTTGTGCAATAATTTTGCACACTAATTATAACTTGAAAAATTTTCATCATACAAAATCTAGATTATAATAATAGAATTGTCAGGAGTGGCAGGATATTTACTCCCTTGCAAAGTTGGGGAGGAAAAAAAAAAATCTAATACTTTAGTAACACCATTATATCTGGAACTTGATATTTACTTAACAAGTCAGAACTCAGTAGTATTGCCAGGAAATTAAACCAACTCTGTATTAAAATTAGGGTTTTGGACAGACTAATTGGCACAATAATGTAACATACTAAATTTGCACTCCATATTCATGCCTTAAATTCCACAGCCTTGGGCTGATTATCTCCCTAAATCTTTATATTATATACTCAATTTGGTAAATGGATTTCAAGATTTCAAACCTGATAATATATCACATCAAGATATCCATCATTTCAAAAATTTCAAATCCTCAAAGATTTCAACAACCCCTCACCACAGCCCTTAATACTATGCAGCACAACTAGAATCCCCCTGCAAGCAAGCAAGCAAGCACCTTGATCTCAACCAAATTATGAGACAAATGGAAATTCTAGATGCACAACTGGAGATGAGCTATCTCATTAATTAATGGGTGGAAATGGAAATTGCAGAAATGAAAACTTATTTTGATTCAGAAAAAGCAAATTGCGGAAAAATAAATTTTATAAATTTCCAAACTTCCAATTCCTAGTCCATATTTTCCAACTCCATTTTCCTTCGAAGTTGTTCAAGTTTTTGCTGTGAGATCAGTGGGTATTTCTTAGTTGCCTGATCTGTTGCACCAATTAAGGCAATGGGTATTTCTTAGTTACCTGATCTGCTGCACCAATTATGGCAAATTCTATAACTATCCAGCAGACTATCTGTATTTTTCCATCAATCTAGCTTTATGTTTTCGCTGCTGCTGTGAGCTGTGGTAGTAGTGTTATACACCATGCGCTATTGATCAGGAAATTCTTACATTACCAAAGTATATTCAAGGGGAGAGAAAACTTCGCAGCTGTTTTGCTGAAATTATTTTTGCTTCTTGCCAATGTGGAGATATATACTTAGACAGTTACTGTAAGGAATAGTTTTGCACTGGTCACGAGAATATGCAACCGTGCAGTGGGTGTACAACTTGTGCACTTCACCAGCCGTATGTAAACATGACTTTGAATGCCTGTTTTATTCGGTAAATTTACATGATAAAGATCTAGTTAGGTTTTCTGCAAAATTTGATGTGAAAATTATCTGTCTCTAGTGCACATAATTCATTGTAAACTGCAATTAATTTTCATTATCTACCCTTTCCTTAATACTTCTTCAGCTTCACAAAAACTCTCAAGCTTCAAGTATAATCATCTTTGGGTTCTAGTTACTTCATTTCCCTCAAGTAATCCAATTTCGTAGCAGACTAGGATTCTGGAGCTGGAACCATATGTAATTTGTGCAAGAGTCAATACCCACTTGGGTGCTACAAACCCTTTGTAATCTTCCCCGGATCCCATGACAAAAGAGTTGGAGAGATCATGTATGCAACACTCTTACAAGATATATTTATTCCAAGAAGAACTTTGTGATCAGCAGTACAGTAAGTTCTGCAGAGTGTTTAGCAGCTAGATAATCTCATGGAGTTCGGCTGTTTGATCAATTTCTTCAACTACATTCATTGCTGTCCCCTACGTGATCTTCTAGCTAGCTCATAACTATTGCTAAATCTGAAAGATCTGCTTCCGGGTCATGTAAGCATGTCGTCCTCAACACTCAAATCAGGGAGCTGCTGTGGATTGTTGTAGGGTTTGGATTGGCAGGACGTGATCATGTGACACCGAAGTTTCTGATCAAGAAATAATCCTCACATCTTGACATCCAACTCCTGCCTGTCTTCATAGATTCTCTACTGCAAATCTGTCTGTTCCTCGATCCTAGACGAATTGTGAAGGTGAAGACTCCACACATATAGCGACAAAGCACGATGCACATGAGACCCATAACTATCAAACATCATGAACATCTTGGGTGATAGATCCGCCATCAGATCTAGCATCCAAGGAAGAAGGGTTCCAGAACTCAGATCAAGGATGCAAGGAAAACTGTTGGCTCCTTTGCAACATGTCTGTTCTGAAAAACTGCAGATTCATTCACAGCATGCATTGCATGAATTCCTTGAGGTTTTTCAGATTTAGTATGTACTCATGAGAGCCATGCGCCTTCAGGATGTTCTACACAAGAGATTCTAAAATAGTATAAAACCAGCAAGAAGCAGTTATAAGCAGTTTGCCTCGGGTGGGATGTGGATCAAGTACTTCATTACCTTTTGTATTTGCATCCCTGAGGTGCCTCATCATCAGGCTGGAAACCAAAACACCTTAAACATACATGTGCTGATGACAAGGGCGACTGCAGGCCCCCCCTTTACTAGATCCATATTCAACAGGGTCACAAATACACTCAATGCTATATGAAGCTTCTGGCACCCCACAGATCTCGACAACTGAAAAGACAAAGAAAACCCAGAGAACAAACCTCCGGGAATCCTTGTCACATGCAGTGACTGGGCGGCTGGCTTCGGTACCACAGCAGCTTCCCCATGAGTAATGGGTACTTTGGAGCCGCAGAAGCTCCAGAGAGCATTGAGTAAATTTGTAATCCTGGGTTAGTTACTCGTGGCCGGACTAATCATGCGCGGCCCATGATCTGATCCACATGACTCTTCAAAAAAATCTAGATCTAGAAATCAGATCTCACATGACTATGGGTAGACTGCAGATCTCGAAAACCCAACTCCAGATCTGCCCGTTCTTAACAACGAGGAAACAGTACTGTCGTGCTGGCAACAATCAACAACAACAAAAACCAACAACAAATAGACAAACTGTGTGTACCTTAGTGTTTATTCATGTAGGTTGGGTTAAGCTACCGCAACAACGACAAGAAAACATTAGAACAATCCAAAGGCAGGTTTCTTCGCTACAACACAACATTCTCTCACAACATCCTCTCGCCACCCACAACCAACATCCCTTATACCATGTACAACACGCCACAAAAACCCAAGAATACAATAAATGGTGTTTCGTTTTGTTTCCTTTTCTTTCCTTCCCAGACCACCCGTCGTGCTAGAAAACAAACTGGCACAAAGAGCCTTTAGGCAAGCAGGCGCACTGTAACCCTCTCTGGGGGCTCATGAACGTATATAACCTAGAGACGGACATGATAAAGTACTCTTGAACAACTCTCCTGAACACGACCACAACAAGAAGTCCTCCCCTGGCCTTCCCTCGATCCTAGAACCCAAACAAGAAACCAAGACAAAAGACAGTATAAATCCTCCCAGGCTTCTCCTCTAGAATGTAAACAAAAAGATTACAACACCCAGATCTATACCGACATTGCCACTACAGATCTAGTAACAAAACCTCCCAAGAAAACGATAATGCATCCAAGAAAAAACAAAACACGCAAACAGAGGGCGATCGCGCACAGGAAAAAAGGTGATTAGCGGAATAGAAATAGTTGCGAAAAGAGAGAGAGAGAGAGAGAGAGAGAGAGAGAGAGCGAGAGGAGGAGGAGGAGCAGCACTGAGAGAGCTGCGATAAGAGAACGCCGAGCGCTACCGCAGCATCATATAGGGGCGCGGAGCGGAGCCTGGAGCCTTGAGCGGCAGGCACGGCCTACGGCGCGCACTCCGGAGCAGAAGGAGAAGGGAGGTGGGCGCGCGGCCGCGCTGATATCGGAGAGAGACAGAGCGCGGGTGGGCGGGCGGGCCCTCCCACCCTCTAATGAAGTACGGGGGAGGTAGACAGAGGCAAGAGGGGACGGGTGGCAAAAGGACGGGTGACAGGGAGAATAGTGGGGTTACCAGATTTATTGAGGTGGCACTCCCCCAATACTTACTTATATTCAATTCTCCGGGTGGCTCCGGGTGGGTCCCGGCCTGCTCCCTAATTAGCGGCTTCACCGCCGCACTAACTAACGAGGAGCACGTTGCTAACTTTGCCTGTGTTAAATACCTAATGCCTTTAGTAGTACTTTTAGTAAAAATCCTACTACCGCACCTACCTACCTACCTTCATTAACTGTTACTAATCGTGATGGTAACTTACCCGGTACTTTACCGGTTTTCGCAGTCATTGCTAACACAAGTGCAATTCGCCTTTTGGTACTTATTACCCTCTTACGTAATTTACTAGTTTTCATCAGCTATTTTTACGCTTCTTGTCCAACTTTACTTTTACGTCCCAAAATTTCCTTCGCAAATTGCTTCTCCTTGGTGCTTGCTCTCTAAAGCTATTGCAAATTGTAATGATATTTTTTAATTAAGGGGAATAGCCAAAAAAATTACAATTGCCTACAATATAAAGTGGCTCTTAAGATTTCTTTTTCTTTCATATTTTGAATATCGCAAAAATTTGGCTAAATATGGTTGTGGATGATAGCCAAGTGAGCAAAGTCAGAAAATGGGGGGGAGGCCGAGAACATTATAAGGGTCCTTTTTCTCAAAAATACATTTGGAGTTCATGATTTTCTCCAATAAAAATTTAACCCAAAAATTGGGAAATTTTCTTATTTAAGTGTGCATATCTAGAGTAACTTTAACTAGTTTTGCTCGATTTTTGGGCCAAAAAAATCCAATTTTTTATTTCCAAAAAGTGGAAAAAGAAACAGTGCTTTGCTTGGAGTGAAGTTTCGGTTACTTTTCTGCATAAAAAATAATGGCAACAAAGTGTTGGTGTTTTGTGCAATCTTGTGTAATTCAGTAGATTCATAAGGTCATGTCTTTTCTAATGGGTGGAAGGTCATAAAATATCCAAGGTTATGTTTGTCTTTGGTGGGTTGGTGAGGTGGAGAGGGGCAATCAAGAAAGAAACTTCATCCCAAATTATCCAAGGGATTGGGTCCAAAGATTTTTATGTTGAAAAGACGCTCATTCATCTACCTTTGGAAATTATAATATTTTCTTTGTTTTCCTAGTCTTGGGGATGGATGGTTGCTCACTCTTGATGGGGGACAAGGACATAATAGTAGGACTATTATGTCCATCTCAAAGTGAACCAGATTACAAACAAGTGTGGGCACATGAGAAGAGGACAATGGTAGCAAGCCCAAGCTTTGGTTACAAATCTAGCAACAATTTGGTAATAATTATGTATGCAAAGCTAGATAATTAGTGTTTTCATCAGGATTGACAACTTAATTTGAAATGGATGTTGGTATATTAGGTGGCCTTTAACCTCCTCAGAGCTTTCCCACCACTTCCATGCACAATATTTTTTATGAAAGAGTTTGTGGGTTTAGGGGTTTAGGGTTTTGTTTAGTGTGTAACATATTGCATGTTTGTTTGGAATCAAATGAGGAGGGGTTTACTATTTGGAGTGCTAGTTGGTTTGGGAGTAAACAAAGAGGAAGAGGGTTGTGTGTCCAGTCAAAGGTATGTATGCATAGGTGTTGGAATGCATCTGAACTGGTGCTATCCAAAAATAATCAATCCATTGATTTTGGGCCTCTACAAGAGTAAAATTCTGACATCCACGGTGACTTGCTAAATGTATCCCAGGCGCCACTCATAAACGTGAAAGGGAGACTACCGAAACAACATCACATGGATCATTCATTTTATCTCACAATTCAAAAACAATTTTTATTTTATGTCGGTAACGTCAATTTATCACTTCTAACTGGTTTGAAGTATCACTAAACCCTCTTTCATTACATTCTTGGTTGTTTTGTTTTTTAAAGATGAAATAAATGTTAGAAGTCAAAATTAAATTTCATTGTACATTGTGTTTTCTCAAGTATTGACACAATTATTAAATTATTAACATAGATATTGATGTAAGGTATACTACAATCGTAAATATTGCATACCATTGATAAAGTTTCAATAATGTGTAGTGTTTATCACAATGACATCATAAATATTATAATGAATATATAAAATCAAACATTAATATTCTTTGTATTTTACTTAAGTATGGAATAAGGTATAAGTTTACATACATTTAACAATGTGTAGAAGTTTGTAATAGTTATATTACTAATATTTTGGGGTTTGCAATTCACATATGAAACACTTCTACATGTATTATTATTTTTTTGAAGTTGCATCATTGATATTACATGTCCTTGTACATTTAATTTACATGTTTTCATATATATTATGATATGTAATTATTGTTTGGATTTTTGACCAAACATATATATTATTTTGTAGTTATGGTAAGATATTCTCATTATTCACAAGTAAAATTGTGTGTGCACAAAATAATGTAGAGAGTGCACATTGTCCAAGGTTATAAAACATAGGTATTGTCAAGGATTAATAATTTGCATTCAAAGCAATTGGACTTACATCATTGCTATTACCTTGCTCATATATACCCACATATTTAAATTACATCAATCGATAACTTAGTTATCACATAAAAATTTGATGATTTTAATTTATGAGAAGAATATTTAAAAGGTCATAATTTGTTTTATCTACGATAACCCGTTTGTGTTTTTATGTTATAATTATAGTGGTACATGTATCAAAATACACCATGGTATGCCCAAAAAATGTTCATGTGCAAGATGTGACCATACTTTGTTTTATCAACGATAACTCGTTTGTGTTTTTATGTTCTGATTCTAGTGGTACATGTATCAGAATACACCATGGTATGCTCAAAAAGTGTTCATGTGCAAGATGTGGCCATTCTTGTTTTGATGCCCAAAACTCGCCAAGGTTTTGGGAATGTAAGGATGTCATGGCTAGTTACATACCATTAGCTAGTGAGAGAAAATACTTTGAATTTTTTTTAACCAACAAGGATGTTCCATGCTAATTCATATGGTGGCATTATAATCAACCATAAAATTCGAAAAGGCTAATGATTGATAGTCACATTGGTCATCATCAGTAAGTAGTCACATGAAAATAAATGCACTTCAAATGGGGATCTATGTGGGTACAACATATTGAAATCGATAACATCAATGTGTTTTGTATGCATGTAAGTATCACTGCAACTTTGGACTACCATGATAATTTGAAGCATTTGAAATCAAAAAAGCAAAGGTGAACAAATGCATATTATAGTGGACCAAAAAATGCATTGAACAAGCCCATTTCTACATTTTTTTGGTGTTGTCATCACCTTTTTAAATGAATTTTCCAATTACAAATTACGCTTTTGTAAGAACTATGTGTTGTACATATATGTGAGTCCCTATTTTTTGAATTAAAAAAAAAATTTAAACTTATGAAACATCATGTAATTGGAGGGCCAAGAATTTTTACATTGTGACACAAGAAAAGGGACGCCATAGTATGTATTTACCTAGTGCATGGCCAAGTTTTCTATGAAGTGCTTGTACAAATTTCCAAATGTTGCAAAAATTGTTTGGTATTGTCAAGAGCACACTTATGAAGATTACCATCCAACCCATGGAACATTTGACTTTCAATCTCAATATGCAAATTGTATTTCAATAGAATTGAAGGCTTGGATTCAAAAGTAGTTGGACAATGGCCTTTTCACTAGGCAAATATACAAGGAACATAAGAAAATATGATACCATGCATGGTTTCTTGGGAAAAAAAAACTTGTGGATATGATTTTTGACTCAAACAAAGCATCTAATATTATGAAAATAAGATGAGGAAATGGAGTTAAGAAATGCCACATTAATGATCATATGAATGTGCATATGTGGGTTTTGGAACATCTAGAAATAAAAATCTTCTTGTAAAAAGAAGACAAAACAAAAGACCTACCCTTCACAATTGGCATACAAACACCATTGCAAATTGTTTGGTTGTTAGAATTTTGATGTGATGGAACATTTTTCATGGATGAATTTTTTGGTACCAATATGCAACGGTATCACCTTGATGGTGTTTGAACATCATTGTCAAGGTTTACCTATAGCATCAAGAATCACAAGTCGATAAATAAAATTTGACTTAATACAATGGCTATTAGTGTTGAAAGAACACATTTTGAAAGAGGGTCTTGCTTGGAGGCCTTCATGTCTCATTGTAGATGACGCCCCTCAAGAGCATCATGCAATCAAATACAACACACAATTTACATGTACCTTGTCCCATTTTTTTTTTGTGTAATTTTAATATTTTTTCAATATTCTCATGTGGTTGTGGGTGTGGTTTTGTTTTCCCTTTGAATGGTTGTTCATGTTTTTTCATATTGGGTTGAATTATCATTCTTTTGTTAATGGATTATTATTATTTTTTGGAATCATGTGTGAAAGGCGAAATTGTGGGTAGATGCACAATTGGGGTACACAAAACGAATGTCTTGCCCCAAAATCACTCTCAAAACACTACTTTAAATGACCATTACACTTACGAAATAATTTATTTGGTACATTTTCTTTTCATTAGATATTCACATATTTTTTGATTAAAATGGTGATGATTTTTTGTGATTGGATTATTAAAACATGTCCTTAAATATCATGAAAGATGACTTAGGAATTATGTCCCACTACGTAGTTTTATCAAAAAGGACTCAACAAGACTAGCAATAATTGTTCAAATTGCTCCATATTTTGATCACAATTAAAATAAAATATGTTTAGTATGATGGCACAAATTTTTAATATGATAAATCATCAAATTTTGTGGAATTGATGTTAGAATCTTGGATTTTTTCATAAAACAGATGGATTGATAAGGACAATCAAAGTCATTTAATTAATTACAAATATACATTCCAAAGGTTTGGAGAGAAGTATAAGAGACATGGGTGTAAAAAAAGGACATCAATTGATGTTTAACTAGGGTTTTGGCACTCCAAATGAAAGTATGTCATTTTGAAATGTCATAGTAGTCCTACATTCCTTTTTGGTTTATACTTGAACAAAATATTCAAATTTTGTTCAATTGACGAATCATCCATTATAATAATTATAGGTTGAAAGCCTAAACATAGATATCCCACTTTCATTGTTTAACGTTGCAAAACATTCATATTGTTAAATCCTTGTTTTAGGACCCAAGACATAGAACAAATGGGTGTAATGGTTCCTAGTGTGGTACCATGAATGTACCCATGTGTCCATGTACTAGGGTGCATCAAATGTTTTGGAAAATTGAAAGAAAAATATCATTTCAAAAGTGCCAAGGGATGGAGATTTCAAGGATTTTGTCTTATAAACTTTGAGGGCCACCATGTATAAGTCCATTGAGTATGAAAAAAATATTGAGGATTTTATTGGATGCACACAAGAGAAGTTGTTGATGATTATTGTGGAGGATTTTGGGGGCATCAGGTTTCACAATTATTTTTGGGTTCATTATGATAATTTCAATAAATGTGTTCAATTCACATTTTATTTTGGGTTGTATATTATTTTGTAATTAAGAATATAGTACATGACATATGTATTGACATTCCACTTCTAACATTGAGCATATTGCAATATGCATGTCATGTATATTTGAATTCCATAACTTTATCCCTATGACATAAGTAACAAATCTAATATAGGTATTGCAATATGGAGGTTTTTAGCTTGTTGAAGATATTTTCAAGTCCATTGTCTTAGTTATTGCAATACACATGTCATAAATACTTAAATTTCATAACGTTATCCATGTAGTTACATACATATTACTTAGAATAAGTAGAAAATAGTTATTGCATTATGGGGTTTTTAACTTGTTGAAGTTATTTTCAAATCTAACATCCTAGTTATTGCAATATCCATGTCATATGTATTTAAATTTTATAAGATCATCCATGTAACATAAATATTATTTACAATAAATTGAACATAGGTGTTGCAATATGGGGCCCCTTAATTTATATTAATTTAAGTAATTTTAGCTGATTTTCATCAAGTTTAACTAAATGTTTGTTAATTGAACTAATTTTTGTTTAATTTAATTTATGTAAAATAAATTTTATTCAAAATTTGCCAAATTTTGGCTATTTTATTTTAATTTAATTACTTTAGTGAATTAAAAATTAATCTAACAAATTTTAATCAAATATAACATCATGTAAACAGCTTTAGCTTTAGTTCATTTTAATATATAAGCTTGTCAAATATTGTTCTCCATCTTCAATTGAATCAATATACATAATTTTCACTTTTGGAAATTAATTAAAAAACATTATTGTCATTGGTAATGCATAGCAAAATGAAACATTAATTACACAATACTTATGTTGTGATTCAATTACCCTTGTTATAACTTGTAATGCCTATGATGGGGGTATGTGGGAAATGTGTTTACAATACTTATGTTCATGTTCCATGAGTGCAACATGTTTATTTCACATCATCAAAATATTCATTCCAGAACATTATTAATTGTGCAATATTATGTTATGATTCAATTATCCCTTGTTATAACTTGTAATACCTATGTTGGGGTTCAATGATTGCAACAATATGTTGATTTTTTGTTATTCACAATATTCATTATACAATACCTTTATTCACCTTATCGAAACCCAATAGTATTTTAACCATGTGTCCAACCACGTTGTAAGGAACCAAATGTGCCCCCTTAGACCATTAATTTTTCATTGTTTTTTTTGAAAAATATTCTTAAAATTGTTTTAATACATCTTTCAAAAAACATTAAAAATATATTTATATTTTTATATTATTATGTTAAGGTGTATATTAAAAAATATCCCAATATATGTCATAAAAAATATTTTCAAATTGCGCTTTTACCATCAAAATTGTTTTTAAACAATGGTTACAAGTCCTTAAAAACGTAATTACATATTTTTCATTAATTTTAGATTGATAACAAGTTTTTATAAAAAATTATTCTATTTGTAATTTTTATTTTTCTTACAATTCAAAATTCAAAAAATTAATTAATGGTTATGACTATTAATGTATATGTTAGTATGATTGCACCCCCATTTAACAATGTTTTACCAATGATCACATATATGAAGATCATTTCAACACACATGTAGACATGGAAATACATAGGTGCATGTGCGACAAATACATTTTTAATTTTTATTTGTTCTTTTTTTTTAGATGACCTTTGCAACTTTCTCCCAACACCTTCCTCATCTTTAATGCCTTCTCCTTGACTCCAACCTTTACCTTTTGTTTACCTTTAACCTTGCCCATGTCTTTCAACTTGTTTTTACCCATTGCCTTGGCCACCATTAAGGCATATTCCTTGGCCTTACCCACGTTCCTTGGTGTGGCTTGCGAACTATGAAAGGATATTATTCTCTTGCTATGAGATCCTATTAGTACTTCCACCACCACCTCATCATCATCATCAACATCACCTTCCTCACCTTCTTCAAAACTAACATCTAAACACCCATCCCTTAAATTGCCACATAGTGTTCAATGCCCCTTTAGAATGTCTCCACATGGTCATAACATGTTCCTTCTTCTTTATTTGAATAAATGCTTTGATGTATGCTTTCTTGCAATTATCTTGCCCATCCCACCCTTTAATCCTATAAAATATATGCCATAAAAAATCAAAACTAGGAAACAATGAAATTAATCAACAAATGATTAAAATTAAAGTTTAAAACTTGCCAATGAATCATTTGATCTATATTGTATTTCTCCAACCTTAACAACATCTCTTTCCTCTCTTTGGAAAACCATGGGCACTTGGATCCATATGCCCACTTCAACCTCATGTATGTTAAAAAATGTTTTGAAGCCTTGATAAGGTTATTAATCTTGGGTCCAAGCATGGTAAAGTGGACCAAAAGTATGTCTGCCCAAATCCAAATTTTAAATACGGTAGTTTTTCAAAATAAACATAACAAAGAAGGTTCAATTTTTTTAATAATTTCATTATGGAATCCTCAATGTTTCCATTGAGTCTTGATGAATTGAATACAAAATTTTAAAAAATTAATACAATAAAAATAAGAAACAAGTAGGAATGAAACTAACATCTTAATATTGTGTTCATTGTTATTTGTACTCTGGCTGTTAAATATATTTTGATAATATACTATGAAAAATTTCAAAATCCATTAATATATTTAGCATGCCATTGACTTAAAATATAAATTAGATCCAATATTTAATCCATTTGTGCTTGAAATTTGATGAAAATATATAAACTTACTTTGAACATGTGGTTTTAAAATATAATTGTAGCAAAGTCAAAGAAGTTTATATAATTAAACATTAAAATAAATATTTTTAAAAATTCAATATAAAAATGCTTACTTGATGACCACTTTCCATTTATGCTAAAAGGTAATTCTTTGGTCTACTTTACCATGCTTTCACCCCCTTGTCATTATCTTCCAAGTTCAAGAAAGATTTCCATGGAACCTCCCCCTACACCATCATCCAATGATGTCTAGTAGCTTTGGCAAGTCATCGTCAAAAATTCATGCCAATGGAGGTGGGTTGAGATTGGGAATCTTCTTGTTCCAGTCAAGCAAAAAATCCCATTTGATTGTTGCCCTTCTTCTCCACTTGTTCTGCATCTTGGACACTTGAAGATGCGTGGTGCCTTGAAACCATTGGTTCATCATTGGCATGCTCTTGTTTTTGTGAACCATTCAAATTGGTGAATGGTTTCTCCCCCTTTTCCTTAGGGAGCCAAATCTTATCGATGCTCTTGAGATGACAACACAAGGCAATCCGTTGAACCCATAATATACAAAGAACATTCCCCTCCTTACCAACCTTGTCCCCCCTTTCTTCAAATGATTACCCTTTTTGGCTACCAAGTAATTGGATGCTACAAAAACAAAACCAATTACAATGAACATAGGTATTATAATGAACATGAAAACAATGTAGCAAAGTAAATATCCATGACATAAGTAACAAATTTGTAACTATGGAATGTTGACATATATGTTTGTTTTTAGCATGGGTATTACATTGGGGATCTCAAATAATTAAAATGCATCATAGGTGTTACACCAAATTAAGTGCATTAAAACCCTAAATCCCTAAACCCATACCCAATGGACAAAATTGGTCTTAAGTTTCAAAGCACAAACATATATATTGTATCAAAATTGCAAACCCTTAAACCTTAAACATTAAACCTATGTTTCATGCAATTCACTAAACTTCCAAACCTAATACCAATATTTTTTTGTTTTAATCCAATGAACCCTAAATATGATTTCATGCAATATTAATTCAACATAGGTATTGCACAAAATGAGGTTTAGGATTTTGCACATAACACATAGACATTGCATCAAAACCTTAAACCTAATAACCATGATCCAAATATCAAGGTTTGATGAATATTTCAATGGTTAATAAACCTTAAACCCAATTTCATGTAATACCTATTCAACATGGTATTGCACAACATTGGATTTAGGGATTTAAGCATGAAACATAACTATTGCACAAAAGGTGTGGTAGATCATTTTATGAATATATGGAAATCATTGGTATTGGCATGTCAACAATATAAAGAAACATAAATATTATAAATTTAAAGAATATTTTAAAATCATATTGTTACCATCAAATCAATGAAAGGGTCAGGTATATGTCTTCATGTTGAACATTTGTAGAATTTTCCATAGTCACAAATTCTACTAGTTCAAGGAATAATGTTCAATGTGCCAATTGTTCACCTCCCCCTTTCACAATTTTTCCATCATCATGATGCCCCTCGTCTCTCTAGTTTGTTACAAAAAACAAAAACGAGGGGGATGCCTTTTACCCCTCATCTTCTTTTGCTATCATGAACCAAAAATGACCAGGGGGCAATGCCCCTCATTTTTGTCCTATTGCCATGAACTTGAAACCGACAAGGGGTGCAATTAGTAAACACAATGATAAGACAACAGAGCAACAATGCATATTGCCCTCGTGTTCTGTTGCCAGGTTGCAACAAAAAACACAAAAACAAGGGGAAAAAAAGAAGCATGTGCATACAGAAACAACAGGAGCAACAACAAAACAAAAGAGAAAACATAAATGGGAAAAAAAAAGCTTACTTTTCAATGAAAAGTGTTGGAAAAAAACCAAAAAAGAAAAGAAAAAAAGTGATGCTTAGAAGAACCTATAATTTGAAGTGAAACCCTGACCCTAAAATTAAATTGATATTAAATGACAAAAGAAAATATTTTTGAACCCAACACTTTCCTTTCACCATGAATGATTAATGAAAGAAATAAACAATGATATTGGTGGTCAAATTGTCAATCTCCACAGGACTCACAACCCCTACACATATTAATGGACTCACACATTTAATAAAATACTAAACAATAGACCCGCAAACCCCAAACAAAGGTTTCTTGAGGGACCACAATTGTTGGATGAAAAAATCCAACGATTTGGTTTGTGATGAACTAAGATAATAACTTCCCGAATGTGGGGGTCAATTTGCCCGGGTTGTCATCACATTCACTCTCTTTGGCTTAAGAGATAGAGATCCATTGGGGTTATGTGTTTGGGGATTCTTGATAAAGGGTAGTTGACAAAGTTGAATAGCAAAATATACTCACAAACATGGGCTAGTTACACGAATGTTTTTTTTTCTTGTGGGATGTTTGTGGGTGGTGTGGCTAGTGGGGTGGTTTTGGGTTTCATCTATCTTGGGTGTGGTGGTTTTGGGTTTTCATCTATTTCAGTATCTCCTTCCTTCCTTCCTTCCTACCTCTCACCAACACTTTGGGTAAAGAGGAGGATTTATGAACTAGAGTGATCATAGGAATAATGTGTTTGGTAATATAATAGCTAAGTAAAATATCAAACATCTCTTCAAGTGTGAGAACCTACAACTTTTTATCCCTAAAGCAATTGTATGTTTGGCAAAAGTTGTAGTACATCATGATGGGAGTGACACGAGGCATGATATACACCAGGACCGAAGGCAAAGTTGATAAAGCCCAATTACATAATGAATGTGGCCCCCCCCACCTTAAAGTGGATCACGGTTGTGATGTTGAAATGAAACCAACCTAACCCAATCAAAGGCATTTGACAAAGAGCAATTAGCTACCTACTCAAGTCCCCTTCCTCCCTCCCTCCCCCTAAAGTAAATCATGGTTGTGATGTTGAAATGAAACTAACCTAACCCTAAACCCTAAAACCATTTGATAAAGACCAAGTACCTACTCAATTGTGGGCTCGGCTAAAGTCGACCATGGTTGTGATGTTGAAATGAAACTAACCTAACCCAACCAAAAGCACTTGATCGAGACTCATTATCTACTCAATGTGGCCCCTCCCCCACCCCAAAAGTAAACCATTGTTATGGTGTTGAAAATGAAACCAACCTCACCCAACTAACCAAAGGCACTAACTAGATAAAGGCTTATTACCTACTTTATGTTTCCCCTTCCCCCTTCCCCCCCCCCAAGTAGACCATTGTTGTGATGTTGAAATGAAACCAACCTAACCCAACCACCATATTTGCATGTACTACAACATACTTTCCAACACCACACAAATGAAGAGACAACAACAACTTGAAAGACCAAAAAGGACCTTGCTTAAGTGAATGTATCACACTCAAAAACAAAGTATCACAACCCCAGGACAGCACATTGTGAGAGTGTGAACAATAAATCACACATGTGTATCCAGCCATGAAATCCTAGTGTCTAGTGTATTACTTGTTCTTGAAGGCATCTATGGTTCTATATAGCACTAGAAACATGGGAAACATACACCAGTCCTTGATGTTTTTGTCCTTGATGTTTTGGTGAAGTGAAGGGGGGAAGGGGTTTAGCCCATTATTTCCACTCTCCCCAATTTATGTGTCAAAAATGACAACTAACACATTGCCCTATAGCACAAGTGACCACCATTCTAGTCTTTTTTCTTGACCTATATGGAATTTTGAGTAATTTTTGTCACTACAAAATCAACCAAAATGCTGCAAAATCTATAAACAAAATTTGAATTTTAGACCTAAGCCAAGGAAGGTGTAGAATACGATATGTGTGCAACCAAAGATATTTATTTAATGGATACAAAATTTTCTAAGAAACTCAACAATTAAAAAACCCATTACATTTAAGGAGGCTTCATGTCTTTCCTTCTTAGTGCTTTGTTTTGTTTTGTTTTCCATTTTTCAATTTCTCATTTTTTGTGACAATTTTGGAGAAGATTTTACCAAATTTGGTTCTAAACAAGAGATGAAAGTAAAAGAATTTAAGCATCCTTCTAAATTTTTGGCTAGACATAAATGAGAACTTGATGATCAAATACATCCAAAAAAATTGGTATCTCTATTGCAAGTTTCTCTAGGAAAAAAAAAAGATTTAAATTCCTTCTCTTTTGTGTTCCTCTAACTTCAAAATAAGCAAGGTTCCCGTCCTTTTTTTTCCTCTTGGGTTTGGGCTTGGAGTTAGAGTTCCAAAAGAAATGTTTGTAACAAAACTCTCAAAGGGTCAACAACAAATGAATAAAGCTAGCTAGGTACCTCACCTTTTTGAAAGCCACCCAAAGAGGTTTTCCCCATTAAGAACTAAATCTAGCAAGTAAGGCCCAAGGGTGGGGCATTGTCAAAATAAGTAGAGCCAACAACAAGGCTTTAGGTGATATAGACGAGTCCACCCCTAACTCATGGGCATTACTCATAGTAACCAATTTAGGAGTCCTATTCAAAGGGCCTTTCTTCAAACTCTCTCCTACATGGGACAAGCAACCTTTTCTAGGCTCCCAATTTTTGTGCTATTATTGTTGATTTTTAATATGAATTGAACACCTAATAATGCAATTAAAATGTGATTAAAATGTGAATTGACAATGAGAAAATTAGATATGCTTTGGAATAGTCCTAAAAAATCCATTATAACATTGTGGAACAATGGCTCACTCTACCGGGCTTGTTGCATTCCAAGGTTAAATGGGACCAACCCCACAAAATATGTAACACATGAGGTGAAGACTATATCTTCAACCTAACCGTACATAGATCACAAGGCATAGGAGGGAAGGGTTCTTCCGTATACTCCTTAAACCTTAAAGAGAGGGAGAGTTTTTTACACATACTCATTCGAGTGAGAAGGACCTTGTAGTTTTAAGATCGATCCCACGCTCTTAAGGACCCCCCGGGAGTAGCCATAATCAACCACTATAAGGTTACCCTCCAAACAACACCAAGAATTTTTTTCTTGGAGTGCTTTACATGTACGGTGACACCCGGCTTCTTTCTTCAAGGGCATTACCGAGCATTACCCGAAATAAATTTATTTTCATTTTGTCTCACGATACATACATGGAGGGTAGGTATGCAAGGGGGGCACCCATAGAAAAAAAAAACAACATGAAGAGTTTTCAAACAATTTTTTTGTCAAACTGCCCTCCTGCATTTTTGAAGCTATGTAAGGTAACAACCTTCAAATACAAATACAAATTTTTGGGTGGTGCATTTGGTTTATTATCTAGACCTACATATGAAGGGAACACAACTTACCATCTATCTGACATTAAATTCAAAAAAAATAAAAAATAAAAAAAATCTAAACTCCCCCCTCCTTGGCCCACCCTTTGCAAAAAAAAGCTATTTATTATTTATTGATGTCCCATTTGATAGGTGAGAAATTGGAATAGTGGGCCAACCCATTTGACAAAAATAGAAGGAATTTATTAAGGCAAATTGGGGGGAAGTGAAGGCTTGATTTTTAGTAGTAGTAGTAGTACAATATTGTTGGAATTAAATGGCCAACGGGCCTTTGCTTCCAGGCATTTATTGAACACTCCTACCAACCACTCTCACTCACTCGCCTAAAATATATAATAATAATAATAATAATAATATACTCCTACTACTACTACTACTACTACTATTGCTACCTACTAGACCCAATGGCAATGGGAAAATTGGATGAGGTGATTTTTTATATCTATTTAGACTCTAAACAAGTTATTTCATTGTTGGCCTTGGCATTGTAAAGCATGATTATTATTGTGTTGAGAATGATCCATTATAGAGTATATATATAGTATAGCTTCAAGGGATTTTTTATTTTTTTTAACCCCATCCTAATTTGATTGTAAAAGTATTCACATTATTCATCTTTTGACATTTTGTTTTCTCTAACCACTTTCTCAAATGTGCACCCGGCCCCCAAGTTTTATTTCTCATCAATCCATCACCCACACAAAAACTAAATTATAAAACTATTTTCACCAAAAATGATTACGGTACCTATTATTGTACACAAAAATTTGTGTAATTCTTTCAATATGTGACACTATGATTGAAAGCATTCAAATACACATATTGTCACAATGAGTCTTTCTTTTTTTTTCTTTTTTTTTGGGTTTGAAATTTTGGACAAATGTGGAAAATAAATTTGAAAAGAAAATATTTGATCACTTTTTTTATTAAAGTCATTAAATTTTCAAAAAAATGAAAATCATGTCGCAATGTTTCACTATTGGTTTTCGTTTGGTAACAATGTTTTAAATGTTTAAATAGGTTCCTAAAACATGTCATCATTTGATGCGAGATCCTTTTTGGATTCCTCATAATTAATGTGATGTTAAATTAAATGCATACTAAAGATATGTACAATTATAATGGGGTTACATGCGTTAATACATACTATATTAATAGGTAATAACTACTAATAGTTATAAGTTAATTTATCAAATAATGATGGTGATTAATTAAAAAAATTAGTTATTTCAATATTCAAATGTAAATAGTGATTAATTAGTTACATGATTTTCTAAATTTTAAATTAAATAATTAGTAATAACTTGAATTTTTATTTTTATTAATTATTAATGAATTAATGTATTAAATATCTATTTTTTATTTATGAAATAATAATTGACAATGGGTGTGATCACAAGCAATCAAGCCAAAAACCATGTCAGATGATCAAAAAATTGTTAGTTTTTTCAAGCATATTTATGTAATACCATTTTAATGTGATATTCATCAAAACAAATTCTTTTAAATGATTTATATGAATGTTAAAGAAATATTTTTAATTTAATTTAGTTTAAAAAATTGAGTTTTGGTTTTAGTAAAAAAGTTTAACACTTTAACACCCCAAAATTAATTTTATAAAGCAATAGGTTAAGGATTCTTTTAATAAAAAGAAATTAATGGGAAAAAACTTGAAATGATGATAACCTACCATTTTGAATAAACATGAATTTTCTTAAAATGTACAAATTTTGTCAGATTTTACATTTTGTTTTGAAAAATGATCATAATTTCAAATCATGTTAAAATATGATAACTAATTTAAGCTTTAAGTTTTTGTATTATATTCCACAACTTTGTTCATATGTCATACACATTATGACCCATTTACATCTAGCAAATGATTTTTGAAATTTGAAGATTCTAAAATTATATTTTGAACTTCTAAAAATTTTAAGTACCACAATTTTTAAATTATGAGTGTTTTTCAAATACCCATCAATTCTAGACTTAGTTATACATACATTGAACAATCGATCATAAAAACCAAAAAAATCAAATTTTGTTAAATTTGGTTTAAATAGCATGGAATTGTTTGACTTATGTTTTTTTTAATTAAAATAGAATATTTAGATTAAAACTTGGTTAGATTAAAGCTAAAATTCATTAATTTTGTTTAATTTTGGTTAAAGTAATATAAATGAGGCTAAAGTAGGCTGTTTTTGCTAAAATAAGATAATTTTTTTAATATTTTGATAAACATAGTTAAGCTTGGTTAAATGAAAATATCTATTTTAAACTAAATGATTTTTTAAAAATTTGGTTAAACCTAGTAAAATTTGATTTAAATTTTACTAATTTTTGTTGAAATTGAATAAATCTAGTTTAAAATTTTAAAAATAGGTTAAAGTTGGTTATGTATTTGGCTAAATTTTAATAAATTAGGTTAAACTTGGGTAAATTAAAAAATAAGGTTAAACTTTGATATTAAAGTTCAATTTGGTTTAAATTGGTGAAATCAAGTTACATGAAAACACTCAAGCTAAACATGGTCAATTAAACTTAGCTAAATTTGAATGTTTTTGGAAAATAAGGGTTTTTAATGTATTTTGCTAGAACTCAAACCAACTAGACTAAATTTAATTAATTAATCTAAATTTGGCTAAACTTGGCAAAACTTAAATGTTGCTACAGTTGGTTACATTTGGCTAAATTAAATTAAATTAGCTTACATATGTTAAAATATGTTACATTAAGTTATAATACAAGATTATTTATAATAAATTAGGTTATTTAAAATAAACTATACATGCTACTTAAGGTGAGCTAGCCTTAAGTGGGTTAAATTAGGATTGGATGAAGTCAAAATAAATGAATTTGAATTAAACTAGGTTTAGGTTAATTCATATTAAATTAAGTAAAAATATATTAAACTAGGAATTATTTAAATTAGATTAAATTAAAGTAAAATTAAGCTAAGTTAGGCTTCTAATAGTTATTTTTAACTATTTCACCCTTGGTTATTTTTTATTATTTTAAGTTATTTCATCTTAGTCTATTTTCGTTTATGTGAAATTATTGTTGGTTACCTTTGGCTATTAAAGGTTATTTCACTTTATGTTATTATTGGTTATTTTAAGTTATATTACAATAGGTTATTTGTGGTTATTAGTTTGGTGGTTATTGGTGGCTACTCTATTAATGGTTATTGGTTGTTATTCTATTGGTGGTTATTCTATGAGTGTTTATTGGTTGTTTTTTTATTGGTGGCTATTCTATAAATGCCTATTGGTTGTTTTTCTATTAGTGGTTATTTTATGAGTGCCTATTGGTTTTTTTTTTATTAGTAGTTGTTCTATGAGTGCCTATTGGTTGTTTTTCTATTGGTGGATGTTCTATGAGTGCCTATTGGTTGTATTTCTATGGGTGGTTGTTCTATGAGTGCCTATTGGTTGTATTTCTATGGGTGGCTGTTCTATGAGTGTCTATTGGTTGTTTTTCTATTGGTGGTTGTTCTATGAGTGCCTATTGGTTGTTTTTCTATTCGTGGTTATTCTATGAATACCTATTGGTTGTTTTTCTATTGGTGGTTCTTTTTGGTTATTTTAGATTATATTACGACAATTGGTGGTTATTATATTTTAAATTATTGTTGGATATTTTAGGTTATGTCATCATAGGTTATTGGAATTATTTTATTATAGGTTATTCTAAATTATTTTTCATAGGCTATTATCGGTTATTCTAAGTTATTTTACCTTAGGTCATTATATTATATTTTAGATTATTTTAAATCGTTATACTTAGGATTAAAAAATTTATAATAACATAATGTAAAATGACTTTGAATAAATTAAAGTATAACTTGAAATAACATATATTAATTTAAAATAATATAAGGTATATCATAAAGTAATATAAGATATTTAAAACAACAACATAAAAATAAACCCATTTAACACAATAAATTATAATAGTGAATTATGTCAACTAGTATTGAAACACAATGTTTACATAATGATATTATGGTGAAATCACTAAAGTGAAATGAACTTATTTCACTTTTAAGGTTCCATAATGATTTAGGCTAGTGAACTACACCCCACTTTTATATTAGTGAGAGTTGATATTGCAATTCTTTTAATTGTTTTGTTGGCAAGTTATGTTTGTTGATTTTAGCAATAATTCTTGAAGTCAAAATGGTAATTGTTTTAAGTTGTGCAACCAATGTTAATGTAACTTGAATTGTTGGGTGGGTTGCAATTAAATATTGGACAGTCTGTGGTACTGGTGAATCCCAAGAACCCTAGGCAAAAGGTGGCATTTGGCAAAATCAGTGGCCGTTGGAAGTTCATGGACAAATTCCATGGTTTAAATATTCCCAAATTTTGGATTAAAGTGGATGTTGTAGTTGAATATGTGCTTGATGTTCTGTTAATGCATCCACATGAAGTTGACGACCAAGTTGTAATCAAAGATGTGGTAGGATCTTACACATCATGGAACTTGAAGTATGTGAAAGTTAAAAGTTGAAATGTTTCTACAATGTTGAAGCTAATGAGACGATTTGTAATGTGTTTGCACTTTTAATCCATGGGTAGATAGTGAACATGAGATTTTTTTTGTTGGAACTTGTGATGGAACCTTGTAATTATAACCATATATTAAATTTGTAGATTTTCTCAATTTGGTATGTTTACAAATCTTTTTTATTTTTTTCACCCATTAACTTTTGTCATCTATGTTTTTACTATAGTATGACTATTTATCAACTAACATTTTCATTTGGAAGTAGGTTTGTGATAATGTTACTATATGTATTATTAGAAGTAATTATTTGTTGCTTCATAAAATATTGGTATATGATTGGTTTCAGTAATTTTTTCTTTTATGCTAGCACTTTTATAACTATGAATAACTTATCAATGAATTTCATATGACTACAAATCTGTACAATCGACAATGAAAGTCACATCAACAACTAATGAATGATTGCTTAATGATTTACATATGATAGTCATTTTACAAACTACCTATATCGGCACTTATGAATGATTACCATAATTCCAATATTTTCCACATGTCAAAAACAAACCCACAAATAATTAACCCAATCACCCATTGCCACGTGTCCTTATCCATTCATGCCACATGGCAAATGGCAATTAGTCTATTATCTATGAACTATTTTAAAACTACTATAGTATGACTACATTGTTGACATTTACATGCACATGATGAACCTTCATGGACAAATGGATTTGCGACACGTGTACCAATTTACTATAGACACATGGACCTATCCTTACCATCCACATGTACACACATAATTTGAAATGTAAGTCATACATAAGTCATTGATTTTTTTTGCACATAGGATGTTAAATCATATTGTGGGCCCCATAGATAAAATCATATGTGGCATAGGAGTGTCCTTTGTGATTAGTTGATTGTCCTTTATGATTGTTGGATGGTGTGCCACGTCAACATATAAATGACTACTTGTTTTACAATTCATCTGTAATAACTTTGAGGCCATGAGTCATATGTGTCATTAATAACTGGATTTGCAGCCATAAAGAGAGTCATAGATTTTGAAATTTCTTCTCATGAGATTAGGCTCAAGTTCCTCTTCTTAATTACTTTTCATAGTTGTTGCTTGAAGTTCTTCTCCACCTCAACCTCCCATCTCATTTGAACATGTTCACTCTTCATTGTCCTTCGAGTCAATAACATGCGACCTAAAAGTAATTCTAAACTTCTTTCTTAATGGTGAAGTAACAAGTTTAAGACTTAACCTACCTCGTGATGTAGGCAGTTATGTGCACGTTGGTAGAGGTGATGATGTGGTTGAGCATGTTGGTCTTCTTTCCTTCAAGAATTGCTCCCTTGTGATAAGTTCAGGTGAAACTTATTGCTCTTAAACAACTTGTCACTCTTGACTGGCTAGTGACATAGGTTCTTCTAAGGTTGTTATTCTTGGTGTGAAGGCACTTCTGATAATGGGAACCATTATTTAAATAAAATATCTAGGATAGACTCCAATTAATAGTTGTCTATTGTGGTCATATTAAAAATTGGGTTAATTGTGTTTTTTTTTTTGACATTGTGTCCAGCAAGTAAATTCAACCAAAAACTTGGTCAAAACTATAAACCACCGATTCATAGGTTGTCCTTTATTGGCCAAGTCAAAGGTAATAACAATCCTATTGCTAAAGTATGCTAACCTTTCTTATTGGTAAATGGTTTACAAGATAACTGCAAATTTTGCATGAAATTCCTTTTTCATGCAAGTTACACTCCATTATTCATTTTCCACAAAGGCATGTGGACCTATAATCTTCTTCAAAGCAGTTTTTGCTTCATCAAATGTTGCATTTGCAACATCTATTACCCCTTCCCTAGAAATCCCAAGTTGTTCATGAATAAGTACCTGATTAATCAAAAAAAATTGACCACGCACTTGTCCTTGGATTCTTCCATCCTCCAATTCTTCTCAAGTTCATAAAAAGTCTTATAATAAGACCTCTCATGGCATAATCCACTTTAGGGTGAATAAGTTTTTGAAATCAGTTCATCTAACCCATTTGAGTTTGTTTATGTTTAGTTTTATCCACAACATCTTCTAGGTCTCCTTCCTTTTAGATTATAACAACACATCTTGGGTTTTACAACTAATTAATAACACAATTGTTGTCTTTTCTTACTATAATTGTAACTATTAGTTCATGTTAATGATTACGTAGTTGTAAACGACATTGTGGTGCCATGTGATAACATGGTTTTGCAAGTGTAGTCGATATCACGATTTGATGATTTTAACACAAATAATCAAATTTTTATTTTTAATGTATTTTTAATCATCCAAAATTAGGTAATAACAAAATTCCTATTATTCTTGTAACTTCTGGTGAATATGGTCATGTGATGCTGGCATGGCATGCCACATGTCAACAAGGTTCACTAATGGTTGCAACACCTCATGACTTGTGACACTAACCTCATGTCATGATTCATGTCATTGAATTGATGGATTAATCTCATTTATTAGCTAGTTGAAAATATTATTATCCTTTACGATTAACAATGATTCGATCTTCCATGTGATAATGACATGGCATGCCATTGGGTAACAAGGTGTCACAAATTTTCCTGGCAATCCATGATTTTTTGTGACATCATAAATTTTTGTGTGTCTTGAATTTATGGCACCAATATTTGTCATGGAATGATTTTATTATTATTGTGCCATGAGGTTTTTGAAATCATGAATTCACATGCATATGCATGCCTATTAAACAATCTATTATTAATTGCAATTATGACTATGATATTGATAATCATTTCGAAAAATGTGAAACATGATTCCTTCATTTTTTAATGACTTAGCACACTAGCTTAGATTAACATACATATTGGGTTAATTTATGGATGTAGGCTACTTGATCAAAAAACCTACTTCGTAATATAGGTCACCTTGTAAGTTATTTAATTAGACATAATAAATTTACATCTAGTATGTTTAAATATCTCTAGAATAAGTTACCCTACTAATAGGTTAACCTAAATAGGTTTGCTTAGGTTCCTATCTTTAGGTTTTCTGCCAATTCAACTTAGGTAACCTCAAATTACAAGATATTTGATCAAGTTTATAACCACCTTAAATTTATGTAACTAGATGTGCCTATGATGCGACCAAATGCAACATAATTATCCTAGGTTTTTTTTTAAGCCTAAGAATGCCTAGGTTAACCTAGTCTAAGTTAGTAAGTAGTATAGGTTGACAAACTAGTTCATTTTAAATCAACCTAGGGAGGTATAGGTTTAGGCTAGGTTGGTAGGTAATAGGTAGGTTAATCTAGGTCAACCTATTACCTACCAACCTACCCACCCTAAGTTGATTCAAGGCTAAATTTTTGAGCTTTATAACTTTGTGTTAAATATAATTAATAAAAAAAAATGTGGAAGTGCAATGCTTGAGGATTTGAACCCAAAATGAAGGTTAGGTTTCAAATCCTCAATCTTGCAACCTATATATTTAAGCCACTTGGCTTAAATTAGGTAGCCTAGTCTAGGCTTTTTGGGCTAGAAGTTCAACATTTATTTTTAATCTAGGCCACCTAGTTTAAGTTAGATAGCCTAGGTTGCCTAACATAAGTAGTTAGCCTAGCTAGGTTAAGTTAAGTTGACTTTTGGCAACACTAGTTACATGTGTTAAATTAGGTTGACTTTTGGTCATGTAAAATGACTCATAATGCATTTATAGATTTTTGACACATGTCATCATCCATCAAAGCATTTTTTGTAACACTTAGTTGAATAAGATGATTAAGTTGAAATGGCATGCACTTTACACATCATACTTAAATAATCGATGACATGGAATTCCAATATTAAGCGAAATAAAAAAGTTCTAGTTGATAAAATGATTGGGTTTTGCGACTAAATGTCCTTTGTGACTAAATGGGTGAAACAACATGGGTTTAGCAATTCTTGAATGACTAGTTGCATATTTCCTTCCTAACTAAAACAAAGTCGCAAAACCCAATTACAAAACCTAAGATGTGTTGTTGTGGATGTTGTCTTTTTTTAAAAATGTTTTTCAACTTGTTCTCCTACAAATGCTTTACCTTTTCTCTTCATCATGGTTTTGGTTCGTGATTGTGGGTGTTAGGGAATAATAACTACAAATAGGTTTTTCTTCAAAAAGTTCTTAGAGAAACTCTGTTCCACTATTTCAGCTCACAAGTTGCTACAACTCAACTTCTTCCTCCAAAAGTTTTGATTCAAAAGCTGGTGGTGTCTACTCCTTAGCAACAAGTTGAGAAATAATTTGAACCTCTAAGTTTGAGTTTGAAAAAAACTATAATTCATGACTTTGGTGGTGTTGTAGAAGTAATAATTATTTTTAAAAAATTTTAAATTGCCTCTAATTTTTTTTTAATTCCCTATAATTTTTTTATTCTTGTTCAAATATTCTTAACTCTTTTGCTATAGGTTCATGTGAAGCTAGGGGTTCAATATAAATTGCTCCAATTAAAGAAATTTATTCCTCTCTCTCTTAAGCTCGACTTGTTGTCTTTTGATTATTTCAACTTTCTTCTCAAGTTCTCTTTTTCTTGCTTTTCTTTTCAACTTGTCTAAAATGCTCTCATTCATGGCCTCTAGTAGCAAAAAAAATTAAACAAAAACAAAGAGGCAAGACAAGGGATGCAACGATTCTTTGTAACTTTCCAACTAATATCAACTGTACGACTATGAATAGACGTGACTTTTAAGGTTATAAACTTTTAGGGTACATATGTTTATAGGTTTTTTACTAATTGCATCGTTTTGATCATTGTAATCAGGTACATTATTAAATTTAACAAGTACATCATTATAATAACGAATAGGTACATCTGTTCCAATAATATTACTATGTATCAAATAATTATTAAGTGGTTCAAATTCTATACGTTTAGAATTTGCATTCTCAACAGGTAATGGTTCAAGTTCCTATGTTTGAACAAGTTCATCATTAACCAAGTCAAGGTTAACTAATACAGGTTGTAGAATTATATTTTGAATGAACTTATATGGCTTCAAGTTGTTGATGTTAACAAGAATTAGGTTAGGATTAAACTTATCGATGGTGACAAGTAGAATTCCAAAATGCTAATAAGGTTCCAAAAACCTTGTTTGTACTCTCAACTTATCCATTTCCTTATGGATAATACATAGCAGAACTAATATGTCTAAGGATAAAATGGTCAATAAAATATATGATTGCATTGTTGATAAAATGGGTACCTTGATTAATCACAATTGTCAATGGACATCCACATCTTGTAAGGATATGTTTGTACAAAAACTTGGCAGTTATTACAATAGTGTTGGTGTGGAATGTTCATGCCTCCACCCACTTCATTACATAGTTAGTGGCCACCAAAATGCATTGGTTAACTAATAGTTTGTTGATAGGTTTAATAGGTCTAATAAAATCCAAACCCCACTTTTTTAAATGGTTATTCTAGTAAAGTAATAACCAATTTGGCCAGTATTTGTGTTAATAGGTTACATGTTCTCTAACATTGATCACATGTTCAACAATATTCATGATCATGATTCGTCGTTAGCCACCAATAACCGACATCCATGATCTTTCTCATAGTGGTGTTAGAAAACAAATGTCCTCTTGCAACTCTTCCATGCAATTCTTACAAAAATGTGGGTACCTATTTTGGTTACAAGACTTGACGAAACTTGTTGTCTTTTCCAAATCTATATATTACTCCTTCTTGAAGCATAAATGGTTTAGCTCTTTGGGCTAAACATTGTCTTTAAGATGTAGAAACCTTTCTAGCATCACTCTTTTTAACAAATACTCATAAACACTCTGTAATCACTTAGGTTGTAATGTAAACAAATGAGCATCATAGGTTTGATCAAGTATTCCAATAGGTTCAATCTAGTTGGGTAACTTATTCAATGCATTTGCCATTAAATGAAATCTACCAAGTTTATAAACAATCTTGATATCATACTCCAAAAATAATAACAACCATTTAACTAACCTACCAAAAACTTGTGGCTTGTTAATTAAATATACGAAAGCCATATGGTCTACAAAAAATGTGAACTTGTTGCCTAACAAGTAATGCCTATACCTAGAGCCTCTCTATTTGTAGTAGTGTAATTCCGTTTAACATAATTTAATAATCTTGATGAATACATAATAGGTTGATCTATCTTGCTCATTAGGTTATGGGCCAATATCACCCTTATTGCTACTTGAGATGCATAAGTATGAACGTGAAATTCTAATTCCTAGTTAAGACTAAAAAGTATAGGAGGTTGAATGTACCAATTCTTGACGTCTTCCCAAACGGTTTAACATTTAGTATTCTATTCAAATACTTCAATTTTCCTAAATAACTTGGTGATTAGTGCTATAATAGAAGTAAATTTTTTTATGGAACATTTGTAAAATTGTGCCATTCCATTAAACATTTAAATCTCTTGAGGTGTTTTGGGTACTAGCATTTTGACTAGAACTTCTATTTTCTTAGGATCATGTGTCTTCTCATCTTTGGAAACTATAAATTCTAGGATAGTTCCAGAATAAACCATAAATGCACATTTTTTTGGATTTAAACTAATGCCATATTTTCTACACTTTAGAAAACATTTTCTGAGTTTTTCAAAATGGGTGGATAAGTCACTAAAAACAATAAAATCATCTAAAAAGATCTTTATGAATACATCAACGTACTCATAGAAAGCTTTGGTGACTACCTTTTGATAGGTTGGTGGTCCATTTTTTACCCCAAAAGGCATTACAACCCACACAAAAACCCTCTAATCAGTAACAAAGGCAATCTTATATTGGTCTTTTGTTGTTATGGAAATCTAATGGTATTCAAAAAAACCATTTGAAAATGTATAAACTTCATGTCTAGCTATAATATTAATAACCTCATCAATAAAAGGTAATGGGTATTGATCTTTTTTTGTGGCAACATTAAGCTTTTAAAAATCCACACAAATTCTAAGTTTTTAATTTTTCTTAGGCATTATAACTATAGGTGATAGCCAAGTAGCCTCTTCAACATGTTTAATAAAACCTCTAATAAGCAATTTGTTAATATTTTGTTTAACAATGGCTACAATTAAGATTTAATTGGTACCTTGCTTGATGAACAAGGTATTGACATACCCATCCCAATCTAATGTTGAGCTATTTTAGGTGGTATGACCTTCAAATCTTCATAAGTCCATGCAAAAATGTTTTTGAACTCTTTCAACAATTCAATTAGTTGGGAATTGACAATAGGTTTTAGATCAATGTTGACCTTAACTTCATAGTCACATATGTAACTACAAATTTTTTTTTCCATGTGTCACAAAAGATTATCACATTGGTAGTCAAAAAAATGGTTGATTTGGACACAAGTCACAAACACATTAATTGGTATGGACAAGATCATTCTTTATAATCATAAATTTTGATTAACCTTTTGGGTAAAGTTTAGGGTCATAATGGAATTGATCTCAATAGAAAGCACATTGCAAAAAACATAACCCAAGAAAATTGACCCCACTTTTCCTAACCATATTTGAAAATCATCAAGGTTCTTCGTAATCATGCCATTTCATCATTGAATCATTGCAAAAAACAAAAAAATGATTTCCAATGCAATTAGTGTAAGGTTGAATGTTGAATCCACATTGCCAACAATTTACACCTTGACCTTAATTACAAACACAAACCCATTATCAAAAAAAATTTATTGAAACAAAATGCACATGAAATAAAAAAACAAGAAAAAAAATCAATTTAAAGAGGAATACCTCGGCACAAACATGTTAAAGTATGCCAATTGGTCATCCTTGTTCAAAAAGTAAATGTAGGTGGAAAATAGATTTTCCATTTTTGAAATTTAAACATTTTACCAATGTTATAAAATTTCGGATGTACTTGCCATATTAAATAAACCATATATGGTCATCCCCGATTTATATTATATTATTTGAGCTATTTTATTTATTTAATGCAAGTTTACAATTAATATTTTTTCCAATTCAAAATATTCAAATGGTGTGTTATTAATGTTTGAACCATTGTGCTTATTGATTCACATATTTTGGAGCTTGAATATTTCAATGATGACAATGCCAAACGATTCAAAAGTACGTAGGTTTCCTTACATAGGTTTAAAGCACTAAAAACCTACTATCCAATATGAATTACAAATGCATTGTGTTATAACATGGCAAAACATGTTTTAAACATTGTTTGAGTGAACCAGATTTTGTGTTAAACCATTTTTTGAATGTATTAAAAAAATGAAAGGTCATGATTGTACTTTATGTTTGTTTTGTGTAAAACGGGACATTAACACCAAACTAGGAAAAGTGAATGAAATAGGCTTGAAAAAAGTAAACACAACATCTTAAGTTTTTTTCTAAAGTCATATCATACTACATATGCTCATGTAATTTAAGTGTTAACTTTCAAATAATGTGAGCTACTTTTTAATCTCCAAAGTTGACAATTATGTTTTTTTTGCATTTAAAGAATAAATTTTTGGCTTACTTTAACATGCCTATGCCCACGTATAAAAAATAAAAAATCTAAATCAGAATCCTTTTTTTTAAACCTCAATTTTCAATGAATTTATTGTATTTTACAATTATTATAAATTTTGAAATAAAAATTTCAATCATATGTATAGGCTTTTTGGCCCCATCACAACCAACATGAAAGTGATTAGGTCAATTTTTTATCACCAAAATGAAGCAATCCAAATTTTCAATCCCCAAAGGTTTGTGATGACACCAACAACATTAAATATTCGATTTATCTTAATTTATGACCCCATAATGTCAAGAACTTAATGAGCCAAGAAAGAAACATGCAAAAACTACACCTCATGTTGTGCCAACCAAACTAAGGGGTTTTATGACCTATTGATGACACAAGTAACCATTGAAATAATTATAGTTCATTTTTTCAAATTTGAAATGATTACATCACCAACAAACACAATTTGCCCAAAGAAAATATCATCATTTTCAATTGTAATTGGTTGTGTTGGTTCCTTAACAAGATTTAAGTGATTGTAGACCAACAATAAAAGAGGACACATGATCTTAACATCAAATTCTGCAATAAATTCAGCAACAATTGATTGCCCACAAAGTTTTGAATACATTTCATGTATTTGTAACAAAGGTCAAACATGATCACCAACATGTTGTGGGTTAGAATGATTATAAACCATTAAAAAAGCCAAAGATGGCATCAATATCCCCATAACTTGCACCATCATCCTTTGCTTAAATTCTTGTAATTTGGAATCAAAGTCACCACAAATTTTAATGGTTGATTCAAAGCTTCAATGTTGGCCACACCAACTTTCATAGCAATGCACAAAGTGAAAACAAAAGTAAGAGCATTAAAAAATAACCATTCAAGTTTGGTTTTAAACACATCATTTGACAATAAGAAGCAATGTATTGGCAATTACTTGAACCACCGCCCAAGTTTCACCCATTAGCATTCTAAAAGACAAGTGTAGAACTTGTTGCCATCCATAACATATGGAAATTGCATTTTTGGTATTCAAGAGTTTCTTGAAATAAGAGAATTCTTGAGGCAAGTCACATCTTCATTGGAGTTTTGAACCTCTTTGCCCACAACCTTGCAATGATACAAACATCCAATTGAAGCATCCAATTGATGTCATCAACATAATTACACTAGAAAGAAACCACCCCAAAATTGGAACCACATATAATTGGGTTTCAAAGCTCAAAACATATTGAATAAAGTTACATTGTAAAAACCACTTCAAAATTGAACCATACATAATTGTATCTCACATTTGCAATCAATTGTAAAATAATTATATATAATAGAATGACACTAGAAGCTTAGAGGAAAGCTTTTGAACCACCTTAAAATTAAATGTAGAATTGAACCCAATAGCTTTAGGTTTCCATAAAGTTACATAAAAAATGAAACTATGCACACACACATTTGTTCCTTGCAATGCCTTGTGAAAGGTGAAAACTTTACCTCGATGTAATAGACCACCAATAAATTGAGAGCAAAATGTACACCACGCAAAACAAAAGCACTACAACAAACCACACACTATGCAAAATGAAAATGTTATAACAAACCAATAAAAATCACAAAGACACTATGAAAATGTTGTCCACCAAAACCATGCTACCTACAACTAGAATTCCAAATCAACTTATAATATACAACTAGAGCATGGAAATATGGTTAATTAATAAATAAAATGCCAAGTTAGAAAATCAAAGAATTGTATTATAGTCAGAATTTTGTTGTAAATAGTGTAATGTGCACATCATACATATGAACGTAATCAATCATGTTTCACTTTTTAGCAAGTTGCATTTTAATCACATGTGGCAACTACATTTCAATTGGTGTAAATGTAACATTCAATCAACAACTATCACTACAACAAAATGTGGGTTCAATGCACTATTCCCCGTTCAATAGATCAATGAATTCATGACTTTCCAACTAGTCTTCATTTACTAAGATCACTGAATTCACTCAAAATCTAATGAAATCATTTTATTGTAGTGTATGTTGCAACTAATGTACAATATTGACACATCCAATCATGCCACATGTACACATTTCCACTACTTATTAAATATCATACTTGTAATTAGTTGTCAACTATGATTCTCATTGATACAACTAATTGTGCCATTATATTACCATTATAGAAATATTATTTTCCACTATTTTGTGATTGTTATTCAAATGTTAATAAATTAATAATCTAAAATATTCATATTTAATCCTTATACTCAATAATGATTTTTTTTCCCAATATTTGATTAAATATGACATATCAATTAATATTTAATAGTTAATCTAAACTAATCAATCTAATTCAATCAATTTGTTCGTTCATTGATTCAAATAATTAATTTATAAATAATTAAATGTTTATTTAATATTTTAATTAAATTGATTCACAAAATTATTATGTTCAAATAATTGATCATCAATTCAAAAATTCATATAATTCATTATTTGAAATTTAGATCCTTAAATATATATATATATATACATAATAAATGAGTAGTCATCTGAATTCAGATAATTAATTATTTCATAACTATATTTTCTACCTAAACTCATATTTAATGTTAGATTTTTAATAATTATTTTATCCATTAATCTTAATTAACCAATCTAATTTAATAATGACTTTATTAGTTAATTTAAATAATTAGAATTTAAAATTCAGATAATAAATGAGTAATTATCAAAAAAATAATAATAAATTATCTAGTAATAAATGATTTGAAGTTAAACAATTAATTACATTTCAAATAAATAATTATTATTTCAGATAATTGATTATTAACAATGAATTTGCATATACAAGTATTAAATAATTATTGATTTAATTGCACAATTTACAAATTTAAAACAAATACAAAGAGTGTGGGAAATATTTTTTCTAGTTGCAACTCAATTTGCAACTGAAATGTAACTAATGTATAATTAAAAAAATTAAGCCACACGTTTTGTTCTTAAATTGCATTTCAAAAATTATATTTAAAATTTTCTTTTCTTGTGTGTTCACATTAAAATACATGTGCATGAATTCAAAAAAGCTTAATTTTAAAAATAAAAGTTCCAAAAAATAAAATAAATTTACATGGCTATTTTATTATTTAGTACCTTTTTATTTTCCTACCTACTTGCTTACCTAGGTAAATAAGTAATTGGGCTTACTTTTTTATCTACCTACTTGCACCTATGTATCGACCTACCAAGCTACCTAAATAGATATTTATATATTATTATTTTCAACATTCAATTAATATGCCATGTGGCAACTTTCAATTGTGGCATGTGTTAAAATTTAAGACCATTATAAATGAACAATGATACTGCATGGTGGAGATCAGATTTCAAAAATAAATTCATCCAAAAATCTCCATAATTGTCACAACCTTAACTTTGGGTTGTGAATAAAGCAAAAGGGTTGCAAATTAGGTGCGGGCCAAGAGGAAGCTCGGGAATCACATTACATACTCTCAGGAGTGTAAGAATGTGTGAGGGAGTGAACCCTGACACTCCCAAGGTAACTCCCACTTTGGGAGATGGAGTCCCAGTGGATTCCCAAATTTTCAAAGAGTGATTTGAGGGGTCAAAACTCAATGGCTTGTGGCAATCCTTATATCATTGAAAAGCTCTTAGAACGTAAATGTCCAAAATGGGCTCGCATTGCTCATTTCAACATCTGAAACATAAATTATGGCCAAAAGCAGGGCCGGGAGTCAAATTGACTCTTGACTAGAAAAAGTCAGGAATCGACTTGATTTACTTGTCTGTAAACAATGTAAGACATTTCGTTGGAAAGCTCTTGATGAGAGCTACAACTTTGCTTTAGACCCCACCTCGATCTGAGGTCTGCTCGCAAAATTATGGGGCTCTAAAGTTGCTGGAGTCCCAACTAGCGCGATTTCAGGACTCCCACTCAGGAGTCCCGGGAAAGAAAGCCATTTGGATGTGGGCCCTGTGGAGAGGTGCAAAGTATACTATAAGGGGGAAGGTGGGGGCTTCCCCCCAAGTCCGGGCCGTGGTGAGTCTTGTGTGTCCGTGTTGCCCGTGACTCGTCCTAGCACCAAAAGTGCTCCAACTATGCACTATTCACCTTGTGTGGGTTGTGTGCAGGCCCGTGTGAGTGAATGAAGCTTGTCAACTCTTCTTAGTCCCATCCCGCAGCTCCAACATGCCCCTTTACCGCTCAAAGTGTTGTGAGTTAAGGAGCGTGCTTCGACTCCTTCCCCTTTCGCTGTCTTGTACTTGGACTCATTTTTGAGTCTGCAAGGAGTTGGGAGTGCATCAATAATGCCATGTGTTAGATTTTGATGGATCAATGAAAAGTAATGTCACCATGATGTTACCCATGGTAATTGTAAATTAGTTATGTTAGAATTACATAATAGTTATTTTTACATAGTTATAATTGAGTTACATGAATTGTGTATGTATACAATTTCACACATGATGAGTTACATGTATTGCATGAATATGAGTTGTAATTGAGTTACATGAATTGTGTATGTATACAATTTCACACATGATGAGTTACATGTATTGCATGAATATGAGTTGTAATTGAGTTACATGAATTGTGTATGTATACAATTTCACACATGATGAGTTACATGTATTGCATGAATATGTATTGCAACTCATAGAACTTGTTTAATAACACTCAAGCTCATAAAAATACACTAAGTTGCAAATGAATTGCAAATGGCATTGTATATTAAAAACCTAGTTGCAAGGCTAGTTGCAAATCACCCCATTTTCTTATAGTGAAAACACTAAACAAATAACAACTCAAACCAAGCAAAAAGTTATTTAGATTAATAGAAATCACAAACACAAAATAAAATATTTGCATAATCATTTGCTCTTTGTAACTCCTTGTGCAAGGTGAGAACTTTACTTCTATGCAACAAACCACCAAAAATCGAAGTAAAATGCACATCACATAAAAAAAAATGTTGTAGCAAAATGCACACCATGCAAAGTGAAAACATTAAAGCAAACAACACACCATGCAAAGCAAAAACACTACAGTAAACCACCAAAATTTATAAAAAGAACCAAATAAAAAGAAGTGAAAACTAAACAAAGAATTGTTGCATTGTTGCAAAGTAAAGAACTGCCACATTGTCACAAAGCAAAAAGTTGCAACAAATTGTGAGGCAACTTCCTATCCCTCTACTCTCGATTCTATGAAGTGACTATACTTGAAAGTACATGTGCTATTGATGAAGGGAAAAATGCAAATGTATTTCTAAATGTTAAAACACGTTTGTAGTTGAAATCAAATAGCTTGTTTCTTATGCATCAATTACAATCTAGAATTGATAGATACATTTTCCAAGCTTAAACATGCCAAATCCTATAATTTTATGTTAAATTGTGATTCATTCAACCAACTTTTAAAGGTTCAACATGATGTTAAACTTGATTACGGACCACCAGTCACTTAAAATATTATTCCTATCATGTACATTATCCAAATCTAACTTGCTTTAGCTTGTTAAAAATTTGATTACAACGCGCAACTTCCTACCAAATCCTAAGCTTTCCAGCTAAATCAATAACAAGTTATGCTACCAAACCTGAGAAGGTTTTATGAAGGCATGAAGTTCAACTTGGTTGCAGACCACCACCCACTTGAAATGTTATTTCTAACACATATATTATTCAAATCTAGCTCGCTTTAACTTGTTAAAAATTTAACTACAAGGTGCACCTTCCAACCGAATATTGAGCTCTGTAACAAAATTAGTGACAAGTTATGCTACTAAACCTAAGAGCGTTTGTAAAATTTTCCTAGGATTTCAAGCTCCCTACATTATCTCCATTCATTTCTATTTTTTCAAAACTACCCCAAACATCTAATCTACTCTTTTTCTTTGTACCATCTACCAAGATTAAACATTTTTTTCCTACCAAAGAAGGTTGTGGGAACAAGATTTCTCAAAATTCAAGTTGAAGATTATGTTCAAAAAAAAGGAGCCCCAAATGATCTGAATCCACCCTTTTAAATTGAAGGAAGGAGGTGAAGGAAGATCCCAACTTTGTGGCCAATGGAAGAAGGAAAAGCTCCCCATGCTTGGTGGTCAATGGAAAGAGAAGGAGAAGCTCCCCATGCTTAGTGGTCAATGGAAGGAAAAGGAGAAGCTCCCCATGCTTAGTGGTCAATGGAAGGAAAAGGAGAAGCTCCCCATGCTTAGTGGTCAATGGAAGGAGAAAGAAAAGTTCTTTATGTTTGGTGGTCAATGGAAGGAAAAGGAGAAGCTTCCAATGCTTGGTAGTTAATGGAAGGAGAAGGAAAAGGTCCTTTCCACCTCTTTTCATTTTCCCCCCAACAAATTTTACTCAAACCTTTCCCTTTAATTTTAAACTTTTACTTTATCATGGTTATAGGTCATTACTTACGCATTTTTTCTCTTTTCCTTGACCTATAAATTACGACTGTGCATCTCAATGTCACAAGTCCTTTTTGCATTCATTTCCAATTTGATTTTAATTGAAGATCATTTTTCCTTTCCTTGAAATTATGGCGTCATGTATGGCCACCTTTTACGGTTTCAAGCTGCACAAGTGAATGAAGAATTGGCACCAGAGTCATCTTTAAATATGGTGTTGACACAACATTTCCATGATGAAAACCCCAATGCACGAGAGGTACATGCTCATCTTGAAGTCGATCCCCTTCAAGCTTGAAACTATCACATTTTTACGAATTCTTGCACCCTGGTGATTTTGCTGCAAGTAGACCCTGCTTTTGGTGATGAACCTGAAGCCGTCTATGAAGGTTGTTACAAGATTAAAGACATCTCCATCTTTGCATGGTCCTTAATTCTTGGCGTTGGTTGCACGGTTCGATTTGCCAACTTCTTCTTAATAGCAAAGTAGACTACCTAGTTCACACAATTCGACTCATCTTAGATTTCTTGCAGTTATGAACTATCATTGTGGCACAACCTAGGACTTCACATGTAATTGCAACTCCTTGTTGAGCTTATCTATAATTTAAATAAATATTTCATTCATTATGAAACTCATGTTGCCATTATCATCCTATCCCCATGTTTATTTGGTTGTTAAATTGTTTTGAAATAATTTTACGTTTATAAGGCTTGAAATTGTTTATTTTTATTGAATCTTTCATTAGCACCCCCTCACTTGTTCCCTGAATTTTAAACCTCCATACTACTCACTAAATATTATAATAAGATCAATGTATTGTTGCACACTATGAATTTTGGTGTCTACTTCTATCCCCAACCATCTAGAGATTTTTCACCCCTAATTACGCCACTGAGGTTCTAAAACTCTGGTTCACCAGCATTTTGTTGAAAAAAAAAACTAACCCAACACCTTATTCATCAATACCATATTCCAGGAAAGAAAAACAACTCCCCCACACAACCATGCACATTCATCACCCCATATTCTAACACAGCTCTTAAAAATTGAGACTACCAAACTTGACTATGTCCGTATGGTTCACACAAATCACCAAAATTTACAAAGAACACTAAACAAAAAGTAGCACAAACCAAGCAAAGAGTTGTTGCATTGTGACAAAGTAAAAAGCTACCACAAAACTTTCAAGAGGAAAACAATGGAAGAAACCTCAAACCCATCTAAAACACTAAAATTCAGAAAAATACTCAAGGGTTTCCTCCACCAAAAATAGACAAGTATAAGGTTTTAGGTTTTACCCCAATTCTACCATGATGATGATTCACATGTAAAGTCTTAATATTTGGATTTGGCCAAGTCAAGTTCTTGATATTGAATCCAAAACCATCAATTCTAACATTTGAATCTCGGTACTCACAACATTCGCGCCAAATGATACCCTTGGTGATTCTTCTCAAAGTGGTTCTCATTTAAGTGAGAATGACTAGTTAACATCAATTCTCATTGGGAGAACTAGCTTTTATTTGTGATACTTGTCCAACACTAGTTGGAATATGGAATTGCAAATTTGACTCATTTTCAATTCTACCCCTTTAGGAAGTTCTTTTTCACTTGAAAAATCCTTATTGCCCATTATAATCTTTTGAATCTGTCAACACCCTAAATTTAAGATGAGGTCAATTCAACCCTATAGCTCTACTTATAAAGCTTGGATAATATACCAACTTACCACATGTATTTGAAAAACAATAAGTTCTGCTTATTTTCCTTGTCAAATTTGGGCTACATTCACAAGTGTCTCATTTGATTGGGACATCATGCAAGACAACAAAAGAGAAGGTAGGCCAAGGTACTCTTTCCAGGTGGGGAATTGCTTTGGACAATGAAAGGGCCCTTTAGGCCAAAAACTAATGTTTGTTGGGCACCACAATAATATCTCATCTCAGTAATATCTAGACTAGTGTTGTTTGGTCTCAAGAACATGACAATTGGGCAATGGGTAGTACCATTTGGAGCCTAAGTTTGAAAATAGGATGAGGAAGTATTGTAAGGTTTGTCATCAAGTGGTGATAAGTAAGATCAAGTGACCTAAAATGAGATTGGATATGAATTTGTAAAGCAACAATAACCTTTAAGGGACCACACAAAATAATCACATTACTAGCAAACCAAGTTATTATTTTCCTTGTTGGGAGGTTGGTTTACACAACCTAACTATGGAGAGGTAACAATTTTGAAGCTCCCTAGAGAACACTTCAAACTTTCTTATGCACCTTGAAACATGTCACAATAGGTCATGTATATAATAAAGAAAGGTTATTTGATATATCCACATTCAAGAACAAACTATGAATCTAGTTGCATGTTATGATTGTAAATGAGAAAGGGCTCTATAACACAAAATAATGACCATCATTTATGGTAGTTGGAAATTGATTGAATAAGCTCAAATCAAATAAAATTTCAACTATGTTATATGGAACTAGGCTAGTTAGTAAGAACCCAAATTGAGTTTTCTAGTGGTCCCCCCCATTGTGGGCAAAGTACATTAACCCTCATGTAAGGTCACCCATCCCAAACCTATTTTGGTTGAAGTGGGCTTATGAAATTAAACCTACTTCAATGGTAAACCCTAGGATCATTAAATTTTCTTAAAGTTAATTTCTAAAGACAAAAATCACTCTAAATTCAATAACTTGTGCTCCATTGGTCTGAAACTTGTGAAATGACAGCCATGCACATCATCTTGTCGAGGATTTTTCAATATTACCAAAAATGAAAGGGGCCTCACAATTTGGGAGGGTTACAACATGGTTAAATCCAAACAAGCAAAACATCTATGTTAATATATTTAATGGTTCAATTTTCTTATATACCCAACCTAAGGTAGTGAAAAATGTGAGCACATTGAATCAAGATATACACATTGTGGCCAAAAGAATCCAAAGAAGAAAGTAGCCGTGTTGGGCCCCAAAAAAAAATCCTAAACCCTAAAACCTACATGGGCAATAAACCAAGCAATTCTCAAGGTGTATATTTGATAAACAACCTTATGTTGTATAACAAATGGGTATCATTGAAAAAAATTATTGAAAAATTTGATACCAAAGGTTATTACTTTGACACAAAAAATTGATAACATCCAGATCTTTTTTTTAAATGATTTTTTTGAAAATTGATTCCATGTGTGGTGCAAAAAAAAAAACTAAATTACAAAAAACATGCACCCTCAATTATTTGGGGGAAAAAAAAGAAAAAGAAAAAAAGAAGTAAGAACTGACCAACACTGGTTGATAAGTACATTTAAGAAATTTTCAGAGTCTGACAATTTGTACTCTCTTAAAAGCCTCCAAAAAGATGTTAGGCATTTAGGTGCTAAGATTAACGGTGTGGAAGAGGAATTCATGTAAATACACCTCTTTCAACACCCATAGCTTAAAATTGGAGTTTTGCCATACTAAAGGTGCATTCACACTTGGTGTTATGGACTCTAGTGTTGAGTCCGCTAACACCATGATGCTAGTCATTTTCAGACCATTCTGGTTCTTAATCTGTCTAGGGAAGTTGAAGAATAATCCAGGACAGCTGGTTATGGTATAACAAGAGCTTTTTAGACCATTTCTGGTTCGGTGTAATCTGTCATTGGAAGTGGAAGAATAATCCAAAACAGCCTGGTTATGGTATAAAAAGAGTTTGGCTCCAAGCAACACAATGAGAAATATACCTCCAAATGTGTTAATAAATTTTATTTCTTACATCCCACCATAACATTTTTTTACATGCCACCAAAATAAATAAAATAAAATAAATAAAATCTCAAAGTGTGTTGTAAAATTATTTCTTACTATGCAACTGTAACATTTTTTACATGTGGCCAAACCAAAAAGATATAAAATTTAAATCTTAAAATGTGGTAACAAATTTATTTCTTACATATGCCATAGTAACATTTTTTACATGCGACCAAACGAAAAAAATAAAATAAAAAATCTCAAAATGTGTTAGTAAATTTATTTCTTACATGCAATCGTAACATTTTTCACATGTGACCAAACAAGAAAAAAATAAATTAAATCTCAAAACATGTTAATTAATTTTATTTCTTACATGCAACCATAACATTTTTCACATGCAACTGAACGAAAAAAATGAAAGAAAAAAGAGAAAAGAAATTCATCATTCCATAGTCTCTCCTTTTACAACCAGAGCCTACAAAGTATGACAGGTTTATGACCTAATCAAGAACTGTCAAAAGTGAGTGATAAGAAGGAAACTTTGTCTGTGAAAAAAGATGTATGATTATCAATTGACTTTGCCCCTGTTGTATCCATCCCTTTATAACAAAGCCCAATGAAACTAGTTGCAAAAGGGTGGCAGCTTCATTCATTATCAATAGTCTGCAACAAATGGTAGTAGCTTCATTCATTATCAATAGTCTGCAACAAATGGTAGTAGCTTCATTATGAACCAACACCATCCCAGTCCAGTCCAGTCCAGTCCAGTGCCCACCCATCAGTCCCCACCTCTGTTGCAGACTGTTGAGGAAGGGGGACAGATACTACTACTACTACTACTACTACTACCACTGCAACACAACTCTCTTTTGTTTATTGTGCAAACAACCCATTTCATCTAGTCAGCCTTTTTGAAGTTGGATTCAGTTTGAAATTCTGGTGCTCATATTGTACATTAACTTGTGCAGCCTTGAGGGCCACCTTCACACAAGTGCTTATTAAAAAAGGACCTCCTCCTCCTCCTCCTCTGAGAACCAAAGAAAAAAGAGTTGCTGAGGGAAAAAGAAGTACGTATTAAAAGTTATCAGTAAAAAAGTTATCAGTAAAGTCAGGCGATTAGGAAGGTGAGAATGGCCAGTTTCAGCATAATAGGGCATCAAATGTATAACTGGGAATGAAAATTTAACAAAACGAAATAACTGGGACCCAAACTAGTTCTTCCACCAATCTTGGTAGTAAACTGAGAGTTTCATCCCCCTCTTTCCTTTTTCCTGGGCGCCTCCACTGCTACTACATATATTTTGACTGCTCCTACCTGCAGCAGCAGGACTACTATAATTAGTCTCGAACCTTGTGCATTAAATGCTGAGTTTCAGCATTTCATACTGAGATTTAATAAAATTTCCTTACTTTGCGAATACCACTGAAAGAGTGGATACTAAGGAGATGTAAGCAGAGGGGACACGGGATGAAAGAGAGGATGACTTTAGAGGTGACTTTATTATTAGAAAAACAAGTAAATGTTCAACTGTGCTCCCTTCCTATTCAAGTTCAGTTGAGCAAGTCCACCCACACTCCCTATTTTGAAGGGGTCTGCCTACTAGTGCCTATCGCCTCCAACATAGAGTGCTACCTACTTGTTGTGTCTCCAGCCCCACCCATAAACATGAACAATTGGTCAATGTAATGTAAGTGAGAGACTCTTTAAATGTCGTCACCTGGGGTAATCATTATGGACTAGGTACCTGGCAAGAGTTGCACAGGTTACCAGACATGATTGATTTGTTCAGGAGAGCTGAGCTTACAGGTTATGGGACATAGAAGAGAGTGAGTTATGAGCAATGTCTTTTTACCTGGGGAAATTTTTTCACAAATATTTTTGGGAAAATCTTGAATTTTTTTTCCTAGTGTAAATTTGGTTAATTTTCCTTGTTGGGGGGCGGGGGAGTTGTCAAATTTTCAATATCAAAAAATGGAAAACAAAACTCACTAGTTATGAGATTCAGCCAACCAACAACCTGGAATGTGCGAAAAGGTGGATATGGAGGTTTTTTAAATGTGAGAAGGCAATAAAATACATGATATAATTAAGTAACTCTTGCTCAATGACTTTGCTGCCACATTAGTGAGATGCTACTGGCAATCAAGAATGGCAAGCCAATCAAAGGCCATACCGAGCCTTGTGGAGACCACTGTATCTTCTGGCAATGTACAGTGGAAAACCCATTTCTTACTCCACATGAAGGCAGTACTTCCAAAGCAAACTGTACAAGCCAATTTACTTTGGCTGGTGACCTACTCTTAGCCTTGTTTAGTGCATGAGAGACAGCCAGAGTAAGAGTCAGCACCCACCATCACCCCATGCAAGATGGATTGTGTGTGGAGTGCAGCCAGGGAACACATTCTCATTGTATTCTTGTCCCACAGCTAAATATGGTGGTCAGTTATTGTACTAACCACCTACATACATCTAACTTCTTGGATAGCCATCACTTGCCTTGCCTACTAGCCTTTGTACAGAGTAACCATCTGCATTTCCTGCATACTAGAGGGTAGGTTCTAATGTTCAGCAAACCAATGAAGAGGAACATGCATAAAGGTATTAGGGAAGTATGAAAATATTAAAAGGCAACAAAACACATTATATAACTCATGAGCTAGCTAATGGTCAATGGTGTGCTGCCACATAAACAAGATGCTTCGTACAATTGACTACGACTTAGTTGTGGATGAACAACAACTAAGTGCACATCAGGTTTTTACCTCAGCAAAACATTCTACACAAAATAAGTCTTGTATGTTGGTAGGACGATATGTGTAAGGTAAAGCCTTAGGTCAAGGGCATTATCAAAGGGAAGGGTGCATGAGGCGATAGCCAAGTGCACTCTCAATACTAGTCTATATACCAAGGTTCGAGCTTGGTACCCACTTAACACTTATGTAAATGCATGTGGATTGTTACTACATATGTAAAGGGCTAGGGTAGGTTTGCATCCGGTACATAGAGTAAAAGCAGTAACCAAGGTAACCACTTTGGTTAAGCTATAGAACTAGTGTTTTCTGTCCACCCACCATTCATTCATCCCTTGTGATGTGGTGAGGGTTCACTCTGGCCCATGAGAGAGGGAGGAGGAAACTATTTGTTTGTGTCAGTTAAGTAGTTGGAAAGGGAGAAAAGCACACAACCAAATGCTTGCATGCCAGAGGGAAAAAAACAAGAGACTTCTGGCTGCTGGGAGAACCAACACTCACTCCCCCATTCCTCCCCCTCCCCCCCTCCTCTTCCCCCAAGTGCTTTGTAACTGCAAAAGTGATAAATAAGCTTCTCTCTTTCCAACACAAATTCTTCACATGTATGTACACTTACAAGCTTGAGTGTTTGCTAAGCCTTCTTTTGTTTTTATTGGCAAAATCCCTGCCAAAAAGGGAAATTGAATACTGGCAACACCTTTTCAGGTTTGGCACTTTCGGTGCCAAATAATTGTTTTTTATTTTTCAAAATCCACTTTGGCAGTTTTTAAAAAAAAAGCATTTATGGAATTTTTGCAATTCATAGAATAAAAAAACCCGAGGTTTTCACCATTTTTTTGTATTTTCCCCTCCTTTTTAACTCACTTAAAATTTCAACATTTCAAGCAATTAGAATTTTATTTTTTAAATCATCGTTTTCATAAATAATTTAATTATTGCCACACCTGAAAAGGTAAAACACAGTAGGTACCAAAATTTTTTGATAATGAAAGTGATTTTTGAGAGTTTCAATTGCCAGAAGTAGAAACAAAACTGGTCGGGTTTGTATATTCGGTTTCACTAAGTAGCCAAAAATACAGAACATTTGATACTCGTACCTAGATTTGGCTTAAATCTTCCAATGGATGATGATTTTGCACTTTCATTACATCTTCCCATGGATGATTGTCAACTTCCACTACATACATTACATCTCCCTATGGGATGATGGCCACTTTGGATTCCATCACAAAATTCATGTACATAAATAACATCACTGCAACAACTTTGGGAACTCTTCACAGTTGGTGTTTTTTTTTCATCATAGCTCTCCTCTCCTCACCCTTGGCACACATCATTTGCATTTGTAGAGTGTTTCTTTATGGCAAGGTTTGTTTCATCATGTTTTGAGTTTCTCTTCACAGCATTCATGTTCATTGTCATTTGTTCACTTCCATCAAATCTCCATCCCCATAACTTCTTCTCTTATTACTCATTCCCAATAGGTAGGGCCTGGAAACCACATTTTTCTGGAGGGTGGTGTACTCTTGCACATTTCCATAGTCCTTTCTTTGTAGGAGGGAGGCGTCTCGTTTATGTGGCCGCACACCATTGGACATTAGCTCTCAGGACCGTATATTCATCATATTCTGTTGCCTTTTGGCATTTTCGTACCTCCCTAACACCTTTCTTTTTTGCAAGTTCCTCAGCATTGGTTTGGTTGGCTTCACATCATAGCCTACCTTTCAATGTGTCTTGATAACCATTACTCTTGATGCTCCCATACAATTGAAAAAATAAAAAATCACCGGGTTTTCAAAGTGCCGGTTCTCAGACAATTCATACCAGTCAATTTTCAAAGGCCGTTCTTAAACAACGGGTATCAAAAGTTCTATTATTTTGAAGTTTGTATTTTTTTAAAAAACATTTAAATGAAAATTAAATAAATTTTGCGAAAAATTATATGTTCAACAAGTCATCTTGTTTAAAAGAACCTTCAATTTTTTCTAACTCTTCTTCAAAATCTAAATCCTTTTCAATTAGCTCTACCAAATTGGAAGGTGATTTACAATCAATTCTAGGATCATTTGGGTAGTTTTTGCTCGCAAATATCAATCTCTCTAAATTTTCTAATTATAAATGACATATTTTCAAGTTTGTAAGTATCCTTGCTAAAGAAAAAATCCTTTCAATTTCAATCTGTGATCAAACAATCCTCAAGATTTGGTGCACCAAAAAATTGTTGGGCCAAAAAAACAACAATAGGAAACATGACTTCATGTTTTTCCCACCATTGAAGAAGGCACTTGATTTCCTTGGAATCCACTTGGTAATGTCTAAAAATCAACATTTCCCTAATGACAAGTTATGTCGTTGACTCACTTGTGTTGGGAGTATGTTCAAAAATATCCAAATTAAAACGTGCATTTGTTATTTGATCTACAAAACCAACTTCAAATATTTCCATTGAGTGTAAATAATAAAATCATTTAAAAATCATAGGATATAATGATTTTTTATCATATTATTTGATAATGTTCACCCTTTTTTCACAACAAGTAAAAACAATACTAAACAAAGGCTTTTAAATCTAGGGTCTAGCATTAAGATTTAACATGTTATGCTACTTTTTTTTGTCAAATATTTTTAAAAAAGAAATGATTCCATACCATCACAAACTTCCTTCTTAATATTGGTAGCAAAAAAATAAAATTCAAAGGCAATTCCAAAATCATCATCAATCAAACTAACTTGGGCAAGTGGGTTTGTAACCACTTCCTTACATTTCAAGCACATTACATTTCAAGCACATGGTAATGGTAGATTGCAATGCATTAAACAATAACCAATGGCTACTAGATTAGATTTTTAAACAAATCCACTCACAACAAGAAAAATTAGATAATCAACAATTATTTGATAAATGTGCCAAATAAAAATAAGGGGCACCTTGCCATTAATTTTGACAATATTCTACCTATTGTAACAAAGGATAATAACATTGTTGAATTGCAAGGCTTCTTAGAACATAATGATTTTACTAACAAACCTACAACAAATAAACAAATGTCAAATATGTATCAAAGAAGCATAATTGAATAACAAAAAAAACTTACATAAAAAGGAAGAAAAGTAGTTTGTAAAAGATAAAAAATTCACCTTGTCTTCAATAGAATATTCAAATTTTTAAGGTGAATGTTGGAAAATAAACATGCTTTGTTCCATTCATGTGTACCCTTCCCCAAATTTTTAAGCCATTTCTGTACATTTGATTGGGCAAATTTGATAGAGATAAACCAAAGGCTTTTGCAAGCCTTTTCATCAATTGTAACATACTGACATGCCTTTAAAAAAATGTGGCCAAAACAAGTGCCTTGGAAACTTGTATCTAAACCTAAATTTGACATTTGATAATTGATTTCAAAACAACTATCATGAATGTAGTTAAATTTGACCCTTCATCTTTCATATATGCAATTTTTTTCTCAATCCAAATCAATCAAACAAATTTGTTAAATTGGTAACCAAAGTTTGACCACTAGTTTGTTTTGTTCCAAGTAGCCCAATAGTCATTTGTTTAGGTTCTTAATCAAACCCTAAAAAGGGTGTGATCATAATCAAACAAACCAAAAACCATGTCGAACAATTGAAAAACTATCAATTTTGTGAAACATATTTACGTGATGCCACTTTAATGTCATGTTGATCAAGGAATTTTTTGTTAAATGATTTATATGAGTGTTGAAGATATATTTTAATCAATTAATTTAATATATTGATTTTTGGTTTTAAAAAAGGTTTTTTGAAATTTAACACCAAAAAATCAGTTTATTAAAGCATTAGGTTAAGGACTCTTTTAATATAAAAATTTTGATTGGAAAAAAATTGAAATTCTAATAAGCTACCATCCACTTATGAAAACCACTCATAATTTTAAAATTGTGATACTTGGAACTTTTAGATTTTCAAAAATCACTTGCCAAATGTAAATAGTTCATAATGTTGTATGACACATGAACAAAATTGTGGCTTATGATACGAAAAACTAAAGCTTAAAGTAGTTATCATATTTTAACATGACTTGAAATTATGATCATTTTTATAAAAATAACATAGACATTGGCAAAATCTATACATTTCAAATAATTCATATTTATTCAAAAAGATTTGACAAAAGTAATGTAATGTATTGGGTGAATTGTACATATTTTAAAGAACATGATGCAAAAAAAAATCTTTCAAAAATTCCTTTCTATGAAAAAATCATCTACAATGTCTACAAAAGGCCCATAACCCTAAACCCTCAACATATCATGCTTTGAGGATTTCAACATCAACTTTTTTGTCATCATTTACACAATAAAAAGCCCAACAAATTGCATTATTATTATGACCTCTCCATATTTTTCTTTGATTATGCAATGTTTGAAGGTTTTTTTTTATTTCACTCCTTTCATTAGAATTTTTTTTTCTACATTAGTTTGTTTTGTTATAGTTTGTTTTGTTTAAAAACTAACATTAAAATTTTCATTTTCCATATTATATTTATTTATACCTTCATTTTCACTATCAATTATTACCATATTTTCATTGATTTTATTCCATTTCCTAAAAGAAATTAAATAGGTTGGGGAAGAAATTAGAAATAAGTATAAATTTTACCACAATCATGGATCTTGCTTTTAGTTATATATTTTACCCAAAGAACATTAAAATATAAATACAAGCAATTACAAGTAGTTCAAATAATTACAAACATTTATAGGATCATTAAAAGATTGTTGAGGTAAAAGATGCAAAAAAAATGTTCTAATGTTCTAATTTTTTTGCAAGTGTGCTCCTACTCCCGCACATGACAAAATATATATGACATGTCAAACTCTTATATATTTTTCCTAAAACATGTCTAATTAAAATAAATAATTAAAATTGAAATATATGAAAAGATGCATTTGAATTAAAATTAGGAAAATAAAAAATGAAGAAAATCTCAAAGAAAGAAACTCCCCAAAAAAATAAAATCAAAGAAAACCTTTTAGTTTGTGCAAGTTTTAAAAAGCTCAAAATTTTAAACTTGCACACCTGCAAAGAAAAATGCAAGGAGGAAACTTGAAGAACACCAATATAACACAACAAACAACAACAAAGCAAAACATAAAGACACCAACAAGCAATAAGGATCAAAGAGGTATTTGAGGCAATGAGGCATTGACAAGCTTTAACAAAACATAACAAGGAGAGGACATGAAAAGCATTGACAAAGCACAACAAGGAGGTGCCAAGCATTGATGAGCACCAATAGAGCAAAACAAGGACGTTCCAACGAACACCAACAGACCACAACAAGAAAACATCAATAGAGCACAACAAGGACACACCAAAAAACATCAATAGAGCACAACAAGGATGTGCCAACAAACACCAATAAAGCACAACAAGGAAATAATGCAAGCTATGAGCAAAAGAAAGAGCACAAGATTACAATGATTAATCCAAGCAAAAATTGAAAACAAACACTTAAGCACTAAACATACCTTGAAATACCTAAACATTGTCCTTATTTATAAAGAAAATGAACGAGGAAAAGAAAAGAATTCAAGGGTTGCTCTACTTGTGTAGAACAATTAGAAACCCTTTTTTTTTTTTTTTTAAATCTACCTAGCAACTACCACAATAAATGAAACTTATTGATATTCAATCCTACTAACCTCTAATACCTTGACGGGGTATCAAATTGTTTTTTAATAAATGTGGAAGGGTTTCAAATGGGCAGTTCTTAGCCCAGTGAGAATCTCTAAACGGGTTTCAAAAAGGGCATCGCACTTAATAATACTTTAAGATTTTCAAGGTGAAAACTGGCTTGAAACCCTGACCGGTTCTCACGGCTTTTTTTATACCCGCCCAACACCGATGTTGGGTGGTTAGCATAAATCAAAATAGGCAATTGATCCCCTAATGGGTATCAGGCGGTTGTTAAGGTTCATGTTAATGGCTGGCAAATGAATCAATCAAAGGGACTGGCTTCAAAACATGGACTACTATTAACCATGGTTCCCAAACAATGAAAAAAATTCAAATAACCGCTTATGTAAATGCTTGCTCTTTATTGGTTCTTTCATGAAAACTGTTGGTTCCTTGATTCTGATTTTTTATTTTTCATATAACTGCCCAACACCGACCGCTTTGTTCCTTCTTTAGACCATATCCCAACCCAAGTGTTGGATTGGAGGCTACGGATAATTCTGTCCATCGGATGACCAGAAATTGGCTCGTAATCCATTAAGTGAGCTCCCATCATTACCTACAATTCCATTGTTGTTATGTTTTAAAAATATGCACTAAATCATTAGTCAGAAAAAATAAAAATAATAAAAAAATGGTCTTTTTGGCCAACATTATAAAAATCTAAGTTTTTATGGCTTTTATCAATAAGTTTTTTTTGGGGGTATTTTTTAAATTTTAAGTTCATATCTTACATTAAAAAAATGATTTAGCATTTAGTAGTATGCTAAATATGTTTTTTTTTAAATTACATTTTTGAATGCATATATCATCAAACAACTTAACTTTTAATGATTGTGGGTTGGAGTCAATGATTTTTTTTTTTATGTTGCATCATTGGCTAGTATCTTAAGAAGGATTTAACACTAAATCACAACATAATATGTACGACAATAAAAAAACATTTTGTTATCTTGCTCATGTTTGGTTACCTCTTCTAAATTTGGTAAACCCTATCAAAAAGCCTCACTTTTTTTTTGTTAAATTTTTTTTAAAATCTCAAAATATTTTTTTTGTAGTGTAATAGCCCCAATTTTCTTTTCTCATTTTGGCAAAATTTCACGCCCAAAAAACAACCATGGTGGTTGGAGTTGATTGAAACTTGAAAGCAAGTTCCAGGGTTTTCTTTTTCTTTTTCTTTTTTCCAATTTTCTGATATAGCCAAATTGGGGATCATCAGCAAGAAGATTTATCCAAATTTAGATATATGCCAAATGTGAAAATAGAGAATTTTAATAATCATTTTACATTTTGGCTACTTACTAGAACATGTTGAAGAAATTTGGTGATTTAAATTGTTATTTTTAAAAATCTCGTGAATTAGGGCCATTTTTTTCAAAATACATTTCTTCCTTTGATTTCGAAAACATATTTTTCAGGTCAAATTAACAACAACCATCAAAACTATTATTTTCCATCATTATTATAATCCATGATATGATAATACTATTGCTGTTGTTGTTGTTGTTGTTATTATTATTATTATTATTATTGTATCTAGCAAGTAGTATAAACAAAAATACATATAGTAGAACTTAGACGAGGCCAGTGCCCTCGGGTTTAATTCCCAAATACCTTACCCTAAGATCAGTTTCATCATTAAATAATCCTCAAAATAGTGAAATGAATTTTCGTGAAAATATGAAATTTACATATTAAAGATCATCATAATTATCATGAGTGTAGCTCTGAATAATTTCACTACTCATGTGACAATATCATACTAGATCATGGAAAATTCAATAATTTCAAATTTTAAACATGGAAATAAATTTTTGAGAGTATGTATAGTTATTCATTTTGTCAATGTGGAAACTGACCCTAGCCTATGGTAAACAAAACCTTAGGCAATAATGGATGGTGGGGGGAGTAAATGAGGAACCAATTTGGCAGAACTCCTCTCCTCTTTGGCAGAAATTCCACCAACCTCATGCATTATTCTTTTGAGGGCTTTGTTTTTCTCTCTCTCTATGACCAAAGGACAACCTCTAGGGTTTCAAGAATCTTTTTACTAATTTTAATGGCCTATACATACCCATCTTTAACCCCCATACACTCATGCATCTAGTGTCCATTGCAAGCCCAAAAACCTCATAACATGGGTCCAAAGTATATTTAAGTATCAAATCCATCTTTTTTGAGAAAAACTTAAGTTGGGCCAAGGCCACTCAAGGAAAATCAAAGTGCACAAGTAATGCTATATACTAAAGAATATATAACATATAGAGGGTGTTAGTATATATATAATCAAAGTGCACAAGTAATACTAAATACTATAGTGTTAGGATATAACATGTAAAAGGTATTAATGTTATAACCCATGTCTGTACACAGATACGGTTAAAAAGAAGCAAGCAGACAGTACTGTCCTTTTGTACTGCCTACAATAACAAGTATATGCACATATAATGTTGGGGAATAATGGGTGCCACGCGCTTTACAATGGGTAAAGCCCATAGTGCTCTTTTGATGCCCAAGAAAATTTTGGAGGAAAAAAGTGCCTTGGTTGTCTACAATAATTGCACAAAAATCCTCCAATTTTCATAAAGCTCACTATTCTCTAGCAATTACATTTTAATTAATTTATATATATATATATATACTTCAAAAGTAATTTATACTTCAAATTTTTCCTTTCTTTCCTTTGCAATGTGGGTTTTGATCATGGTAATTTCTTGAAGGAGGAGAAAAAAATCAAACACCCAAACCCTAAAATACAATTTTTATCAAAAGAAATCCAATCAGAAATTATTGTCGACCATGGAATATTGTCACTCATTAGACGGTGATTGAGAGTGATCACATCTTACCCATCATATAAATTTGAAGTAATGCAATTGTTTCAAAGTTTGAAATTTTAAAAAAAAATCATAATTTTTTTTTAAAAATCCCTTGCCATTCATTCCACTGGATCCAACATTATTACATGCAGTGGCACATACACTTGTAGGCATTCCGTTCTTTGAAATGCCTTGTGAGTTCTTCCACTTTAGGGCGTTTCAACCAAGAAAAAGAAAAAGAAAAACTCATTTCATCATTAAATAATCCACAAAATAATGAAATGAATTTTTGTGAAAATATGAAGTTGACATGTTGAAAATCATCATAATTTAAACTCTGAATAATTTCACTACTCATGTGACAATATATGATACTAGATCATAGAAAATTCAATCATTTCAAATTTAAAACGATGCATTAATTTTTTGAAAAAAATTATTATTATTATTATTATTTTATCAATGTGGAAACTGACCCTAGGCTACGGTAGTCACTTGCACTATTATATGACTGCTTCCGAGCATGGAAATCCCCCCCACCCATAACAGCAAAGACTTGCTTTCAATGCGCTTCTCATAATGCTCATGATGCATATCATCATGTGTCATCATGTATGACTTGATGGCGAACGCATTTACTCTTTCTTTTTTTTTAAAATCTTTTTTTGGGGGTAATTTTTTTCACTTTTTTTTAACCTGAAAAATATGTTTTTCACACATACAAAAGAATATCATGACATGATTTGCCAGATTTGGAAAAATAAATAAAGAAAGGGTTTGAGGGCAGGTGGCTGTGCCTTGTTAAGTATCATGTGGGTAGACATTTCCATAATACATATCATAGTACAAGGGCAGCTTCAACACATTTCTGTTAATTAATTGATTGATTAATTTTGAAGATTTCATGTCAAATAGAAGAATATTCCAAAAGATTCTTTAATTTCCTTTACAAAATTTTTGTTCTTTGTGATATCATACCCCTTTTTACTCCCAAAGACCAACTTCTTGACTCACAATGGCCTTTGCAACTTTCATAACCAGCTTGATTCTTGTGAAGACAGCAATTTCCCAAACAATTTACAAAACGAGAATTCTACTTATGTCTTGTGCTTGCAGAATTAGCAATTCTGCAAACCATCATAATCTGTGTAAGAACAAGCTGAGCGTATCAAGTGCAAGACAATTGAAATTTGAATACCACAATAGCAAACCACCTAGACCAATCATTATGATCGCCCAATCAGAAACAGGGACAAACAGTTAGATCACATTTATTACACTCTTCTCTAGCATATGCACAGCTTTGCTGCACTTTTTACCAGCCTCGGTGAACCATAAAAATATGCAGGAATAAAACCATTTTCCTGAGCCAAACCAAACATCACCGCATGACCCAATTACTATGACCAGGCAATCAAACCCAAATCATACTTCTTTCCTGAACCTTTTGAAGAGCAATATTATTTTGTGCATATTTTCAACTCCAAACTCTCCAGCTTCTACTGCTGGCTGGTGGACCTACTGTAAACAAAATCGTGATAGTCCTTTCAATCTCCCACAGTTCAGTTATATGAGCCAATAACTACCACCTGCTCCTTACTCTGAAATATCAGCTTCATACAATCTCTAGTGCAGGGCTGGTCTGGAGACGACTGGCAAAACAATCTAGCAAATCTACCAATAGAAACACCTTCCAGCTTACCTATATTTCCTCCTTAACTGAGAGTATCGCAGCAAACAAACCAAGCCTTTTGAAACCATGGCAACAGCACATTTCATGTGCCCGCCCTCCCAAGAAAAGCACTCTCTTTGAATTAGCCCCAACTTGGTTTAGAATTCGTTACCAGTGTTAGGTGGTAACAAAAGCTGGAACCAACCTTGGTATATAGACTGATGTGGTCCTGGTATCAAAGAACTGATCAAAATGGTATGATCTTAGGCAATACCGGCCTTGTACCAGGCACCGGCCTAGTAGAGAGTAGGGAAGTCAGCACATGGGATTATAGCAGCCTCATACCAGTACCTTTGCTAAATAGGGACATGAGGTAATACCAGCTCCATACCAGAGCTGTACCAATCTTAATACCAGGCATATATATATACCTGCCCCATAGCAGCCAAAAATCAGCCTTGGACCCTAATACCTAATATCAAGACCAGGCTCCTATGAAAGTTTTAAAAGAGATCCAATACCAGTACATGGCTCACATGAAATTTTGTTCAAAGTTCAAATACCAGTACCAGCTGGTATGTTCAAAAGTCCATACCCACTCAACCCTACCACCATCAACTTTCAGCATTGGACGGTTTGTTGCACACATACACCTAAAATATTTGAACAGCGTACCACCTGCAGTCAGTCCTCAATGGGTGGTTGATAAAACAGAACTATAACATTCCTATCGTGCCAGCAATAAATTCTAGTTGATAGTATATCCCTGTACTGCAAGCAACATTTGAGGCTGATCATATCCAAGCAACTCCCAAGTTGATGTGGATGGTTTCAGGGTTCCACAGTGAGGAATGGGAGAATGCCTTCTACAAACTGTAAGAGACATAGTTTGTAGTTGTAACATATACAAGTCAATCACCCCAAAGTTACTACTATTGATTATAATAGATTCCAGGATCAACTCATGTCAACATAACCCTCACAGAAAAATTTATACAAAGCTGGAACCAAGTATCCAAAACACAATGTGTCCGTTGTCAGCAAACTTTCTGTTTTTTTACTGGCTATCACGATCCCTTGTCTCACTACTTCCATTCCGTTGATCTAGCTTCTGGAACAAATGCCATTCACCCCACCCAAAAGATTTAACACCCCATATGTCTCTCCTCTACTCCAAATTCTCCAAGATTCCACCAGAATGAAAATTCTTGACCAAAATGCTAATACATTGCTGCTAACCAGCACCATAATAGGATTGGAGCTGCCAAAAGAGACATCCAACTCTTGCAGGAAAAAAACAATCTATCTTACCTGCTTCAAAGCTTCAATGTATTTGCCAATCTACAAGCACAACCCCATCAGTCAGTAACTTTGTAGAATGTTGAAGACATTGCTATATTTAAGAGAGGACCCACCTACACAAACAGTACCTTCATGGCAATGTATATATCATGAGGATAACTCAATCTTCAAATCTCATAAATGAAGACATGTTAGTATTTTGCAGTGCCAATCACAGTAGCAGCCATCACTCACCCACCCACCCACCTCCTCACAAAAACAGGACCTAGTTCTTCATCATTTAAGCATATAGAGCAGATGAGAAGAGAGAGATGTGCAGAGCTCAAAGAACTTACCAGAAGCAAACCTGGATGCAATGTAAATGCTTTCTCAAACCAAAAGAGTGCTGACTCCAGATCTTGAAGGGCAGCATAACAAAGCCCGAGACCTATGAACACAGCAGAATCATGTAGTCATCATGATCCATACCCACACTAGGAAATCACCACCAGTGGTACATCCAAATTCATCAGAGTATATGAGTGCAATGAGTGTCATCGAGAGAACAAAAAGAGGGGAAAACACTAGAAGTCTTTCACAAGGGCTGAGATGAATCAGAGTTTAAGAAATTTACCACTAAGTGCCCCAAAATGGTATGGATTCAAAGCTAATGTGCTTCGACAATCTTGTATTGCTTCTTCATACTCCTGTTCCAAGGAATTTTATCTGGTCAGGAAGAATCAAGATAGGTAAGACTCTTAAAGCAGCCTATGTGCTCCAACACACTGCAAAATCAAACATTGCTCCTTATTCACAAAGCTGCCATCCATCTGAAGAATCACTTAAGTACCATATTCTGCATTGTGTTGTGTGGCATCAGAGAACAAATTTCATGCCTGCAAGAGATAATGCACTGTGGCACGCTTGTTGTATCCTTCAGCGAATGAGGGTGCCATTTTTATGATCTGTGGGCATTGACGCCACTACCCTTGAATCAGCCCCCCCCTGTTGCCCTGTTTATGGAACCTGTGGGCAAAGGATCATGTAAATACAGATATTCATTAACGGGCAGGTTTGAGACTAGACCTCAGTGAAGACACTCTCCGCTTGCCTGTATCCATCCCTTGAGATCAATTGTGCAACCCCCTCCTGCATAAGAGTTACATGACCTCACAGTAAATGTTGCAATTATCTCCAACATGCATACATGAGAAAAGAAAGCCAGCGTACCAGATAAGTCAAGTTCATGTTGTCAAAGCTTTCAGTTGACCACCCTCAGACCAAGGAAAGCATTTGTTCAAACTAAGAGTAGCAGCAGCACATCTTGGAAAGATAGAGTTTTTAATTCGGTCAAAGATAGTTACAAAAATCACAAAGTGGGGATGATGATCTATACCTGTAGTCGCTGATCAACCTCTTCCATCCCAGAGCGCATGAAGATTTTCCACATTGCCTTCACAAAACAGACCACTCATCAGCTTCAAAACCACAAACATTGATTGACACCCAAGATAGTAGTGGCACAAACTTCAAGCTCACACAAGTTGTCATTTCATGTTGTAGATGAGAGATGATTGCTTTGCACCTTCTCAGTTTGGTCAACTATATGGGGGTTCTCATCACGCAACCCATTCAAAAGTATAGGCAATGTGCGATGGTCCCCTAAATCACCCAGAGCCTAACCACCCATACATACCCCACAGATTCAGTCTCATAAATGAGTTCTTTTGTTATATAGCACACATGATAATCATGCAGATTGCAACACCCAGGAATACAAATACATCAGAGGTGCAATGAGAAAAAGGGGATGGGATTGAGTCCCCAGACCGCAATTGCTGTCATCCTCTGGCCTAGACTCCCATTTGTCAGTCGTCCTGAATTTGTCAGCAAAAACTGGCAAAGCTCACAACAATTGCAGATACATCAGTGTCATTGGCATCAAGATCTTCTAATGTGGTTCAGCTGCCACAGGAGGACAAAATTCTCCAAACCAATTCCTCTAGCTCATTAGCAAATATTACTGTACAGTCTCATTAAGTAATCCCTGGTCAGTGAACATTACCTGCTCAGCAGGAGTTAAGCGACCCTTCAAGCCCAGTATCTGGTCCCGCAACCTGCCAAACCCATCCCTCTTTCATGGACATGTGGGCTACTGCACTCTATTTGTGGTAACTAGGGTCTCTAAGAAGCTTGTGCAGAGGATCAACAGTTCCAGAACCACACTGCAGCAGAAAGCAGCATGACCTAGGGCTTGAATCACATAGCCTGCTTTGAAGCTGTGGCATGCTGCAATAGCCCTCCTCCTTCCATCTGTGCTGTTAGAGAGCATTCAGTAGCAGGTACAACTCATACATGCATGCATGGGCTAAGAGATGGATAGACAGGGATCAGCAAGGACAGGGGGAACAGGCATAAAGATGATTTATCACCTTGAAGCCTCTGCATAATTCTCCTCACTAACTGCAACTCCTAACTGCCTGCATCATGTCCAAAGCCATGTTCTCATCATCAACCAACAACTCTCAGAGCACAGCAGCAGCAAGAGTATAATAAATACATTCAAAATTGACTTAAATGGGACTCGTCTGAAAACAAGACATAGAGGACCTACAACAACTAAAAGTTGTCAAGTTTCCTTAGCTGCAATTGAGTGCAGCCCGTCTTTGGAATTTCTTTTTCTTTTTCTGATTTTTTTATGTCTCGACTTCAAACCTACGGAAACACAAGTACTTGCCTTTCTAACAACTGAACACGCTCCCAAATGCCTTCCTCTTCTGCTCCATTATCCAAATCACTACTGACAAAGGAGCTACTGGCCTGCAAGTCCAAAAAAAACAGCCCAAATAAGTGTAGAAACTGACCACTTCAGCAGCCAATTTTCACTCAAGACAAAACTACCCTTTTGGGACAAACACACACCACAGTTGACAACAATCTTGGGACAAAAAATCTTTACCCTTTGGTTGTCAGCACAGCAAACGTAATGTGTACAGCTAGACCTTGATGGCACAAGTCCCCGCCCACCAAATGAAGTACACCGTGCTACAGCAGGCTGCAGCATACAAACCCCCAAAGTTTGAAACAACCACTAAGGGTTTCAGATTGTATTCCAACGGGTCATGTGACAACAATGAGATATATACACACTCTGATTCTTCTCCTCTTCTTCCCTTTTTATTTATGTAGAGTCCATGAACCATTTCCTTCTGTGTTTAAAAACTGCAACAAAATTAGTCATAGATTGTCATCAAGGATTTTAGGGTTAGAAACTCTGAAGCTGGTGGTAGGTGACAATGACCAAAATCCATGATGAAAGTAGTAAGGGTTTGAGGACAGATAAACACATTTATGACAATCAGATTCACATCTTTCTTGTTGTGTTCATTACAATGAAGCAGTGGTCCACTGTGTGAGTGAGTGAGTGAGAGTCCTCTAACCTCCGTAAAGAATGCATCACCACGTTGCTTCTTCTTGCAACCCAATGTGGAAGAAGAAGAAGAAGCCAGCATCATCATCCTTTGCTTGTTCAAAGTACTAGGGCAATGCAGCATCCTTGCCACTTGGAGCTCCTGCCTGGCTGACCCAGGTATGGCGACACCCATCAGCTCCATCCCCAAATTCTCATTCTCCCTACCACCATCCAACCCAACTGCAGGCAGCATCCACAAGCACCATCACCACCACATCCCTCACACCAGGTTATAAAACTAGGAAGGTCTGTCTGCCTTCTGAAAACCCACTTCCCCCTCTTCAGGAAAACAGAAAACCTCTCTCTCTCTCTCTCTCTCTCTCTCTCTCTCTCTCTCTCTCTCTCTGTTTTCGATTGAGACCCATCATCGGTAATTGTCTCCCAAAGCTTTCTACATCGGATCTTCTGGCTCCTCACAAAATTCCGACAAGAATTCTTCCCCAAAACATGGTAACCTAGAGAAATTCTGTCACAAAGGGTACTACACTAAGTACTTTGGGCTTCTTTGTTCTTGCCCCTTGTGGATTTGATTCAGGAAAGAGAAACAGGAAACGACCCATCACCCGGTATGCTCCATCAACACTAGAGAAAAGAAGAGAGAAACAACAACAACAACAACAACAACAACACTCCACAAGAAGGCAGAACCCAAAAATCCCAAAAAAAAAAAAAAAAACAACAACTCTCACAAAAGACAGAGTTTGTGAACAAAAATTCTGGCAAAGACCACCACAACGCACCTACTGAATTGTTGTTGTTGTTGGGTGGTCGCAAAATTGTTGCTTGTAAGCTCCTCATGGCAGTCATCATCAGTAGGAGCTCTAGACACTCACTGCTCAACTGGGTAGTAACTACTTACTACTACTAGAAAAGAAAGCAACAAGGAAGGAAGGAAGGAAGGAAGGAAGGGATTTTTATTTTTTATTGATTTTATTTGATTGGGTTTCCTCCACTGACAAAAATGGAATCAATAACGAGGTTTTGGTGTACAATTCGTTGGAGTTCTCTTGCATTGATATGAGAAAAGGAAGAGCATCATCGTAGCATCATCCCCAGCACCAGCACCAGCAGCAGTAGCCTAATAGTATGTGATTCTGCAAAGACATGTTTCTCACATCCAAGTTAAGTTCTTCACTTCCCAAAGTGTATATAATACTCACTCATCATCATCATCATCATCACGGTTGAATCAAATCCATGTTCTTCTCCCCCCCGCCCCGAGAACATGAATCTCTGTAGTGCGTTTGCTCTTCCGCTAAGGTCCTATTGAGCCCCGCGAGAAGGATTTTTTTCATTTGTCTGCGCATTTTGTGTCGTGCGGTCATCCGCGCCGTCGCATATCTATCCGCCCAGCCAACCCCCAACCCAACCCAACCAAACCCAACCACTGTGGTTTTGGGCTTCCTAACCAAGGTAAGAAGGATAGATATTGTGTTGAGATTCATTATAGAGTCTAGTAGCTTAAAGGGATTTAGCCTACTAGGTAATAAATTATTATTATTATTATTATTATTACTATTATTATAGGTCTATTTTTTATTATATGAGGATTTTTGAAAGATGATAATTTTTTTGGCTTGTGTTGAAACTTGAGATTAGATTAGTTATTATAGAGTTATAATAATATTTTGAAGGATTTTGGTTTGTTTTAGAGGATTTTTTTAAGATTTTTCTTTTTTTTGGCAATGTTTGGATCTCACAAAATTGAATTTAAAACCCTTTTTTTTCTAAACCCCTGAGATTTTGTGGTAGAATCATATCATGAAGCGATTTTTTTTAATTTCTTTTTTAATTAAAATTTTAGATTTTAGATTTCTTTTTTTATAAATTTTCTTTTTTTTAAAATAAGTGGCGGATTTTCGCAAATTGTGGAGATTTTTTTTCTCAGAAAATGAAAAAAACACGAATTTTTTGTGTGATTTATAGGGGTTTTTTTCGTCATTTTTTGAATTAAAAATAATTAAATTAACCACATCTAGACCTAGGCACTTCCTAGGTCGCCACTTGTAGCGGCACTTTTGTAAAACTCCTACAGACCACCTAGCACGGTAGCCATTTAATGGCTAATCAATATTGGAGATCCTCGCCAGTGCACTTACTTAACGAATTTTGAATTTTCTGATTTTATAATTTAAAAACAAAATAAATTAATTATTTATAAAAAAGCCCTATGTCAAATGAAGATTTTCCTCTTCTTTTTTTTCTTCTTTTTATCCCTTAAAACAAGGAAAAATTACATATACACTACATAATGTCAAGTACAAAAGGTATATTACATTAGGGTAACATTATTATTATTATTATATGTGATGATAATGCCTCCTTGAAAATGTGGACACACATTTTTCATTTTTAAATTCACAATTTTATTTTGCAATAGGTACATTTTTCATTTTTTAAGATACACATTTCGTTTTATTATTGTTATTATTACATTATATAATTTATCTCAGGATTCAAATTTAAAACAAGGCTTTTTTTTTCTTTTTTTTCTTTTTTAAAAAACCTTAGGAAAGGTCCATGGGTGTGAGAGCATTCCTGAAAATGAGGCCCATTTTGTTGAGGAAATAAGGGGTTTAGGGTTTAGGGTTTAAACCCTAAACCCCTTATTTCCACAAAATTAAAAAACCCTAAACCCCAATGCCTTCATTTCGCCAAATTTCGAGTTTAAAAATATGATTTTCGACCTATATAAAGTATTTTTCCATTAAAAAAATTGACCCAAATTCGCCATACATTTTATGATACTTTCAAATATAATATGTAGCCAAATATGGCTAAACTATCTTCTGGATGATCGCCACTTCAGCTCCATTGAAAAAACAAGAACTGCGTGGGACCGAAAATTCACAAGACTTGGAACGTGTTTTTTGAGATCTGGATTGAGTCCTGGGATCTCGGTTAGCACTTGGGTTGAGGAGAAGACGAAGGAAGACCGTCTTCTTCTGAAGAAGAAGAAGAAAAGGAGCAACTGCGTTACTGCGTTTTGCAACAACAACAAAATCCAAGTTTTTTGCGAAGAAAACACGGCGATATCGGCTGTTTGGACTGGTGCTACACAGCTCTAGCAACATGGTAACAGTTTTTCTCTACTCGCTGTTTTTTATTTCTCCTGAAACCAGCACATGTAGGGGAAGTTCAGCGAGTTTATTGCATGTTCTCTATTCTCGGGCGTGGTTTGGTTTTCGCAATAGGTTTAGGTTTAGGGTAGTATACGAATGAATCGCGGAGGTCTTTCTTTGGAGGAAAAGTGTGTTGTTATGTGAGAGAGAAGGGTGGGAAAAAAAACCGCCACATACATGTCACATAGAAAACTCAGCTGAACTGAAAGAAAGGGGTTCTTTGTTTGTTTGTTTGGTTGGTTGGTTGGTGTGTGTGGGTCTGCTTGTGACAACAGCTCTTCTTCTCGTACTTCAAGGAGCTGGTTGGGAAGGTGGTGACAGTAGAGCTCAAGAATGATTTGGCTATCACCGGTATCTTGCATTCGGTCGATCAGTACCTTAACATCAAACTAGAGGATACTCGCGTAGTCGACGAAGCCAAATACCCGCACATGGTGCGCACTTTCTCCTCCAAATCAAGGGTTTTTGTCGTCCGTCCCTTGTTTTTCATTTTCTTTTCTTATTCCGCTTGTGCTTTGTAATTTTCTAGGGTTTTTCTAGGGTTTTGCAGTGTTAGTCCGGAATTTGCCAGAATCATTCTTCTGGGGGCGCCTACCTGCTGGTTATTTGGATACTGCAGCTTTAGTAAAGCACGGATTCATTTTGTATTTTTCATATTCCACTTGCACTTTGTAATTTTCTAGGGTTTTGCACTGTAAATAAGTCCTGAATTTGCCAGAATCATTCTTCTGGTAGCAACTACCTACCTGCACTGGTGGTTTGGATGTTGCAGCTTTCAGTAAAGAACTGCTTCATTCGAGGGTCAGTGGTACGATATGTGCAACTTCCTCCAGATGGAGTTGATGTTGATATTCTGCATGACGCCACACGACGTGAAGCTCGAGGAGCATAATACACCAGGCTGAAGCATTTTTTGGAACATTGCAGATGCTGGCAGGCAGGCTGATTTTCAAGAAGTTTTCACAAGCAAGAAGTAGGCAGCAGTGATCTACATGCAAGGCTGAGATATTGTAGAGGCTCAAATGTTTCACTTGGACATGCCACGGTGCCTCCTCTGCTTATAGGGACTGCACTCAATATCAATGAAGTCTTAACAAGCATGATCTATGTTGCTTTTTTAGAGGCAAAAAAATTTGATGAGTTAATTAAGATCAGTCCCTAAGCACCATACAGCTATACCTTGTTGATGACAATCATATAGTTCATCAAGCTCAATCCAGGCTCCACTTTGCTGTAATTAGCTCTGATAACAGGGTGAGGATTTGTGTGTGTGTAAACTGTGAACTGTTTGTTTGAGGAGTTGTTTTCATCAACATTATTAGCATGAAACTCTAAAACCCTTCCCCAAACTGTAACCCTGAATTAGGAGACTAAATATACATTTTATTTATTCTCAGTCTGATGAAGTTGTCCTTTGCTCCCTTGAGCATACATTCAGACATATGTGCTTTGAGGACACTTCCTGGTTCTAGGTGCTTGCATACCAGTGGAGACATACTGGTGACAAATTTCATAGCATGGAGAGTTGATGCACATCTTTTCTTTTTGAGATTCTTTGGTAGAAGATTCACAAAGTATCAGTTTCAGAGGTAATAAATTGACAAAAAAGTGAATACCCATTTTCTGGATGCAGAGTTTTGTTGATGTATATCTTGAGTTCAGTGTCAATTCTGTACACCATGAAGTTGATAATAAGATTTTTGTGAGTAACTCACATATTGCTTTTATGGCTGCATTCATTTTTGTGCATCTTGTCCCAAGGCGTTGAGGACCAATAGCCCACAAGCTAACAAAGCTTGTGACTGTGCTAACACTATGTACAGAGTGTACTTTTCTCACACTTATGGAAACAGAAAGAGAATCAATGATTTCCAAACTTGGCCGGTAATAGAGGTTGGGTTTCCTATTGCAGGACACCATAAGTTAACTGACATCTATAGCAACTCCATGTAAGAAAAAATGCATTAATCTACATACTGGATATACTTTGGATGCAGATCAACATTGATTGAGTGATATAAACCAAAGATGACATTATAGAGATTTGAAATCTGACAAAATATCAGTGAACAAGTTAAAGGGAGACCTAACCCTAAAGAATAGAGCTAGCAAAAACATTAGTAAAAAAACCAAAGACTGGTTAGAAAACGGCGATAGTCAGTGCATGTTCAGTTACCTTCACTAGCGATATGTATCTTGAGAACTGTCCATATTATCTGAAACAGACTGAACAGCAGTTTGAACAACAATGGCAGCCACACATATTCAGGGACCTTCGACAGCAACACATATGGTATTGACTATTGACCATGTACCACAATGCCCTCACTGACTTCACTACTTTCATCAGCAACATGTATCACATTCACCCACCTACCATAACATCCTCACTGACTTCATCAGCCTCCAAACAATACCCAACATGTTGAGTTTCTTTCACAAGCACAGCAAAAGACTGAAAAGAATAAAAACTCCTAAAAGAGAAGAGACAACCAGAAAACACAACAGACAGGAAAACAAAAGAAATAACCAAACAAGTAAAGAGGAAGAAAGGAGAGAAAAAGAAGATGGGTTTCTGAGAATAAGTTCGCTTTGAAAAGCTCCCAACTTAGGATTAAGCATTCCTCAAAACAATCCTTCTGAAAATTCCATAGACAGAAACACCAGACAGCAATCTATTTGTGAAGCAAACCTCTGGTGATTGTGCAAACTAATAGCCTCCAGCATGCAGGAGTATACACATATATAGATCTCCATCATAGTAAGGATAAAAAACTCTTTTTCTCATGATCACTGCCCATCACTGAGACAATACTTCTCATGAGTATCAAGAAATCTCCATACTCATGACTACAGAAATCAGGGACAAGCAAAAACAAAAGTTCCTTTAAAGTCAAAGAAAAACTCATGGATAAGGACTGACAAACTTGGAAGAATAATAACACAGACGGCAAGAACTAGAACAAAAAGAACCGTAAAACTAGCAGGGAGAACAAGAGGGGCAGTCTCTCACTTGTTCTGGGACCATCAATATTATGATTTATGATAGCTGCTAATCTATCACAATTTGTGCACTGACTTCATCAGCTCCCTACAGGAGGCATAGGCCAGTGTAACCAAGAAGCCCACATACTGAGTTTCTGAGATACTGTACATAACTCTCAGCAGAACAAAAATAGGTGTGCTCACTTCCTTCTCAAAGAAATTACACACCCCTAGCGCAACTCTACTGCTCAGATTGCTACCAATGCCCTTGAAGTCAACTTGGATGCTAGCATGTTGAACCATCCATGTCTTACAAGCTTTCCTGCTCAAAGAGAAATAAAACATCCAGTTTTTTAACTTCAGAGGGTCACAAACTGACCCCATGGTGATAGTAACAGTGGTTTTCAGTCTCCAATCTGTTCACAGCTAACCAGATAACTGCATACTCTTTTCTCAGGACAAATGGCATAGTCCCTGCAGTCAGAGGTACAGAGTGAAGCACTTCGACTATACTGCTCATGTAGACACTTTTTCTGTCCTGAGACTTATCAAAAGTTTCACCATCATTCTTGAAAATTTTGCAAAAGAGCAACTTATCAGAACTATGCACACCACACACAATAAACAAAAAACTATTGTGAGGCAGCAAGCATGACCAGAATCTCCAAAAATCACAGTAGGCAAAACTAGGCCTTGGCTTCCGTCTCTCCTGGCACAAAAGGAAATGAAATCATAAAAGAAAGTAACACATAGTGGGAGTTAACTTCAGCCCACAAGTAAACTCCCAATTCATCAGAAAGCATTCTAACTACCTCTAGCTACACAATGAAACTGAACGATGCACTCACAGTGAACTGATGTGTCCAAAACCCAGCAGCTGGACTTTTCTCCTACTGCCTACAGATCCAATGTGGATTACCACTCTTCTCCTTGCCGATTGTAGCTTCCACGGGCAGCAGATGAGTAACCACTGCGATCATTGTAACCACTGCTGCCATAGCTGCCACCTTGACTGCCAACATACTGAGCACCATCATCATAAGTATTGCCTCCATAGCTACCGCCACCACCACCACCATATGAACTGCCATAGCCTCCTCCTCCATAGCTACCACCACCACCACCACCTCCTCCACCACGAGATCCATACTGTCCACCCTGGGGACACTCACGGGAGAAGTGACCCTCTTGGCCACATGTGTAGCAAGGACGACTTACCCCACCTCGGCCCCCTCCACCACCACCGAAATTTCCACCATAGCCACCACCAGCTCGACCACCACCACCACCAGTTCCGGCATTTGGGCATTCACGAGAGAAGTGGCCCACCTGAGGTCAAGCAATCACACAAACTTCAGCTTCCAAAATGGCTGCATTATGAGTCCACAAACACACTCATGCTGTGCACCTTGAGTGTAAAGCCATCATGAGGCAAGAAAACTCCATGGCAAGAAAACTCTTCATAAGGAGAATGATACAGTGGTCTGGCAACCAAATGTGGCTGAGAGTCCCTTTCCTCTAAGGCTACTGCCTCCCTTCAACACGCTTCAATTCCATATTGAGACCAAGTTCTGATAGTCATCTGGCAAACAAATATGGCTGAGAGCCTCTCTCCTCTAAGGTTACTGCCCCCCTTCAACACTCTTCAATTCCATATTGAGACCAAGTTCTGATCTGACTCAGTTCTAGAACTTTCAAATTTCAAGTTCACTGCACAGCAGGTTACACCTCTGGGATTGCAATATTTGGGACCCTGTTGTTCACTTCTGATCACTTGTCTGACCCTTCTCCCAGGAAAAGAAAGACCACTTTCTGCTTCTTGCATGAAAGCATACCAAAACATGAAACCGCCAGGTTCAAATGACCTACATTCACACAAAATGGTTGGATGAGAGAACAGCTACAAACCTCTCCACAGTTGTAGCATCCCTCAGCACCTGCCCTGCCCTTTGCTCCTCCCCAAGTATCACCATATGAACTTCCCTTACCAGAATCACGATCCCGGCCCCTGCTAAAATTTCCATACCCCTCCACATCACCAACATATGCAGGAGCAGCAGCTGCTGCAGGTGCTCGATCTTCATCCCGACGAGGTCGTCTTGCCCCACCTGATTGTGCTGTTTGAAGTGCCATTTTCTGCATGAATGATTTTGTGAAAATCAGTCCAATCTTAAAATATGCAAATGCCATGCAAAGCCACAAACTGTGGATAACCAACACCTGCAAGACACATTACCCAGAAAAGACACAGAAAGAACACAACTTGAAGACCTGGTGGGGAACTGGAACACACCAAGGGCCTCCCCATTTTGATTCTTTCAAGATACATGAAGTTCACTGTCTTAACCCACAAAAATATATCTCATTGTGAAATTCTGTATCTATGCACATGAACATGCAGCACCACTCATGCTGCAAAGGGAAATTGTTAAGTCGATCAGGCCTCAAATTTTGTTAAGAAAATCAACATAGAAATTTCTGCAATAGGATGTACCTCAAATGACAACAAGAGCTCATCTAGTCTTTTTTCCATGGCAATAACCTCCTCTCTCAGGAATTTTGACTTCACTGGATCCACTTCTTTTTCAAGCTCACTTTTAGAGAAAGCGAGCTCTGCTTCTGCTGCTTTCTTCTCTTCACGTTGTTGTTCAGTCAAAACCAGCTGCCCTCCCAATTGAAAAACAAACAGATCACACATATTCCCCATATAAGAAACTATTACGATAGGTGCTAATTGTTCCAATCAGACAATATAGCAGCTGCAATCCACAATTTTGTACAAACTAGCATATACCTCCTATCTATAAGATTGCAGGGAAAGCTCCACAGAAACACTTGGATGGTACTATGGTGTCAGTTCAACCAAAACTGAACAAGAATGAGTGCAGTCATGATCTTCTGAGTGTCACTCACAAAGTATCAGACCATGACCTTCATGATGAATAGCAGTGACACAATTGTCTGTGTGCTGTGACAAAGCAGCCAATGGAGTCAGTCATGGTAATTCTAGCCAAAAACAGAACTGTGTGCTGAGTTTCTGTCTTGTTTCCCAAAGCAATGGCAAGATTCAGTGCACCTAGCATAACTCTCTACAAAACAGGTTTTTTCAAGGACTCAAAACAGAAAAATGTCCAGCTAGAAGATCAGTCATGTAAATCATGCCATTAATGTCTGTACTAGACAAATTTCAGAAATATCCAAAACAGTGAAGGGACCTAGGTTCACTGACATATTTTCCACTCATGATCACAAAGCCTGAATGCCATGACAGCAGTCATCAATTCATTGTACTTTTCTACTCTAATTGAAAAATGGAAATGTGAAAATATAGATTCAAAAAAGATAGTGTCTTACATTGGGTTTCCATTCCTTGTGAGCTTGCTCCTTGAGAACCTCTGTTTCCTTTTTCCCTTCTCTTTCAGCAATAACTTGTTCGCGTGGTCTTGCAGCACCAAACGGATTCGGCTATATCACAGAAAAAGAAAGCACAGCAAATGTAAGTACCCCCAACATTGAGGGGCTCGGTGCAAAACTTTCATGATCACTGTAAGTAGGTTGTGCTCGTCTGAAACCATTACATTTACATGCATTATAGAATGCATGCGTGGTTTAACAGCAAAATAAATAAACCACTGAATGAGATCAAAACCTGACGGCAAACCTTTGTGCATACCATAAACCAAGCAAAGTCTAACCCTAGACCTGAATTTAAGGGTCCCAGCATGCAAAACCATGCGACGACCGACCGACAGGCACATATAAATGACATCGTCTGAAATCTTCTGGCAATACCCTAGAATCAAAAATCACAGATCGGAGTCTGAGGAAGGAGCGCACACTCACCCTACTGGTCTTGGCTGGAGATGCGGATGACATATTATCAGCTGTGGATCCACGCGGTTGCAGACTAAGCTTTGGCCTGTTCACTCCTTCGTCGTCCGCGTAGCTCATATCTTTTTCCTGTCCACTGTTGCTTTTCTCCACCACCGAAGATCCTCTTGATTCTACTCCTCCCTCCTTCTTCTCCCAATACCCCAGTCTCCTTCTCTATTCAAGGAGAAACAAAACCCTAAACAGCAAGCAGCAGCAGCAGCAGCGCCGGAAAGAAAACAATGGGAAAAACACGGATACAATCCTCCGCCCGAGCTTCAAAACGCCGCCGAGACAAACACAACCGAACAAAAAAGCATCTGCAAAACTCCCGTCACGAAACCGCCCGCACGAACCGAACAGCAGAAGGGAGAAGAGGAGAGAAGGGGAGAGAGAGAGAACGCGCGAGACGGAAGTTGCAACAAACGAGCACCGCGCGCGGGAGGCGGGGAGGCGACCGGCTACCTGTAGACGGAGACGGGTTAAAGCCGGTCGATACCTAGCAGGTTGGGAAGGCGGAACCTTATTATAGGCTGTCGTCTGGGGAGCTTTCAGGAGTGATCACCGGACTGTCCAGTGACCCGGTCTCGGGCGCCGTCGAACTGAAACGAGCGGGAACTGAATGGAACTGAAAAGAGGGTGGGGCCAATGGACGGTTAGGATTGCGGTTTCCACCATCGGACGGACGGACGGACGGACGGATGGATGATATTTCTGGCAACAGGTAGTAATAAAAGTAAGTATAAAACCTAATTCATTCATGTTTGCTCTTGTGTTTTTAAAGGTAAAAAGTTAAAAGCCCTTTAATTTACTGGACATTTTCTTCTTTCATCTGCCCTATTGGGAATTAACTCTATATCAAACGAATTAGTGTTTTTATTTTTATTATTTATTTATTTTTAATTTATTTTTTAGTCTATCTACATATGCACTAGGTTAATGATATTTTATAGTCTTGGCATTGAAAGTGGGTAACATTATTTTGTCACATATTATTATTATATAGTTTTTTTTTTTTCCAATGTAAACAATGCCATATACATATTGGTATTTCTGGAGGGTATGTTTTGGGTGTAGGAATTCGATATTTGTGATGACATTTGGAATGGTATTTACTAGTTTTATGTTTTTTTTTTTTTTTTTGGTGGGGGGTGACAAATTGTCACATCTTGGCAAATACTTTTTCAAAACAAACCAAAAACTTGAAAGAATGTTGGTTTTTCTCTTTTTTTTGGCTGGTTTTTTTGACATTTCATCAAATTTAACAAAAAAAATTGGGGATTTCTTGTTATGATTGGATAACATAATTTGATGAAGTTTCAATTTGCCTAGAGATTTCATTAAATGTACACCTAAAGCTCCAACTATAACAGGAATCTCTTTTTTTTTAATTATATTCCGTTCAAACTCCCTACCATTTATTGTTATATATTTTTTGAAATCCTTACCAATGATGTTATTTAATAAACCTAGAGAAAATACCCTTTTATTGTTAATGTGAAAAAAGTTTAATTAATTTACACATTCTCAAAATTCAATATAGGAATTCAAACTATTGTAAAAAGTTTAAACATCTTGGTTGACCTTATAGACTTGTGCTCCACATTGTAATGCACTACCAATGATGATTTCGGCTTTCGAGGTTGGTTCACACCAACAAACAACACAATCTTTAAATCATCAATAACCTAACATTGTTCATATATATGCATAATTATTAAAAGATAGGTTACTTGAATTCCAATGTGGCACTATTTATCAATAGGAAATAAAGTAGTGGTAAAAACAATAATGTGTTGATAAAAATTTGTCAAAATCATGGATTCTTGTTCATTTGCAGTTCTATCTATAACGATAAATTAACCATTCAAAACTAGGATGTTAAACCAACATCACAATGATTGAAAAAGGTTTTTTGATGTTTAGTTGTGAAGAAGATGAACATCTTGTGTTGTGAAGCTTTGGTGCAATGGCATCATTTTCTAAAAGGTTTTTGCAAGTAGGCACACACTTAGAAGCAAAAGGAAATTCACAACCATGAGTGCAAGTAGGCACACATTCACAAGTTTGATCACAAGCAAAATCATAGGTAATATCGCAATTCCAAGCTGAAACACAAACAAGAAAGCAACCGCAAGTTGAACTAGAAACAAGAATGTGTTTACAAGCAAGGAGATCAATTTATGGTCAAGGAAGCAGTCATAATGGCAGAAGAGTGGGGCATAATGGTGGAGGTGGAAAATTTGCAAGTACTTGTTAATGACATTGCAATTGGGAGCATATAAAGGTGCTTGCACTCATTTCTTACAAGCATGTAGCCATGTAGAACAAGCAATTCAAAAACAACTTGTAGATTTTCTAGCTCATATAATCCTTTCTATATGGTGTTGGGACAAGATTATTGAAGACTTGGAATAAAAGACCAATAACAAGCTCACAAGGAATGGCACTATGTGGAATTCCTTAAATTCCAATTACACAAAACTTGTTGATTATCACAAGAAAAATAGAAGTCATACCTATTTTTGGAATTTGTCCTTTGATGAGAAAAAAAAATTCATTCATCATGTCAATTCAATATGGAGTTCTATGAATTGATTGAAGCATTTCAAGGGGAAAGGAATGTCAGTACACCATTGCATGTTAGAGATGTTAATGTAAAAAATAACAAAATCCATGGACCTTAAACCTTAAACCTACAATGCCAAAAACATAAGATGAGAATGGAAAATTCCAATCATAAGATAATTTGAATGATTCCCAAGATCTACTTGCAAATAATCACGACAATAATCATGGCACAAAAAATGCAACTTTCATCAACTTATTTGATCAAGAAACAAAATTGCTACTAGGCAATATTCGTAGGCCTCCTATTATCAATCTTGATGAATCATCCTATGACATGTGCACACAACAGTACTAGAGTGAAAAAAAAAACACTTCTTTTTTTCTGCTTATCATTGAGTCTAGCAATAAAAACAACAATTTTTGGTAGATGCAATGGAGAAGATCAATGTTGCGCAACTTGAAATTGAACAACATCACTTGGAGAGCCAAAATCACAATTTCAATGAGCATTTACATTACCTCAAAACAAGAGATAAAATAGTGCACCAAATGAGTAATAATTGGGTGAATGTCCTTTCAAACTTGAACATGGCTATGTGCCATGCACTCATCAATTATCAAAAACTCATGCCCCCATTAATTGTTTTACCTAATTATTTAGATGATGAAGTAAAAAATGCCACAAAATGATTTCATGAAGTGTTTTCAAATTATAGGATGTAACATTATAAGAATTTGCAAAACATTGATGAAGATTATGATTGCATTTGGATTACAACTAGTAAATCTATTCATTCAATTCAATAAAAACAACAATGTTTTACCTTTTTTGTTTATATTGTTTTACACCCCATGCAATTAATCACAAATCAAAAGAAATAAAGGTGCATGCATTTTTTCAACCACATCTACAATTTGTTAATCTTTGATTCCTTAGGTACTCTTATAATGCAATCCTTTGGTTCACCTTTGAAATTTCATCCCATTGCAAAGCAACTTCAATGTTAGACCCATTTAGCTGATCAGTTTGATTTATAAACTATCATGTGACACCACATCTCATTTTCCCCACATTTTCTATTTCCAATTGGAGCATTAACTAATTAATGTTTACATCCTTAACACTCAAAATCATATTATGTCGGGTACAACAACATATAACCACATTCGAGAAAAAACTAACATGTAAATTGGATTCGATCATTAACTTTTGAAACATTTTCTTGAGTATACCAAAGGCATTCTAAACTGTAAGTTGAACATGAGAAAATTGTTTATTTAAAGTGTTTCCAAAATTGAATGTTTAACTCATGTTTGTTTTTATTGTACTATTAACCACAAAAGTGATGGATACCCTTTGTCTTTGATCACATATGGTTTTTTGTCATCATGCAAATTACAATCATTGAATAAATCTCCCCAAGTAGCCTTGTGACAAATTAAAGATAGGCGTAAAACCCTTGCCATTCATTGACCTTGACATCCCCACGAAAACATTAAAAAACCACTTTTTGTGATCAATGATCACTTACAACTGCATATTGTAGGCTTTGGATTTAAAAGAATAGTAGTCTGTTATAAAAAATGTGATTTTGGCTTTTAAATATGGATTGTGCATGAGTGTAAAACCTATGCTTGGAGCTTTAAGCTTGTAGTTTAAAACTTAATGTGATTTTAATCCATCTACATAGATGAATGTGTCCATATATAAATGATTTCATATGGATGAATGTCATTTTCATGGATGAATTCATTAATGAGTTGGATTAAATAAATAAATCATTGGATGATATTCATCCATGATTGGAAAATAAATAAATAAATAATTGTTTACATCCATCTTCATTTGTTATGCAAATATTAATATTTCAAATTTGAATGTCATTTAATAATGATGAATAATGTGACTATAAGGGAAAACATGATAATGGCACCCAAAAAAATTTCAAAATTTTGTTTGAAAAATCATTTTCATCAACAATGTTAAACATTAAAAAAAATTGTCAAGGGATGAGTGTTAAACCCTCCCCCATCCCCATTGTTATCAATAGCAGTATATATGTATTTTGTGAGAAATTAGGGCACCTTAAAATAAATAATTATTAAACCCCATTGTCATTTGTGATAGTAGGTTGTTTGAAGAAAGCTAATTAAGGTGTTTAAAATTAATTTTTTATTTATTTTCGAAATTCATTTTTATTAATGACATTAAGTAGTTTAAAGATATTTAAAGCATTCCAAACCCATTGTTGTCAACAACATTAGTTATATTTGATGAAAGTTGTGGCACCCTTGAAGAATAATGAAAAAAAACTCCCCCATTGTCATCCACAACGCTTATAAATAGTTTTGAGGGAAGTTTGTGGCACCTTTGGAAAGGAAAAACAAACCCATTGTTATCAATAGGTCGATTTGCTCAAAAAATAAATAAATTTAATTTAATTATAAAAAAACAACCATGGGTAAAATGTTAGCATGAAAATAGTAATATAATTCAAACATATTGAAAATAATGGCATTTAAAACCATAGCCATAAAATACATTTATGTAGGGATTTACATTATATTATTCAACGAATGTTATATCATATAAAATTAAATTGTGTTTCATGAAGTTGAAGGGAAAAAATTTCATTAATAAAAATTTAATGATAAAATAAAAAATTCATTCATAATTTTGATGGAAGTTTTATGTATTTAAAACATGTAAATTCAAAAAAAATCATCCATACATTAGATGAACGAAAAAAATCATCCATCCATAATGAATATTAGTGTTTACATTCATCCCCGTGCTTGCTTTAAAGTTTAGTTGTATAACATTCATTTTGTGATTAAATTATTGGGTTATACTTGCATGTGTAAAGGAGAAAAATCATTTTACCATATGAAGTTCTATCTCAAGGCTCTAGGCTCATGTTGTAGGTTTAACTTGTTTCATTTGAACAACATCTATTGCACCTTGAATACTCAATAAACCTAACAAGTTTTTGCACCCCTCCATGATCTATAATAGATTGTCGCCTTTAAGCCATTGAAAATGATTTTTGAAATTTTCATTCAGTGCCTATACAAATTTGTGGAACACTAAATGAACTATTGATTTTTGTATAGTAAAAAATTCATTACATTATAAGTATTCTAATGCATGAATGGATTTGTACAATGCACAAGCTACTTTGATGCTCACTTGAATTGCACACCTATAATTTGTATCATGTTTTTACATTTTTTATTTCAATATTTTAGTCAATTACCCCACAAAGGTTTTTAAAACCCGAAAATGTTCAATCCACCTTCGATCTTTGTATTGAATGATAAGGAATTAAAAGTACCAAGTAATCAATCTAGCTTTAACCCAATCACCAAATTTTTGACTCAACAACAATTCATCAACATAAGAAATTGTGTAGTTATGCACAATCAAAGCATTAACCATTGTTTCAAACATGAACCTACGATTCATATGCCTGTTGACATAAAAAGGAAATGACTATAATTCATGTAGGAAATTAAAAAAGTCAGATCGAGATTCATTATGGAAACAAATAGGAACCAACAAATCTTGTGTTTGAATAACAAGTTCAAAAAACAACACAAGTAAAATGATTTATAGTGGCCTCATTATGTTGAACAAAGACCAGATGAAACAAAGAGACTTCAACATGAAAATGTTGATGTTGCAAAAAACAAAGTTGAATCACAAAACCTTACAAACAATGCCAAAAGGAAATAAAAAGAGAAAATGCTAATGAATTACAAAGATATCAAGAAGCTTTCCTAACAACTTTCCTAAACAATTGAAACAAAATCCAAATAATAACAAAATTGTGAGCAAGATGATTTGCAAATGAAATGAAAGAATGTCATTGATGAATCGTAAAACAAATAAAACTTCCTACAAAAAAAGCAACAAAATGATGATGAAGAAACAAGCTTGGAAAAATAATGAAGCTTCTTGCAAAGAAAGCAACACAATGATGATGAAAAAACAAGCTTGGAAAAAGAATGAAAATTCCTCCAAATAAAGTAGCAAAACGAAAATGAAGAAACAAATTCAAAAGAAGAAGAAAGCTTACTACAAACAAATTATAACCAACAAAATGACAATGAAAAAAAAAGCTTTCAAATGAAAAGAAACTTCCTATAAACAAATACTAGTTTGAACCTCGTGCCTAATGCACAGGTTTGTTATTTCAATAATGTTTGGTTTATGTTTTAGTTTTTTTTTAGACTTTCAGTTTTTTCTTTTATTTTTTTTATGGGTTTTCTTTTATTATTATCATTTTGTATAATAAAAATAAAGTGTTTCTTTTTCACTTTTGTATTTTTGTTTGTTTAGATGCAAGTTTGAAATTTGGAGAAAGAAGACACACCTCATTCTTTTTCAAGTAAGGTTTTTCTTCATTATTATAAGTTTTATTTTTTCTAATTTTCTACTCTTTATTTGGTTTCTTTTTTTGGTAATTTTTAAAAAAATTATTTTACTGTATTTCCCTTTCCTTGTTTCATTTGTTTCCATTCCTTTTTAATAGTTTTTTTGTTTTTACTTTTTTTTGTAATGTTTGTTTCATTTTTTAAAAAATTCTATTCTTATTTTGTTTATTTTGTTTATTTTTTATTTTTATGCCTTTATTTATTTATTTATTTATTTTTTTCTTTTTAAAAAAATTCTAGTTTTTCTAATATGTTTTATAATAACAATATTTTTTTAAAAAACTTTTGTACTTTTGTTTGATTAGATGCAAGTTTGAAGTTTGGAAAAATAAAACAAACCTTTTTTTTTTGTCAAGTATGGTTTTTTTTCTCTTTCTTTTTGCTCTATGTTTTATTTCTTATTTTTTGTCATGTATTTTAAAATTTTCTTTTAAGATTATTTTATTGTATTTCCATTTTTGTTTCATGTTTAAATATATTTATTTTATAAGTTTTCATTTGGTTTCTATTTATAAGTGTTTCCAAAAAAATTATAATTATTAAAGTGTTTTTTTGTTTTTTTTTTTTCTAGTTTTTTCCCTTTTAAAAATATTTATTTATTCTGTTTTTTTCGTTTTTGTTACAACTTTGTTTCGTTTTATTTAATTATTAACAACTTGTCTTCTTGTTTTTTAATTTGAAATTTCTTCTGTTGTTTTAAAAATATTTCTTCTCTTGTTTCTTCTTTTTTTTCCAACAATTTTTAGTTTTTTTAAATTAGTTTCTAGCTTTTGGCAAATTGCAATACTACATGAGTTTTTCAGCCTTCACATTGTAGAGGATTATTATATGATGCCATCCATGGATGGATGACGGGACGGATGGATGAAAAGCTTCACAAGAAACGACCGAAACAAATGGATGGAAAAAGCTTCACGACGTCTTTTAATATTACACTAGTGGAATATGAAATCCACAGTGCATTCAATGTTTTGGCCAATGAATAATTTCATGAATGGGTGATTAAGAATGTCAAAGATTATATCTATTATGGTTCCACTAAATTGTTCTACAAATCCAAACTTTTACATGTATTTTCCTTTCCATATTGCTCAAATGAAACATATTTAAATTCAAAATTGGAGTTTTTCCCCAAGGATTATAAATGTATAACAAATAAATAGACAAAACTTCAAGTCATTTGAAGGAAATTGCATTTGAATCTTGTTGTTTAATAACATCTCCAAATATATTTTAACCATTTATTTTGATTAATAATAGATTTTTTTAATTTAAAAATATTACACTACAAAGAAAATTTTACATTATTTCCCTAGATTTTTAGATATTATATTAATTTTCAACTCAATTCATTATTACCTTTTTTTTTGGCAATATATAGATATAATTTTATTACATTTAATTTATCAACATTCAATACCTACAAATAATTTTTTTTATAAAAACATAATAATACATTACGTACATATATTGATATAATATACATAATATATTCATTCGCATATTATATATTTACTTTTACAAAATAAAAAATTCAATTTTGGTTTTTTGGTTTTTTAGTTTATTAAATGTTATTTCATTTTATTAAATGAAGACTCAAAATAAAAAGATATAAATTTTTATTTTTTTATTTTTTCAAATTGTATGAATTTTCTTAAATTTTAATTTGAATAGTTATTTTAAAAATCACACTAAAGAAAGATCAAAAATCTCATAGCCCATTGCAACAACTCCACCAGCTTCTCTTGTTTTTGCTCTTGCTCCTCATGGCTCTTTTGTGGCGCCTCCTCAACACAACAAAAGGAGGCATCTAGCTACATCCATCCATTGTGGATGGAGGGATGGACGGAAGGGTTGACGGGATGAAAAAAACTTCATTATATCATGACCACGATGTCCTTTACATATATTAACTAGTTTGAACCCCCTGCCTAATGCGTAGGTGTGTGTGTGTATTTGACGATACATATTACAAAATTTACGCACATTAAATGTTAGACATACTAATATATGCATTTCAAATGATGAAATGCAAATAACAACTAGAACTTTTTTAAAAAGGAAAATTTCCCCATAAATTATAATATCTAAAACACTCCATTGTATTTTATTTCATTTTTAATGATGAAAGCACATTTTGTGAACTTACACAAATTTTTTTTAAAAGAAAAAAAGAGAAAAAAACCCATGCAGTTCACAACTGCACATCCCCTAGCTTCAAACAAATGATCCAAATTTAATAAAATTACAACTACAAATTACATTTCCAAAACCTCTTTATATATCACATTCCGCATGAATCCATTAGGACCCTGGTTACTGAAAATATTGATGTTTGCACTGCTTGTGACCCGTGAGATTGCAACATACAACTAACCATGGGAAAAGACCAAAGACAGCAAATGTACCCTAACGTTGTTCAATGTCTGACCTTGATTCTTGTTGATTGTCATTGCAAATGCCACTCAAATAGAAAATTGATGATGACACAAAACAAATGGCCAATCAATCTCGGAGAAGGACATGATGATGCGAGGTATGAACACACGTTTACCAACATTGTTCCATGTGATAATCTTTGCTTTAATGACACATTGACCCAATCTCTTGACAATCAACCTCGTACCATTGCACAATCCTATTGATTGATTGAGATTGTGCAACAAAAGGATTGGCAAGCCCACTTTAACTTCCAGCTTATGATTTGTAATATCGTTGAATTGCAAAGTGTTCAGAAATTCCATTGATACAATGAATCCATTGAAACTTTTCTAGTAACACTTGCACCTTCTGTCGGAACCAAAGAATTTGCATTCAGGTATGTGTGTAATTATTCAGATAACGATTCAAGAATTGCATTGTTGACTTCATTAACGTTAACATTTTTAGGGGCCATAATGTTGTGTTACATAAGATACATGGCATCTCTAGAGTGGTGTTAGTGATTCGAATAGATGGATCAGATTAATCTTCTGCTGGTAGCCTCATATGGGATGGAATCTTGATCCAATTTGGATCAACACCTTCTTTTTTTGCAATGGCAATAAGATTACCGTCTCCAACATTTAACACCCATTTGGTAAACTTTCGTTGCTCTTCAGAATTGGCTGCCATGATTCGCATGTTGATATGAAGACGAAGAATCATAACATACTGCCAAAAATGCAATCGAGGCAACGAAGCATTGACAATGTCTTTTCGTCCTCCCTTGGGAACAATAGGGAAGATTTGTCGAAAACCCCCATGAAGGACCACAATTTTCCCACCAAAGATTTTCTCTATTGCCTATGCATCATCCAATTGCATCAAATCACGTAGGTCCGATCAATAGCTTCGGAAGCTTGGCAATGCATCATCGGTGCCTCATCCCAAATGATCAGATCAGCTTTACGCACTAACTCGGCCACTTTCATTTGTTGTGTGACGTTGCAAGTTGATTCATCGTGCAGATCAATTGGAATCTTGATTCTTGATTGGGCGATTTTACCGCCCAAAAGTAGCAAAGATGCAATTCTTGATGAGGCAATTGTAAGCACGATTTTACCTTGCTTTCGTAGACGGGATAGAAGCGTTGTCCAAACAAATGTTTTGCCGGTTCCACCATTGCCATACACAAAGAACATTTTGCCATCTTTGTTTGTCATGACATTCAAAATAGTTTTGTATGCGCTGTGTTGATCATCATTGAACCTATCTTCTACATCATCTACATCTATGGTCAATGAATGTTGATCATAAGCCAACTCTTCTTGGACCAATCGGTTTCCTCCATGAATAGGAGGGACGTAATTAAATTTGGGAAGTGTTGGAAAATCTTCCAATCGATGTCCGTTGTAGATGAGAACTTGATTAATCTCATAAAATGCACAATCCTTTAGTGCATCCTCAAAAAAGGTAATAGTTGGATCATCATGCTCGTGCCGTGTCATTGCCTCAATGTCATCGCTTAAAGACTTCCAATGCGCATCCCATAGTTGTCTGGGATTTGTCACCTCACAAAACATCAACATGGAGGCAAACATGTCACACAATTGTCGTCTTGAGGACCAAAGACCAGGTTCTTCCAAGGCTCGATGCCATTCATTATCGTCGGCAAGCAAACCCATTGCAATGCATGCATCTTTGAATGTGTTATGCTCTGTGCCATCCACTATCTATAAATGTTCATAGGATGTGGCACCTTTAACGTAGTTCAACAACATTTGCAAATAATAATGTTCACCTGATGTTGGATGTGCATAATACATGCGACCAATGGCAAAACTTTTCTTACGCATTGTCCATTGTTTCAACTTTCGATTCCACACCCATTGCTGAGGGAATTGATCGAACATAAGGCTTCGTGCAGATTCCGATTCTCAGTTTATTTTGAACCATTCCATCAACATCATTTTAGAAATGGTTGACCTTCTTACACATCATCGCCATCGTTGAACAACACCATTTGTTGATTGGGCAAATGGTATTACAAACACTCAACAGCAGGAAACTTATCATGCATATTAAACTTGAAGATGCACCATGTTGTTTCTAATGCAGATACATAACGACAATCGAGATACTTTTTAATTTCATCTATTTCGACCACATTCCCTTCAGTGGCATCGTCACTATGGCATGAGATCTCAACAGTTGCACGATCATGTCCTTTGTAAACGTATTTGAATATATATTTGACTGCACGAATGTTGTTGCAAACCTCAATGTTGATGTGCGCATCGTATTTGGTCAACAAATAGACATTATGTGATACCACCCAACGATTGTCCAAGTTAACACCATGAACCGAAACTATGTGCCTTGTATATCTGCGTTGATAATTAGGATATCCGTTTACATTCGTCATCGTTTTAGATTGGAACTTGCATGGAGCTTACTTATTGCATTTGCCATCTTCCATGCATGGGGCATTTGGAAACATAACTCCACATGGACCATGTGTCATGCATTTGGCAACTATTTTGTGGGCCAACCTGTTTGTATCTGGATTTGGAAGTTTAGTAGTGATCATGCGGTCTACATCTTGGACCTTGTGTGGCTTGTAGTTTTCAGCAAAAAAGATGAGAATGTGTGCATGCAGCATCCCATGCTTTTGAAACTCAGTAACATAGATTCTTGCAATCGTGTGTCCCAGATTATGCTTCTTATGAACGCCATTGATCAACTCCTTTAGTTTGATTCTAAACACTCGAGTTACCAAATCTAGTCGATCCTAAGGTTGCTGTTTGGGCAACAACGTTCTCTTGATCTCAAGCCATTAGGGATTATAAGTGGATGTAACAAACTTATCCGGGCAGCGGGCCCATCTATAGATTGCCATGGCATCTTGATAATCTTGAACCATGTGATGTGGACCTTTTATGAAAGAAGATGGCAGAATGATCCTTTGTCCAATGGCAACAGCGCTATTGTCACCTATAACGATGGCGTCTTGAAGGCCTTGATAGAGATCTGCACGAAGCTTTTTTTGATTCAGGCGCAGATACTTCAAGCGATTTTGTTCGACAATTGCATAAGCATCCACAATGTGTTGTTACTTCAATCGGTCACCTCGAAGCAACACAATGCCATTAATGTCTCGATGTTGAAGTCGATAACCGTAAAATTTCGCCATTATCACATTGTGATGTTTTTTATGATGCTCAGATTCTTCCGCATGGTCTTCATCCAAATCCGCATCAGTATCTTGCAAAACAACACCATTGAACAAAATATTCGGATGCCATCCATCTTCACTATAAGGAAATAACAACAAATAATATAGAGCCATGTATTCCACATGTAGCTCAGTAATGCGCTGAAACGAGCCAGTTTACTGAGCAACGACAACGTCACGCTTGTTTATAGCCTCAAAAGCCATGTCACTTTTTTAGTTAGTGTTGTTGAAAAATAAGCTCTGTCAAACATCAAGCAACAAATGTCTTCTTCTTATATAGAAAGCACATTGTTTCTCTCATACATACTCTTAGACACTACATCATGCTTTTCTTTTCTTCCAAATAATCACAACTTGAACTTCGTGAGAACCTCGTTAGGTAGGGGGTACTTACCGGAAATCTTCATCTAATGTTAACAACATTCTGATTTGCCTTTTTGGATTGGTTACCATGGACCTCCTTACCATGCTGGAGACTATCTTGTAAGAAAATCATGGCAAGAACGCTTAGCCGTTGAACGGAACTAACATAGACCACAAAAAGGTACCTAGCAAGAACATATAGTGGCCTAAAACATAGAAACATATACATTTGAATTGTTACATTCTCATGAGCTTCATGACTTTTCCTTTAATCACTCCCAGATGCAACCTCCCAAACCGGAACTTACTTCCAACAACGTCACAAAACTTCAAGAATGTTTGAAATTCAAATTTGTATTAAGAAAAAAATCAAAAGAGATACCAAGTGCACACAAACCAGAGAAAGATTAAAGATCTCATACCCCGTTGCGATAACTCCACCAGCTTCTCTTGTTTCTACTCCTGTTCTTCGTGGCTTTTCTACGGTACCTCCTCAATGCAGCAAAAGGAGGCATTTGGCTACATCCATCCATTGTGGATGGAGGGATGGACGGAAAGGTTGACGAGATGAAAAAAACTTCATTTCATCACGACCACGACGTCCTTTACATACATTAATAGTAAAGGACGTTAGGACGAAATGAAACTTTCCATCCATTCGTCCCTTCATCCATCCATTTACATTAAATGGTGACTATCCTAGGTAGACAATAGAGTTTTTTGTACAATCCTGCCTAAATATAGGCGAGCTACACGGACTCATTGTCTAAATCTGGCAAAAAAATTCTTTTTTTTTGTTTTTTTTTCTAAGAAACATGGCGAATGTTTTGGAAGTTCTTTCTTAAAATTCCTTCCTAGAGGTCGCACTGGGTTTTTTTTGTTGCAAGTTGGCAAATTTTCGCTAAAAAAAGAAGAAAAAGGCTATTGTATTGTATTAAACTGGGGATCCTCGCCATTGCACCTACCTGAGGAATTTGAAAAAAAAAAAACCCTATTATACAAGGTTTGCTTTCTTTCAATTTTTGTGATTAGTTATCTCACAAAGAGGATTTAGCCAAATTAGGCTATAGACCATATAAATGATGGTGAATAAAACACATAAAAATATTTATTTTTTATATGTATTTGGAGAATTGAATTTTAAAAAAAAATTGGTGATTAGGGCCATTCCTTTTCACAAAAAATGTTAGAATGTGTAGAAAAAATAAATTGCAGGTTGAAACAATGAAAATAAATTCCCCCAAAAAGAACCTAGCAATGTGGTATATAAAGAGGTTTTGGAAATGTATTTTGTAGTTGCAATTTTGTAATATGTATTGTCAAATATAAACACACCTGTGCATCAGGCACAGGGTTCAAACTAGTATAAGATAACCAACAAAATGACAATGAAAAAACAAGCTTTGAAATAGAAGAAAATTTCTTGCAAACAAATTACAACTAGCAAAATGATGATGAAAAAACAAACTTTAAAATAGAAGAAAACTTGGAATAAGTTGTTACAAAACAAAAAGGATGTGGAGTGGAAAATGGAAAGATCAATGTCGATGCCAAAAGCTAATGCCATAACAATATTATCACAAAGGAATTGACATGAACAAAGGTAGTATGTTGAGGAAGTAGTTGTGATTATTAGTGTTCCCTTGCTGGGTGTTCTTTATTTATTTATTAATTAGGAATGGAGTGAGGTAGTTATACTTGAAAATGTCTCTTGATATTGTCCTAACCCTAATCCCTTTGGTCCCAACCCTAACCCTAAATCACTGTATGTCTTCTTCCTTCTCCTCTCGAGTTGTTTCCTGAGTTTTTCCACTATTCGTGCTGCTGCTGCTGCTTCTGATGTTCCCCATGGCTGCAGTGTCCGAGAAGGAAAACCCAATCAAGGCTCTGTTAGCTCCGGAAGCGATAAGTGAGGACAAGAAGAGGAAGAAGGGTTCGAAGAGAAAGCTCGAAACTTCTACTTATTTTAAGAAAGAAGAGATTAGAATGGCGAATACTGGAGCTCCTGAACCTTCTTCTTCTGTTCCTGGAAGTTCCAGGAGTAAGAAGAGGAAAAAGGTGAGCAAGACGGAGGACGAGGAGCAAAAGGAATTGGCAGATTCGAGTCTTTTCTCGTTGGAGGATTCGACAGAGAATGCGACGAAGAAAAAGAAGAAGAAGAAGAAGAAAGAAGAGGAGGAGGTTAAGCTGGTGGAAGAACAAGTAAGAGAGGAGGACGGCCGCATTTCTGTGAATTCTAATCTTGAACTTGTTCATGCTCTTCGGCAACAAACAACAACTTCAGAGAGGTGTGAAATTCACGTTGTTTTGTCTTCGTTGCATGGGTTTAGGGTTGCTGCTGCTTGTGAACGTGTGTCGTTTTTGTGTGTATCAAGTTCTCTTCTCTACTGATTTGTTGTTCACCCATTGTTGGTTTTTTGGAGTGTATTGAGCCTATATTGTATTAGCAGATGAATCTCTTGATAACAGAGAGAGGCATATGAGTGACCTTGAGCCTCAAAACCCTAAACCCTAAGCATGTCTAAAAGGGTTCTGGGGTTTGATTATTCATCAACTCTCCAAGGGAAGGACGTAGATGGATCATAACATCCAGTAGTTGACAATGGTTTGATGCTTTGTGGAGCAGGAAGGTTCAGCTTGTATTGGAATTTATTGAAGCCCAAAGTGCACACAACAATGCAACTACTGGTGCTTTTCTTGATCATGATGGAGGTGATCATAATAATGCGGCTGGCTGGATGAAAACACCCCAAGTTGCCAGTTTTGTGTTCAACTGGGTTGAGATGTCCGTCATTCAGTCTTCCAAATCTGGGCTTCGACAGCATGGGCTCTCTGCACACTTTGATCCCCGATACTGGTCCATTCTCAAGTGGTGTTTGTCATCAGGTTATCTGCATCAGAATACAAGCATTTCTCAGGGACTTATGCGTCAAATAACAGCAATTCTAGTGCATGCCAGTAGTGGACTTTCATCATGTTCTTCTGCAGAGAAGTCAATGGGTGAATTGATGATTGAGTTAGTTGAAGTTGTTGGACTATTGCTATCTGTTTATGTGCGTTCCTTCAGGGCCGACCTAGATAACTGGGTTTCCTTGACTACAGCAGCTCTTGCACTGTTTGAGAAAAACATTGGGCAGCCAAAGGACCACCCATCATCCTTAGAACAGCTTATTGCAATCATTGTTGAAGCTTTTGCAAGGACTGTTACATCGCACCCAAATTCAAGACTTGTTTTTCAGGTCACTGTTGCAAGGTTGCTAGAGCCGTTGCTGACAATCATCGGAAGGAGGGGCATGGGTAGTCGAGCTCCCAAGAAAGAAGAGGGGCCATCATTGCTGCAGTCACGAATTGTAAAAGCAGCCAAAGAAATCTTGGCAGTTGGTTTGTTTCATCCGAGTCTTGTCCAGGGGTTTTCAGAAGTTTGCACAGTTTTAAGAGGAGTCAAAGGAATCCAGCAAGAGCAACAGAGGGTGGAGGGGAAGAGGAATCGGTCAGAGAGCTATCACATGGCATTGTTTCAAAAACTTAGCAACCTCAAGAAAGATGGAAATCTTGAGGCGTTAAAAGGGCTTGGGTTTCTATTTAAGGAGTATGCCTTTTGTTTGAGAGCACAACGGATGGCTTTATTTGAGGATGTATTCGGTGTTCGGGGTCAAGGAAAGCTGCAACCAGATGAAGATATCACAGGTAGAAGTGCCAAATTTTTTTACTTACTTTTTTCTTGCTGTTTTTATGAAGTGTCAGGGTTTTAGGGTCAACCCTAAGCCCTAAACCCTAAACCTGGGTGCAGTTGAGCTGATGGTGTATGTGAGTGTTGACAAAATCACATCAGATATTTTGATTGTCCTATCAATACCCTGGCAGTTTAAGGTGTACCTCAGCAATGGACTAATCTGTAAGACAAGGGCATCATCATGTGCTTTATCCTTTCATATGGATATTCCATCACATTGAGTCTTTCAAGTGCACAGTGCTTCACAATGTGATGACTTGACCAGGACTGCATATGATGTTTGTGTCTAATTTTGTCTGGTGTGTTTCTTCTTTCTGATAGGTAACAAGCCTGAAGTAGGGAAAGATGACATTGCAAACAAAAAGTCTACTAAAGAAGCTGTAGTAGATAAGACTGAGGAGACAACTGATTTGACTGCTTCAAGAAAATGTCGTGGTGGTGGTGAGAGTGAGGCAGTATTTCATGTTTTTGCTGAGCTTCTCAGTCCAATCATTATGGACTTGCAACAACTTGTATTAGACATGGGTCATGATGGCAATGAGTCAGGACAGCATGGACCTCAGTTACTGCAAATGCATTCTTTACTGCAAGCAGTCAATTCGCTTCTTGAGGCAGGAAATGAGGTTAATGCCTATAAGCCCATTGAAGACACTCCTGGACTGACTTACTTCAATTTCTTGAAAGAAGTCCACAATTCGGTGATTTCAGTGGGACTGACAGCTTTATTGAAGGCGAAGAGTCCAAGTTCCCCCCAAAAAAAGAACATCAGATCTGCAGAACCTAGAGGACGGAAGGAAATTGGTATTTTGTCACAGGAGGTTATTTTTGCACTCCATCACCTTGTTGAATTGGAGTACCATGTGTTTGAAGAAAAGTTACCAAATTTGTGGACATTTGTGTTCCAAATGCTGGGCCTTGATACGTCCTCCTCTGAAGCAATATTTACGGAAGCCTTGAAATTCGGTTGTCGACTACTTTATATCTACAGTGACTTGCGACAGGCAGGTCTTTTCTATTCTCTTTAATTTTTCCCTGTTTTGTGTCTGCAGTTGATCTTGTCTTTGTGTTTTCTACAATGTCTACACTTGTGATATGCAAAGACACTAGCAGGATACTGGTGTTTCCTACTAACTAATGTTCCCATGGTCATTCTGAGTCTTGCCCATATCTCTGGAATTATTCGTTTAACTGGTGACATTATTGTTGGGTCTCCAGGTGGACATTCCAATCTTTTATCTCTGTGTCACATTAAGAAGTTTAAGAAGTTCTCTGCCTTTCAAATCAGTGACAGATTGTATGGAAAAGTTTGTTTGTGCAAAGCCCTTTTTGGCTACAATGGGTATGGTTGTATTGAAGCTTCCAGAAGGTCAGATTATGCAGTTTTTGAAGAAACTGTCAGCAGACATCTCTGAAACACTCAAGACATTTGATGATCAAGGGGATGAAGGAGCTGAAAACAACATTCATAGCATTATGAAAGGGTTAACTGAGCTCTACATTTGTTCTCTTAACAATGTAAATGTCACAGTATCATTCAGCCTACTTGCAGGAAGGGCAGTGAATGATTTACTCATCAATGTACTCAGTCCATCATTGAAAAAACTGGTGGATGGGTGTCTTGAAGATGTAAAACAAGTCAAGGATCCAAGTGATACAGCTGAAGAAGAGCCACAAATTGCTGGTGGTATTCCACTCGCATGGAGATCAGTTTTCCTACTCCGATTGTTTGCAGCTGCACGAAGCTTGCACAGGCAGTGTGTATCCCTCATGGCGCCAAAGGCTGCGAAGACAGCAAGGGCCAAAGTTTTTGAGCCTCTGCTTGACCTGACTGCCCATGAGGCTGAAATCATCGCATTGCTGAAAGGAAGTGGCTTCTTTAGCCCCATTCAAAGAGGCCATGTCAAGGTTTCCAAAGTTGTGAAGCGGATTGAAAAGTCATCTGGAGGAAATCTGCTTGACTGGGTGCCTGACTTGCAGTACACACTCAACTTGATTGTGTTACAAAGCCTTGTGGACCTTCATGAGAAACAACGAGCAGTGAAGTTCTTGTCAGGCAATAATGGATCAACAAAGAGATTTGCTAAGTTGCTTCGATCAATTCATCGAGAGGGCACAAAATTGGTGGCCTTTTTATTGAAAGGGCTCAATGATCTCACACCTGAGGTGTATTCAAATGATGTCCACAAATTGAGCAATAGAATGGGCCAGGAAAGCAGTTGTGGGTGGGACTCTGTTGTGGCAACCCTGACTTCCACCACACTACTGGTGGCTAGGTTTGTACTATGTGTCCCTGTCTGTGTTGCCCTCCAGCTTCTCTTTTCCAACACTTTATTAGACTGTTCTCCATCTTGTACACACACACACAATCAGTCACCAGAACACCGTGTGTTTCTCACTTCTGTTCATACTTTTGTGATTTTTGTTGGCGCATTTGATTGTCATATCAGCAGGCTAGTTTTTAGTTTATGGCTTTGCATTTCTTTTGGTTTTATTACTCGGCTGGGAAGAGCTTAGTAGGGGTCTCCACCCTGCTTTACTGAACTAATCTAAAATTTTCCAGGTGGCGCCTTTTGTGTCAAACAACAGATGTATGGTCATCATATGCCAGCGAAGACCATTTGAAGCAATTTGTCACCATTTTGCTTCAAGTTGCTGAAGGTTCCAGGGCAAAGATTGGGTCCTTCAAAACCGAAGGTTCTGCACATATTTGCATGGAGGACATCACCCTGGAAGTGCTTGGAAGTGTTGCCTTCTTTGAAAATGAGGTTTCAATAGAAACCCATCTTTAACTCCTTCATTCTTTGTTGTGGTTCCTTGTTTATTCCTCCTCATCTAGGTCACCACATATTAGGTTAAGCTTTCTATATTTCACTTGTAAGCAAGGTGTGTGTGTCTAACAACTGACAAAAAATACACAAGCATATGTTGTTCCATCTTTCATTTTTTCTAGGCCGCATGTTTGCCATACTTAACAGCATGTTGGTATATTTTGCTTGTACTGTCTCCCCAGGACCTGCGCAAAGTCTTTGCATCTGCATTTCTTGAAGAGGTGAAGCGTTTATCATTAAGGGTCTTTAAGTGCAAGCCATCAGATTTTCTTGTGGTTGATCAGAGGAGATCACCTGAGTCCAAACTTCTGGAGTGGGCAGTTCTCAAGAAGAGACTGAAAGCACAAATGGGATCTCAGGAACCTATTGACATGAGCTCAATGTATTCACGGTCACCCAATTGGACAGAAACTTGCACAGGAGCTCAACTGGAAGAATTTGGTCAACTGATAAGGTTAATCGGGCTGCTATCATTACTTCCCTCGGGTTACCTACATTCTCTGGACACTGTGCAGTGCAGTTCTGTTATTTGTGGAGTTGAAAAGTGAGTTCCTTATCCTGGAAGTTTTGGGTGTTTCTCCTTTTGATGATGTCAATAGTAAAAAATCTTTCTTGTTGTTTTTTTTCCTTCAGAAAAAAACTCATGTGTCTGCATAGGGCATCTTGTTGCAGTGTCTGACAGTTAGACAGTATTTGTTGTCTGGTTTGTTTGTTGTTGCAGGGGGTGAAGTTTTGGCAGTTTGAGCTGTTAGACCCACCTGAGCAAGTCTGAGAATGTGATCTCTGGCACATGTGTAGAATTCTCTGGCTTGGGATTGACCAATTTTTCATTTGGTTTTTTTGGCAGGCTTTTAGTTGACAGTCTTCAGAGCATGCACCATGTGGCCTGTTGTCAGTCAGAACAGTCGCCTCAACATGAAATGACAGCGGTTCCATCATTGCCCAGTCACTTCTTCATGGCCATCTGTGCTTGCCACAGCACACTCCAATGCTTGGTTGATATGGGGGGAGAATCAAAACACCTGTCAACATTCTTCAGTAGTGCAAAGGCCTCTCATTGGCTACTGTTTGTCCCACAGATTGTTGCATCATACCTGTTGGATGAGGTGTTTAAGGGATCTTATGTGAAGGAACAACATTATTTTATGGATGATTGGATCATGCCATATCACACAAGTGGTGTACGTGGTCAAGAAGGTACTCGCATCCTTTATATGTTACTGCTGAGCACATGCGCCATCATAGAGTCAACAGTTGGGAAGATCTGCAATTTGGAGGTGAGATCACTCTTGTGTCCAAAGTCGTCAACTGAAATTCCCTCAGTGAGTACTTCAAAAACTCCTCATCAAACTCACTCAAGTAAATCAGCCAAGAAACAAAAAAAGTTGAGGGATCGTAGATTAGTGGATTGTGAGGAACCACTCATTGTGTTGTGTTCAGTTCTGTTGAACCGAGCACATAAACTCAAGAAAATTTTCCTTCAAAGTAGAGGAACTTCTTCCCAGTGGTATGAAATGCTTGTACCAGTAGCAGGCATCAGTAGCTTCCTCTGGAGTATGACCCTGGCTTTGGAAAGCCTTGATGTGGAGTGTCGAAACTCAAAGACTAGTCCACTGGTGTGGAAAACCGAGCTTCCAGAGACTTGGTTGCTTGTGATTGAAGAAGTTGAGCAAGTTTTGGTGCAAAGCTTGCTTCAAGCTTTGGTCCCTGAAGGAGCCAAAGGGTTTCAGTTTTTTACCCAGTCTGGTATCCAGAGTGACGATGAGGGTGTTGATATCAGTGTGGTCGAAAACATGAAAGAGACAGAATTTGGAGAAGTAAATCAAAAGGATGCTGTTGTTGGTGAACACTTGATGTGTACTGATGAGGCACCAAGCAATGAAGAGATGCTAGTTGAACAAATCGTGGAGAACTTGGTGGATGAAGAAGAAGCTCTTGAGGATGAGGGTAAAGAAAAAGAGTCTATGCAGATGGAATTTGATATACATTTCTTGGAGAGGGAAGGCATGGAGGTTGAAAGCTTTGAGGGAATGTCAGATTTTGCACAGGTTTCTTTACTGCAAAGCATTCTGGAAGGAAAAATGAGGGAAAGATCTGAGCTTGTTGGTGAGCTATTTATTGCCATGGCAGCACTTGTCAGAATTCGAAGCTTGTTTTTTTCTCCTTTTGCTTCGTTCTCAAACTCTGCTTCATCAGCTCAACTTGATGACCTGAAAACTTCTCCTCCTCCTTCCATGAATGATCACTTGGGAGCTGCATTTTGGCTGTTATCTGGAGCAGCACAACAGATTCAATCAGGGCATGACATGGACTTGAATTGGGTTGTAGGGGTTGTAAAATATGTTGATGCAGTTGGAAGCTTTCTGCCATGTATGAGGCCATTCATTGCACCTCTGGATTTCCTCAAGCTTGTTGACTTGCATTTGATCCTGATGGGTGTTGTGAAGTCCTACTCCAAGAATCCTTCAAGAGGCAGCACCCAACAATTTGATCTTGAGCTGGAGAAAAGCATTACAACTGGTGATTGGGACAGCAGCCATGCTCAAAGTTTCCGGATGCTGGAATTAGGGTGCGACACAAGTGTTTCAGAAACCTGTTCCTCAAAGCATTTAGCCTTTGCACTAAGTGGGTCATTTGAGAGGCTATTGAGATTTGCTCCAAGGCATCATATGGTGCTTGCCTTACAGTCTATTGAGAAAGCAATGGCTGGAGTATGGGTCAAGTCCAATCCAGGTGGTGGCCTTTACCCAGGACAAGTTGGAGCCATTGTTGCAGCAGGTGTGGAATGCCTGGGAATTGCCCTGCAGGCTGTTTCAGGTACGCTATTTTTACATGTTTTTTTGCTTTTGCAATTCAGAATCTTTTAGGGCATATGAAACTCAAGGTCTGAGGTCCCTCCAACTTTGCAAGACAATGAGAGCACTTACTGCTATTGTGGGTTGGTTTTTGATTATGCAGGCAAAACCCGATTGCATTTGTTGGCCAACCATTGCCCAACATTCTTTGGAGCTCTGTTCAATTTGATAGTGCACTTACAAAGACCCTCTCTTTTTATCGAAGAAGATACATGCAAACCTGATGCAGTAGGCAGGAGCTTCACTAAGGTGAATTCAGTGTCTGTAGTTCTACAAAGTTTGGAGGTCCTGATAAGGCTGGCATCTCGTGCAGTGATCTTCCCAATGAGGGCCTGCCATGTGGCTCTTGGGCTCCAGTGCCCTGCCTCACTCTTCAGGCCCTTTTGTGAAAAGGGTATGGCAAAATTGATGGCACTGCAGAATTTGCACTTGCAAGCAGGGGGATCACAACACAGATCTGTTACAAAAGATTCGTCCACAGGAGTCTTCAGTGAGAACGTTATTACACTATATGTTGCATGCTGTCAGCTACTCTGTGCACTTCTTCGTCATCATTTGAGGCAAGTATTTCATCGTCAGACATTTCTGAATGTTGTACTTTCTGACTTTGCATTCTTGCATAATTGCCAGTAACAACTGCAGGATGACATGTGATGGGATGGCTGGGGGGAGCAGGGAATGTGGACACAGCATGGCTTTGCTTGGAGAGTCTGCGCGGGTGTTGCTACAGTGCTTAACAGCCCCCAATTGGGCAATTTCGCTTGAGCATGTTCCTCCTTCAGTCTCCACAGTAGCTAGTGCTGCTCATTGCGCAAGTTGGTTGCGGCGAGTATATGAAGAGGTCATCTTTCGAACCATTGTCATGTCACTGTACACTTACAACCAGTCACAATAAGATGTGGTTTTTGTTTGCAGGGCTCAGAATTATTGGTACTTATGTAATTTTTCATGGCTGATTCTCACTGTGTACTGGCTTTCGTAATTTCTCAATACTCATGAAATTTAATTCTTTTGGTGGATTCTCTTTGTGTATTGGTTGAAGACTTGGATTTGTGAAAGGCCAGTCCTTTGATCTTCTTTTTGGGTGATGCTGCAGATGGGGGAGCATAAGGAGACGATGGGGAAATACTGCTGCCATCTTCTTGCTGACTATCTAAATGTTCTTTCTGGATATGGTGCCTCTGGAGTCAGCCTCAACAGGTCTGGATTTATATCGTCTGTTCTCTGATGCCTTCTCTTTCCCATTTGCCAGCAAATATTTTCATCTGAAGTTTATTGTGCACTAAGTACACCGTATTGACTCTATGATAGTTGAATAACTCACCCCTATGTGCTCTTTTTGATTTGGACAGAGAAGTGGATAGTGCACTACGACCAGGTGCATATGCACTGCTCGATGCCTGCTCTGCAAATGATCTTCAGCAACTGCATGCAGCTTTTGGAGGTATGCCTCTAATGGGTCCAAGTCATATTCTAAAATCTCTTAGCTAGCCCCTATTGGAGGATGTCAGGAGAGATTTCACTGGCAAGAAAGTTAATATTCCAGAAGATTGTTTTGATTCAGCAGTTTCTGGAACTGCTTTTCATTTTTTTTTCATGACTAACACTAATGAGATTCATTCTTTATTTTGTGTTGTATTGGATTGATTGCATTGTCAACATGCTGAAGACAAAGGATGGTCATTGTTTATATCTTGTTACATGTGGGAGGTTTTCTCAGTTGGGTTTTGCAAATTGCAGAGGGTGGAAGACGGAGTGCATTGATGACATTGCGGCATGATTATGATCTGCACTTTAAGTACACAGGGAAGGTCTAAATCCCATCTACTAACTGTGTATGATGGAGTCAAGAGAGACAGACTTTCACTTGAGAGTCTAGATTTTTGTCTTAGGATCATATGATGGAACATAGAGACTATGTAAAACCCAACCAAAACTCGAATAAATAGGGCAAACATCTCCCGTAAAAGGAAGTGGATAATCTCCTTTTTTGAGTGTAAATATTGTTGGATTGTATTGACTAGAATGCGATGTACTTAGATTGTAGTTCGACTAGAGGTAGTAATTAGTGTGTTTTATGTGGCCTAGCTATGCTAGACACATTGGATCACATTCAAATTTCAAGGTTAATCACTTGGACGATGCAAACAACCTTGGGACTAAGGACCTTCCAAAGATGACAACAAGGGTGCAAATTGAGAATGTTATTTGAGAATGCACATTCAAGTGCATTTGTGTTTCACCGTTTCCTTCAACTACATTTTGAAGCTTAATAGTTTGTTAAATAAATTTTCATTAATGTTTTCAAAGATGAATACTGAATCATAATTTAAAATTTAAAATTTACATATCATGATTATAAATTGTCTCAGATATTTTTAAAATTTCAACAATTTTTTTAATGTGAAATGAAGAACATGTCTTGGTGTATTTTAAACCATTAAATAACACTCTATATCCATACATTCTTTAAATGATTTGACATTGATTAATTTGTATAATGTTCATACTTTCAACAAGTGGTAACATTAGATTTCACATGATAGTAGCTTTTGGTTTGTATGAAAATCAAATTACAAATAAATCAATATGAGTTCCGTTATAATTACGATTTTAAAACCGAACTACTGACAACTATTATGACTTTGTCTTTTTTGTGATTTCAATTTGATAATGGTTTTAATCAAAATTTTGAATATTATAATAAATTTACAATAATTAAAATTTTATTACTTAAATACATGTAAAAACGTAAAACCATTAAAATCATAATTTTTTTGTAATATTTTAATGAACACGTTTTAATAAAAATTGAAAACATATCCAAATCGACATTGAAAATGAGATATTCATTAAACCATTTATCAAAGTTGACAAGTTTACATTATTTTTATCAATGCTTCGTTTATGAAAGTAATTATATTTAATAAAATCATTTTAAACATCAGATTCATTAATATTTAAGGGGAAATGACATCTAACATTTTTTTAATATCTTCACACGTGACTTTTGGACATTCTCAATTTGCCCATTTTAACCATTTTCTCCTTGGAATGGATAAATCATTTTTTTCTTCCTTTTAATTAATTTTTAATATATTTTTATATATTTCAACTGTGGTCTTTCTTTAAATTAATGAAGACTTGACATGTATAATATTTTCAAAGTTTCTTGAGCCTTTAGATCATTATAATTGTTGCTAGCGCTAACACAAGATGGGGTGTTAAATGAACAAACGTTTTCAAATTTGAACATATTTAGTCAGAACTCAAATTAGAATGATGTTTTGATTCAAGAACGACCTAAGTCAATCAATAACAAAAACACAATCAAACAACACAAGGATGATAATAACACCAAGGATGATGAAAGATGGGAAATAACAAAAAGATTGGAATGTTGACAAGGAATGACAAAATGCCAACAAATAATAACAAAAGTATCAACAAATGACACTTGAAACACTAGAACCCAATGACCAAGGAAAAAAGCTCTAGATTAATTGACGATTATTTAATGTCAATTCAAGAATCTCACAATTAAAAATAATGACTCTATTTTCATTTTAAAAAAATTTAGTAAATAAACTAAATAAAAATTTCAAAATGATAGATAATGTCATGGAGTATTACATATTTTTGTATATGATGTAATTGTTATGGACCGGCTACAAACAAGTGGAGAATTACAAGACAAGACAAGTTTTATTGATCCATCAACTAGTGTTGATCTACTGAAGAGTTATTCTCCAGACTATCTCCTTTTATAACCCTAAACCATACTAGTCCCAAAATATCCTAGGCCATGATATTGCCAAAAGTATCCCAAAATATCCTAGGCCATGACATTATCCTCTCTTCAAGCAACATCTTTCAGATGGAGCCAGTTTGTTAGGATACCATTCGTGAAACCGATTAACTAAATCTTGGGCATGAACTAGGTTTCCAGCAGGCTCCCAAGTAGCTTCAGAAGGAGGATAACCTCGCCAAAAGACAAGGTACAGGAACTTTCCACGAATCTTCTTGGAGTCCAAGACCTCCTAAACTTCAAACTCTTCTTGGCCTTCAATTTCGACTGGAACTAGGGGTTTTTGATGATGTTCTGGGATCGGGTTTTCATGATAGGGCTCAAGCAAGGAGACATGGAAAACATTGTGGATTTTGAACTGGGGTGGAAGCTCCAACTGGCAAGCCACTAGACCAACCAATTTGGCGTTTTCAAAGGTCCGAGGCGTTTGTAATCCAACTTGGCACATGGGCAAGTGGTAGCAATGTTTTTTCTGAGAAGCTAGACCTTGTCTCCAACTTTGAAGTTTGGATGGTCCTTACATCGGCGATCTGCTTGCTTCTTTTGCCACTCTTGTGTTAGCTTGAGTTCTGCCATAAGGTTCTTTTGAACCTTTCCGAGCCTCGTGGCCCTTTCTTTACGGAGTCCCCAGGAATTTCAAGGCTGAACCTAGGATGAAAACCGTAATTGGCAAATAATGGACTGATCCCGGTCGATGCATGTGTTGTGTTGTTATAAGTAAACTCTGCTTGAGATAGTAGGTCCAGCCAGTCGTCCTATTGGTAGTTCGTAGTGCAGCGAAGGTATTGCTCGAATGTCTGGTTTATCCATCTGTCTCAGGGTGGAAAGCTGAAGATAGTCGAATGTCAACTCCAAGAAGCTCGAATAAGCGACGCCAGAACTTGGATGCAAACTAAGGACCTCTATCGGACACAATTTCCTCGGGGAGTCCATGTAGTCGGACGATCCCGTCCAGAATTAACTGAGCTGTCTCTTCTGCCGTGATTGACTTGGAACAAGGGGTGAAATGGGCCATTTTGGTGAGTCGATCGACCACAACCAGTATTGAATTCTTGGCTCTGACAGTAGGGAGGTCCGTGATGAAGTCCATTGCAATAGATCCCCAAGGTCGGCTAGGAATCGGCAAGGGCTGTAGGAGTCCAAACGGGCGATGCCTGGGAGCCTTGGATCGAGCACATGTATCACAAGACTTGACATACTCCCGTAGCAGCTTGTTCATTTTGGGCCACCAACAATTCCTTGACACTAGTTCGTGAGTCCGTGCCATTCCAAAGTGACTTGCGAGGGTGTTGTCGTGGTATTCTCTCAGGATTTTTAGGCGTATACATCCTTCAGGTACATAAATCAAGTTATTTCGAAGGAGAAGTCCATCTTGCTGCTCAAACTGATCCATATCATCACAATTTGGGTTCCTTGGTCGTTCCTGGAGTTCCTTCTTGATGTTGGTAGCCCAGGTGTCTTCCTCAGTTGCCATCTTGATGTCCCTGACAAGGTATGAGTCTGGGAGGGTGCTGATTGTTGCTGCAACTCGAAATTGTTCGGGATTGAGTATAGTGTGGTTCTGCTGGCCGTAGGCCTCATCCCCCGCTCGAAGTTCATATTCTGAACGACGAGATAGCGCGTCAGTTTTCCCTTGCTGGGTGCCGGGTTAATACTGAATCTCAAAGTTGAAATCGGCTAGGAAGATAGACCAGCGTGTTTGGCGACGATTCAAGGTCCGAGTAGTTGTGAAATAAAGGAGATTCTTGTGTTCTGTCAGAACTTGTACTCGATGTTGAGCTCTAGCAAGATACGGTCTCCACTCCTATGATTGCCAGGAGTTCCTTATCATAGACCTGGTAGTTGATTTCGACACTGGTTTGTTTTTGTGAATAGAAAGCAACTGGATGCAGCAACCCATCTATTCCAAATTGAAATAAAATAATTCCCAAGGCAAAATTTGAAGCGTCTGTTTCCACAATGAATGGCTTGGCAGGATCGGGATGTATCAGGATGGGTGCAGAAGTGAATGCCATCTTGAGAGTATCAAAAGCAGCCTGGGCCGTTGGATTCCACGAGAAGGGTTCGTCTTTGCAAGTCAAGGTTGTTAACGGTGTTGTGATCTTGGAGTAGCCTTTGATCAACCGATGATAGAAGTTGGCAAACCCCATGAAGCGTTGAACGTCCTTGACCGAGGATGGAGTAGCCCAACACTGGATGGTCTCGACCTTTGATTTGTCCATGAAAATGCCATCTAGAGAGATCACGTAGCCGAAGAACGCCACTAAAGATTTGTCAAATTCACATTTTTCCATCTTAGCGTATAAGCCATGCTCTCGAAACGTCACAAGCACCAATCGTACATGTTTGTCATGGGTTTCATGGTCCTTGGAAAAGATCAAAATGTCATCCAAATAGACCATGACAAATTCGTCCATGTACTCCCGGAAGATATCATTCATCAGATGCTGAAAGACTGCAGGTGCATTGGTGAGGTCGAAGGGCATGACCGTGTATTCGAAATGGTCGTAGAGTGTGCGGAAAGCTTTCTTCCATTCATCACCGGGACGAATCCTGAATAAGTTGTAGGTTCCACGGAGGTCGAGCTTGGTGAAGATATTCTCGGTACGTAGCCGATCCAAGAGGCCTGAAATCAATGGCAAGGGATATCGATTCTTTTTGGTTATCTTGTTGAGTCCACGATAATCCACATAAAGTCGAAGGGAACCATCCTTCTTCTTGACAAACATAATTGGGGCGCCGGCTGGAGACTTGAAATGCTGAACGAACCCCTTGGCAAGGTTTTCAGTAAGGTAATCACGTAAGGCTTAGAGTTTCGGTTCCGATAGGCCATAGATAGGACCAAAGGGTGGTGAGTGTCCTTCTTCTAGATCAATCGGGCAGTCATATGGACTATGGGCGGGGAGCTGATCAGCATTAATCTTTTCAAAAACATCAACAAAATCCTTGTACTTCTCGGGAAGTTTGACAGGTGTTGATTTTGATTAGGGGTTTTTGTTGTTGGTTGGGTTGACATGGATGGCAAAGACTTGAAGATTCTTAATAGCCCGATAAAAAAGGACAGCTCCATCAACGAAGATCCGGACAGGGTTAGTTTTTTGGGCAGGATTCTTGACAAGATTCATGATAGGACAAGGTTTAGTTCTGACCATTGGGGAGTTCTTAATTGTAGGACTTGACATAACAGACTTGAGAAAACTGGAATTGGTTTCGACCCTCTTTGGGTTCTTGACCACATGGTTCTTGGTGGGACTAGACAAAGTGTTTTTCTGAGCGTGGGGTTCTTGAGAGGTGCATCGTTGTGCGCTGAAGGTGAGGGTTCTAGATCGCCAATCAATGATAGGATTGTGCGCTTCTAGCCAAGGCAGACCAAGGATGATAGGATGGTGAGGGGTGGAGATGATGTTGAGAACAATCTTCTCCGTGTGCTTGTCGATACAAAGTTCTAGAAGGGTTGTCTCGTGTGTGATTGCACCAAAAGCAATGGTTCTCCCATCAATAACCTCTACCGGAATAGGGGTTGACTTCTTGACCACAGGGATGTTGTGCTGGGCGACAAATGTTTGGTCGATGAAAGAAGAGGTGGCGCCGGAGTCCACCAATGCTAACACTTGTGGTATGTCTTCTGGAATACAAATGATGTTCACATACTGAGTGAAACTGGGACTGGCACTAACAGCAGAACATGAGCCTTTGCAAAGGTGGTGTTGGGTGAGATCCAGTCGCACGACTCCTACTCTTGGGGAGTTTCCACAGCTTGTACTTGAAATTTGACAAGCTTTTGAGGGCACTGGCGAGCTATGTGCCCTGGGTTGCCACAGTAAAGACACAGGTTGTTTGTCCTTCGGCGAAGTTTTTCGGCTTCTATCAAAGGTTTAAACTTAGCTGCGTCGATCTGCATCGGGGCAGGTCCAAAAGAGGCAGGTCGGGCAACTGGTGTTGTTTGGGGAACTAAGGGGAGCGTAGTAGGCCGACTGTTCCAAAGCTGGGCGTTGGAGGTGACTTTCTTTTCCTGGCGATGTTCGAACAGACGATTATCGCACCGAATTTTTTGGGTGATGGTTTCACTGAAGGAAAAAGGGTCTGCCAGTGTCAACAAAAGATCTTGAACATCATCACGAAACCCACAGCGAAACTGATCAATCAAGGCAGCTTCTCCCCAATTGACGTCGCAGGCAAGCTGCCTGAATTTTGAAGCGTAGATGATGGCCAGACGTGTCCCTTGTTGGACGCGACGCAATTTGTTGGCTGAAGTCCTGGCCTTGTCACTGTCCCTAAACATTACTTCAAATTCTGCCATAAAGGCGTTGAAATCTTGTAGGAGAAGGGATGATGTTTCCAAGATGGGAGCAAATCATGCTACAGCTGTCCCAGTGAGTAGGGGTCCAACGAATCCTACACGAGTGGTGTCATTAAAATAACGACGAGGGTGTAGTTGCATGATCAGGCGTACCTGGCTGACAAAGCCTTGAAATTTGAAGCGCGTTCCATCAAACTTTTCTGGCAGGATGATCTGGGGCTCTAGGGCGACCATTGCAAGAGCAGGAGGTACTGGGGCAGGGGGTGGTGGCTGATTCTATAGGCGGGTCATCGAGTCTTTAAGTACGACATTTTTTTGTTGAAGGTGTTGAAGGGCGGCGAGGATTTGAGTGAAATCGATGTTTGATTCTGAGTTGTCCATGGTGGTAGTTCTCACACTTTTGTACGAAGGGCTTGATAATGTATTTGCGCTTCCCAATCTTCAAACTCCTTCCTTCAAGATCTCCCAAGTTGTATTTGCTCCATTTCAAAACTTTTGCTTTGATGTCTTCTCAAAACAAACTTCTATCATAGCAACTTTGTAAAGCTACACTACTCACACATGACCTTGGATTGCTCTAATTTTTTTTGAAACATGAGCAACTATGTCTACTACCTTCTCTCAAAATTTCAGCCCTATTGATGATGACCACAAAGACATATCACTCTCAAAAGAAACTGACTTCAAAACTGAGACTGAAACTTCAGATGTTTGGATCTCTCTCAATACAAATCCAAATGACATGAAATTTTTCTTACACACATATTCTTATATGATCTATAAGATTGCAAAGTTGCAGACCCAAATAAGCTTAAACAAAGGAGATATGATCAAACAGAGTTTTCAAAAGCTCATAACTCTCACAAAACATATCCTTTTTTTTTGAAACTTTGAGAATAGATGCAACTTATAGTCTTCTATAACCTCTCCAAGTTTCACTCCAAGATACCTCTAGTTATTTACTGAAACAACAAAACAAACAAACAAAAAGAAGGAGCAGATCAAACTGTTATGGACCGGCTACAAACAAGTGCAGAATTACAACACAAGACAAGTTTTATTGATCCATCAATCGGTGTTGATCTGCTGAAAAGTTGTTCCCCAGACTATCTCCTTTTATAACCCTGAACCATACTAGTCCCAAAATATCCTAGGCCATGGTATTGCCAAAAGTATCCAAAAATATCTTAGGCCATGATAATAATGCATGATGCAAACATGTGTATTAAACAATATTTTTCTTTTTCAAAAAATTTAATAGTTACAAAATTTAACTAGTACAATGAATGAATGAATTCACATTCATATAATATTAATGGACCCTAATCCATGACTACATCCATGATTGGGTTGGTAGTTGTTTAAAACATTATATGATTACATTATTGCATAATCTAGGATGAGAAAATATAGAATTCAACATTGCACAAAAAAGTCACTAGGAAAATAAACAAACAACAATGTGCTATAATCTTGTTTGTTAATATTATGAACACCTTGAATAAAATCTTTTATACAAGCTCATGGTGTTATTATAACATTTAACTTCCAACTTACTGAAATTAACTCAAAAAAAATTCAAGGCTTGCATTTTAACAATTTGATTGGCCATATAAACTTTCTTTTTTTCATCATTAGGAATAAGCTTACTTGATATCCCCCATATGTTTGTGTATATTTTTTATATTTAGCAACCAACAAATTATGTATATAGTGTGAAAATTTTGTTGTTTGGCAAGAAAAATAAAGAGGCTACAAATCTTACAAATGGTTTTTTTGAAGAAATGGCCCAAAGTAATCATATTTTTTGGAGAATTTAGACCATAACTTCTAGGATGTCCCGAAAATATTATATAGCATGATTCCAAAAGAAAATATAATTTGCTCTATGATTTGTGACCAAATTTGGCTAAATCCTATTTTTAATGATTGCCAATCCACCTACTTCACAAATTTCAAAAGAAAGACCTTAATAAAAATCATTTATAAATAAATAGAATAAATTTATTATGGTTAAATAAATGAATTCTTCTTAAGAGTTTGTTCCAAAATTTGGTGGTTATCATTTATTGAACTTGGAACTAGGAAATGAAGGTAGGGTATAGTATGCCCTTGATTGATGGTTTTCAAAATCAATAAATTGGTTATGACCTTTGATCAGAGGTTCAAAAAAACCATAAAATTTGTTTTGATCCTTACTCATGGTTTTAAAGAAAAATCAAAGAAACAAGTCAAAAAACTTGCCTTAAAGTATGTTAGACCTTCCACATATGTTAGGGTTTGGATATTTCAGCATTCAGAAATGTAGTTTGAGCACTTGCAATTTCCTTGAACCCCCCCATCCCCCTCCCCCCCCCAATTCCTTCCAATCACCATAAGGGGGTCTTCATATAGGGTTTGGATTTGTAGGTTTTCTATCCCAGGGGTTTGGAACCTTTGTCATACATATATATGGTTCCTATTTTGAACTGGAGATTCTAGTTTTTTTTTTGGTTCAAGAAAATATATTCTCCTCTTTTGATGGGGTTGGTATTAAACTACCATGTTGGCTAATACATAATATGTGCATATGTTGATAAATTTTTCGAGGCATTTGTAATCATAGGAGAGATTGGGGTGCAAGACTTCTTAAAGAATAAGAAGTGGCAAATTGAAAGGTATGGGTGTTCCTTGCAAGCAAGTTGATCCTTTATCTTATTTTCCTTCCTTTGTCATTTCATTTTTTAGGGTAAGTAAAGTCCATAATGGTAATTTTTTATGGCAAATTTTGCAAGCAAGTCTATCCTTTCTTTTCACCCATCATTTGTCACTGCATCTTGTTGGATAACATCTTGAACATTATGTCTGCAACATTCAAGATTAGCATGTCATTGGATGCCAATGGGAAAATGGAAAAAATAAATGTGTACCTGGTTATGACAGACTTAGAAGCTGCATGTTCACAAATGGGCAAGATACCACAATAAATATTCTTAAAATTAGTTTTTCCATGGGCCCCATAAAAACTATCCCTCACTAATCAATGAAACAATTAAAATTTTTAGCTCATTTATATATGTATTTGTCAAGTTATTAATCATTTTTATATCATATAGTTGAGTTATCACATAACTTACCAAAGAAGGAACCTTCGCAATTATTTTCAGTACATAGAAACGATCATAAGCATGCTCTGCATAAAAAATATCTAGCACCGTGATTACAACCTTCTACAATTAAGCAAAAACAATTATTTTAAAAATATACGAAGAAAGACCAATTTGCACATGGCAAGTGAAACTAGAAATATGTTTGAATTTAGTACATTGCGTTATCATTAGCCCTCATGAGGAACTTATTAGCTTTTTGTCACCATGAAACCTAGACGAAAACCCTAGATTTCAAGGACTAATGACAACTTACAAGAGCAAACACATTGAAAGTTTTTTCCACATGGATGATCAATTTCTCAAACCCCTTTCAAAGAAACTTTACATCGTCTAAACTTGGTTTGAGTCCATTGGCTTCCAACACTCTTGCTTCCGCCTTGTTCTTTTTGCTACATTTAATTAATTAACACAAGCTTTTTATGAATTACGATTTGTAGCCCACCCATCATTGAAAGATGTAGTAACAATAACAACTCCTCCATATTTGCTAGTTCTCCATCTATAAAACCCGTCAATGCCAAATCCTCCAATTAGAAACTAGGCAAATCAATTTCAATAGTTAAAGATATGTTAGACATCGCTGGGCAAGTCTACAATATAATGAGCCACTACAAGTGTAACCACTACTAAATATCACATTTTTCAATTTTTAACTTCACTTAAGATTAATTGTTTTTCATGTAATTTACATAGTGCGATGTAATATACATTCAAGAATGACATATAAAAATATGAATCAATCATATCAACATTTCAGTGTGAAAAATGATTAATTAAGCACTTGTAACCAATGTTGAAATACTGAATAAGTCACATAAGAATGATCAAAATTAATTTAGAATTGTTGGGAAAAAAATCCATATTCACGTTGATTGAATAATTATTAAATTTTACATGGTTTCGAATCATCATTGAAATTGATATATAAATAAATTGTAAAATTCAAAATTTGCAATTTTCATTCCAATAATTCTTGGATAAATATAAATATGAATTGTAAAATCCAAATAAATTAAATTTGATTATGAAAATATATTGTACAAGTCAAATATGTGATTAAACCATAAATTTTGTGCAATGGTTGCTTGCCATCTAAACTTCTAATTCCAAGCCTTTGTCATTTTGAAAGGAACAAAATAGTTGGGTATGGTTCATTATATTGTGGACGCACCCCACTATCCTATGGATTTAAAGCCCATTCAGATGCAAATCATGTACATGCACCCTTGTGCAACCACTTCTCCCATCCCCTTGCACAAAATTTTGCAAGGACACGTAACATGAAGTTCAAAATACATTATCTTTTCCTCAAGGTTTGTAAAAACTTGACTGTGTAGAATATGGCCTATAGGAAACAACCAAATATACAATAATGGCATTGTTGTAAGTCTGATTCTATGGATTTGCCAACTATATGAATTGTATTGAGTATTTAAACGAAATAATATCCCTTACTATGGTTTGACAAATTATACAATTTTTTAATGTGTTTCATAAGCATGCTCATGTAGTAGATTCCAGACTTCTCCACTTGATCATTGATTTTGGATACATATAGTATTAACAATAAAAGCAAGGGGGCTTTCAGAAAGCAAATGAAATTCATATTTGTGTTTTAGAAACTCATGTCGTAGGTCACATTGGCTAACCTCATGCTTTGATATGATAAGCCCTAAACCTCCATGGATAACTAAAAAGAAAGTGAAAGTTCAAAGAAATAGGTTCTTCACTAGTAGATCATAGAGAAAACCGTCCACTGACTAATAAGGTGTATAAACAATAAGCTCAAAATCTAAGCTATGCATACAACAATATGTAAACTTTAGCACTAGCATGTTACTTTAACAAAAGTTTCCACCCACCATGACACTCCACAATCTTTTAGATATAAGACATGAAAATTATAATTGCAACAATATTTTTCTATTTGACAAGGTGGGCTTTGTTATCCATTGAAACATAAAGGACAAAACCAGATTATTGATGAGATTGCAAAAGGAACTCCAATAAAATATTTTGAAGGCAACCACTTTGTGTCACTCTTGGCCAAACCAAAATAAACATGACAAGAATAAGTGGGTCATAACCTAGTGAATTTCATTCACCAAATTCAAACCATCACTTTCATCAGGGTCTCGTTGATTTAATCCCATTCCAATAGTGGGTGTTGATAAACATATGATGATTTGCTTAAGACCTAAGGAGAGAAATCATATAATAATCTACACAAGACCATTTAAGAAAAAAATCATATAAGAATCTACATCTTGAGTTTGCCACATTCCTAGAAGTAATAAGCAGATGTAGTCATGATGTCATCTAGCACCCAACAAGAGGTTCAACAAAAATATACAATACCACATATAGAAACACTCACTTTGAAAATAATCATTTCATTTTTTAGCACAACTTGGGGGTCTTGTTGAATGCCCTTGCCTAGTTCCTTTATAGATATATTGAACTCTTTTACTTTGCATGATAAGTAATCAATGCATGTGAACCTACCTCATCCCATAACAATATTCTCCATCTTGTTTTATTTGTTATTGGTATTGTTTAAATTGAATAATACAATATAACTAAAGAGCTCTATATATGTATAGCTACATTACATGTCGACAATATAATAACATAGTAGTTTCCTAATTTATATTTGCAACCAACATTTCTTGGACATTGCAAAACTCACATTATGTGTTTAAGGTCATGTTCCATCACATACCACTTTTAATAAAATTGCTTGAAGTAAAAGATGGTAGTTTTAGACTACAAGTAATCAATCATTAGAAACAATATTCATTTAAGAGAACCACAAATTTTAAAATTATTGCCATTGATTTACTTATAGCTATTCTATTAAGCACACCAGGTTTGACCAGTACATGGTGTTATTGGTGTACATGCTGCATACAACAATGAGAGCACATTCATTTTCTTGCGAGTGAGAGATGGGGTTGAGCTCCAAATCACAACGCCTCCTAGGTACTATAAAAAACTTCCAAGGGAGCCCAATTAAACTTGAAATTTGTAAAAGAAGGAGAAAGTTGCACTAACTTGCTGAATTTTCTATTCATAAAACCTTCACACAAGAAGCCCTTTAGTTATATTCAAAGGTTCTAGTAATGATTCTTGTCTTACTTTAAAAAACCACAAAGTTGTTCTGAAATTGCATTCATATGACCAAAAAAAGTTCATAGATGGCAAATGCAAACTACTAAAGGAAGATTGAATATTATCTGCAAGTATACAACTTTGCAACTATGTAGAGTAGTTGGAGAAGAATCAATAGGGGTTTCTTCATGCATACTTCGTTGTTCCCATCTTCATTCACATTCAAACCATAACAACCCTCATTACACCAACTCCCACATAGTTCCAATGTTACAAATAACAAAAAAAAAGGAAATTAAGAATGTAACAACAAAATTGAGGGCCAATCTTCCTATTCCTTTTCATGTTTCTCTTGGTTTCTTGGTTATGGTAGTTAAAACAAAAAACTCTATTAATAAAAAAACCTTAGAATCAACAAATAATCCCAAACTTCGAGGTGAAACAAAAACAAAGATTAAAACAGGTATTTATTCAAGCAAAGTTAGTTCCAAAATTGGAAAAATGGGGATCACCAAAGCTATTGCTACTATCGTTGAACCAAAGTCATGAGAATTACAACAACATCGACAACACAATCTTAGGATACGTTGTAGTTGGCTTCAAATTTGCATCCTACTGACCTTGGAATGTTGAGAGTGGTGAATAATGCCATGACAGATCTACCTGTCGACACTTTTTTCTCTAGCTAGAATTTCTCCACAATGAAGATAGATCCATGCCAAATGTTTACTGGAGTGATGTGCATCAACATCCAAGATTCAACATAATGACATTCCTTTCTTTAAGTCTAAAGGAAGTTGAACTCCTTGGTCTAACCATGACACTCTCATCGAAGCTCGAATACTTACCCTTCTTGATGCAACTTTCCATCTCTCTTGGTGTTGTCAACAGACCCATTCCACATTCGCCGGGGACATTGAGAAACCTTAACCTATTCTCTTGTAGCTAAAACCTTCTCACATGCTCCATCCTTTAGAGTTTTGCAGGCTTGAAGAAGTTCCAAGTGTTGTAGTTTAGCAACACCAAGCTTGTAGGAGGGCGTGTCCATAGTAAAATGAGTCACACCCAACTCCTTTGTTCCTTTTAAAAATGCAAGGATTTGAAATTGGAAATTGAGATGGCATGCAACCATTGCATAAAATTTATGGTTTAATCACGTATTTGACTTTATAATGTATTTTTATAATGTATTTTTGTTTCTTTGAATTTTACAATTCATCTTTATATTTATCCAAGAGTTATTGGAAAGAAAATTGCATATTTTGAATTATACAATTTATTTCTATATCAATTCCAATGATAATCCGAAACCATGTAAAGTCTAATAATTATTCAATCTATATGAATATGAAAATTTTCCAAACAAATCTAGATTAATTTTGATCATTCTTATATGATTTATATCAGACCTCAAGATTGATTGCAAGTTCTTAATTAATCCTTTTTCACCTTCAAATGTTGATATAATTGACTCATATTTTTATATGCCATTCTTGAATATATATTACATTACATTATATAAACTACATGAAAAACATTTAATCACGAGGGAAGTTAAAAATTGACAAGTGTGTTATTCATGAATGGTTAGACTTGCAATGGCTCATTATATTGTAGACTTACCCAAGAATGATCCCTTCCGGTATCGATTTTTAACCATCTCTGGAGTTTTTGGTCCTCTCTGACAACAATCTCACAGGTACCATCCCCATGTTCTCCTTCGACAACAACAATACTAGTTTTTCTTTTCATGTTGCTCTCAACCATTTCGACCTGTGAAACAATGAGTTTCACAAGGGAGCTCATTGCCATCTTCACTGGAGTTTCTGTCACTCACCAACAACCAGTTCACTAGAAGCATTGTAGCAATTGGGCATCTGAGCAAGTCCAAGTACATGGACTTGAACTTCAACTAGTTCAGTGGTGAGATCCCCATCTCCAAGTTTGGGTTTGTGGGTTTCCTCTACAAATTGCTCAACTGGAACCAGTTCTCAGGTCCAGTGATTGTGAAGGTGAAAGTGACTATCAAGGTGGAGGATCTCAACTTCAATCTGTTGGTTGGAAGTGTGTCTCCTTTCTTGGCCGATGTTAAGATTTTGTACTTGAACAACAACCTTTTCATGGGCACAATTCTTCAGGTCAGTTTTTCTTGCTTGCTAATTTCTTGTTTGTTTGTTTATTTCCCCTTACACCCATTCCATTTCTTTCAGATGTTATCCTTGTGTCCTTGACATTTGTTCCATTACTACTTTCCTTGCAAGTCTAGCTTTCCCTTGATCCATATTGCAGATTCTTGAAGCAGTGGTGTGCAGAACTCACTTGATCTTGTCCATCATTGAAACAATGTTGTGCATAACTTGCTTGATCTTGCACATCCTTGAAGCAGATTCGATGAACATATGTTCAATTGATCTTGCACATCATTGAAGCACATTTGATGAGCGTATGTTCATTTGATCTTGCACATCATTGATCCAATTATGAAAGGGTGATTGACTTGGAATGTCTTGAGCTGAATTCATTCTGAGAATCTGGTGCAAGTGATATATTTACTGAAGAATCCCATATCTGGAGCTAATTTTTGACTCCATTCAATGTTTTGAGGGGGGGGGGCGGGGGTGTTGTTGGGAAGTGCATGAATTTGTGACTAGCTTAGAAGCATCGACATTACAGTCACTGTACCTCCAAAACAATTACCTGTTGAATTTCGGGGATATGGGAATTGCCACAATCCCACCCACTGTAGTTGTGTGTACATAATACAATTGTGAGCTGCCTCCACCCAATCCATGTGCCTTGAAAGTGAAGGATTTGTTGCTTGACCACTCACCGAATGCATCAAAGCCACAGCTACCCATTTACAAATTTTATTTCTTTTCCAACCAAAGTTTTGGATGTTCAATGGGTTTCTAAGTTCAGTAGCTCAGTCCTTCTCACTTAATCAAACTAACCACAAAAAATCCTTCTTGCATTGGGTTGTTGGGGAGGCTTGTTGTCCCTCTGCTTGTAAGAGAGAAACTACATAGGAACAATATAGTTTTCATTCAATCCCATGTTATGACAAATGTTCACCAAGTGTTATGTGATGATGTAGTGTATGGTCCATAGAGACTAATTCTCTTTCTGACTAACACTGGTTTTGTGAACTCTGATTTGCAGCAGGCACTGGGAATTAAGCAAAACAATTGTGTGCACATTTGAGAGTGAGCAATGGCACATTTGAGAGAGAGCAATGGCACATTTGAGAGAAAGCAATGGCACATTTGAGAGAAAGCAATGGCACATTTGCTACTTGTAATTGAGAACATTAGGATGACTCCATTTTTATAGCACAAGATTTTTAGTCAAACACTCTCAATTAGGTTGCCATATTCTTCATATGTTGTTGATGTATGTGCCACATCCTTCCATAAAAGTTTATGGTGACTAATGTTGTATTCAAAAATCCCTCACCATTTTTGGGAGGTTCATATATTCTACGAATAATACGGTATTGGTATTGTACATCCATTGCAATTACACATCAAAATAAGCACCCAATAAATGTAGGACCCAATGAATGGTCTCATCTATGCTTCACTTATTGTAAATTGTCAAATTGGCAAGAGTTCAAAATCCTCTCATTGTGCATTCCTACACACCTACACACAATTTGTGGGAAGAATAATATTTTTTATGAAATAGATTTCTAAATATTGTAGAGTTCTAAAACTATGACTAAATATGATAAAAACCTTGAACTAATTGAGTACAGAGTTTCTTTCATTCAGTTTTTTTTGGGAGTCCTTTTTTTTTCTTTGCATTATTTTTCAATAAATAAGAAAATAAATAAATGTTGAACTTCAATATGCAGGTTAAAGTAATTATGTAATTATTAGCTATGGAAAAAAAAAAAAAAATCCCCTTCTCACATTGCATCATTTCAAACATTAATTACATCAATTTTTATATTGTTGGAGCATTTTAAGAAACTTCATTTTCAAGGGTTTTTTTTTTCCTCTTTCTTTTCGAATTTTTAAAATAAATTTTTGGGGTAGCTTTTTTCCAAAAAAATTAGCAGAATTATTAAAATTTATATTAGAAAAAAAAATTCCCAAGAAGAAATCCCAATTTATTTCTCGAAAAAGCTACAAAATTTGTCCCAAATCATTTTACTGTTCATTTCACGTAAAGCAAAAAGAAGTTCATTGCCTCAACGAACTAGAATTCACTAATGAACGGAACCCTCCGTCTATCCGTCCGTCCGTCCATTTCTGCCTGTTCTCTTCTAAGCTTGTGCTTCTTCCTCGTCTCTCGCACTCTCTGTTTGTGTCTGTGTGCGTGTGTGCTGCGGGTTTCTCTGTGGAGCTTGCTGTTGCTGTTGCAATCCATTCCTCCTCTTATGTTACTCATTATTGAGAACTTGTGATATTCTGTTTTCGCTGATTATGAAAATAAATAAATAAAAATTTTAGGGCTTTTTTTTTTCCCGAAGGAAGGGCTTGCGAGAGTGTCTTTGCGAAATCTGTGCATCAAATGGAGTCCGGGATGAGCAAAATAGACGAAGTCATGGAGATTAAGGCGTTGCGTCGCGTCATCAGCGCATACTTGAAGTTCGTGTTTTCTGTTTTCTTCCTCCTTTGCTTTGTTTTTATTAAAAAAAAATTTAGGCAGTCGAAGAATGTCACCGAATGTGTTGTTGTTGTTGTTGTTATTGTTGCACCCGTGCTAATTGAGTGCCCTTCGCTGCAGACTAGCAAGAAGACTAGACGAAAAGCAGTTTTCTCTCTGTCTCTCTCTCTTCTGGATTTGTCTTTTCAAAATCCACTTGATGCAAGCTTCGCAAACTTATCATCATCAAGATTTTTTCTTTGGGGCTGGTGAATTTGTTTGAATTGTTTTCTGAGAGCTGGACCGTCTTTTGTATCTGATGATAACCTACACACAGCTATACAGCAGCAGCAGAGGAAGACATAAAGCGCTGGGAGCGTTCATTTACAAAGCTTAGCTCCTCACACAAGGTTCTCTCTCTCTCTCTCTCTCTCTCTCTCTCTCTCTTTCGCATCGCCTAATGTAGTGCTACTCCTCGCCTGCTGTCCCGCTGAAAGTGTGGTGCAATAATAATTCTCTCACATTTCTACTTGCTTGACCCCCCCCAGGCACTGCTGCGTCACTTACCTAAAAAGCACGAGGAGTTAAGGAGGTGTGTGTGTAGATTCAGCTGGCCGGCCCTTTTTTCCTCTCTCTTGTGATCTTCTTCCCTTTTCACTGTCTGTTCTGTTTAGGGTTCAGGGTTAGCTCCTCAAGGTCTGAGTATGTGATTTGCAATTGGTTTTGTACGGTGAAATACTGTGGCCAGTGCAGGTGTGTGAGAGTCAATTCCTTCTTCATCATCAACATGCTTCAGGTTCTTCAGCTGCCTCCCCCCCTCCCCCCCCCCCTTGCCACTTGGTTTTCACAGCTGCCTTTTGTACTAGTTAGTGCATTTAAGTCCATTTGGCCCTTTCTTGCACATCTTCTGCATATTTTTGTTTGTTGCTGAAGTCTGCCTCCCTGTGCTATCTTTCTCTCTCTCCCTGTGTTCCCATCCTGCTACCAAAGCTTCTTTAGTATCTGCACTCTTTCATTGCTCTCAGAGAAGTTAGGAAATTTCCCTTCCTATTGGAGTGACTCTCCCTTTTGCACCATGTCCTTTTGTAATCAATGTCCTGCAACAGAAGACATTGCAAGCAACTCTTTTCAGATTTCTATGTTGTGTGGGTAGGCATTTGATCCTCCATTTGACATGGGAGATGGTGGAGGAGGGCTTGACACACAAGACCTAGTGGGCTCTGAATGGACTACTGAAAATGGGCGGGATGTACCATATGTGGGCTCTGAGAGGTACCTTGTTTAATTGCATTGCAGAGTTTATAGCTCTTTTTTGCATCTCTAGCACGATAAAGTACTGTTTGAAGTTCGAGAACGTTGTGACTCTTCCCCATGGTGGCTAACTCCAGTTTAGGTTTCATCACAGTGCTTCATTGCAAAGAATCTTACTGAACCCTCTGCCAGGTTAGCGATTAGTATGGCAAGGTATTTGAGAACTTACCATCCAACATGTTAAGGCTCCAGTTAATTTCGAGGTTTGAATTGGATAACAGGATTAGCCTGCAAATCTGTGCCTAATCTTTTGGAAAAGAATTTGAGTGACTCTTCTGTTCTTCAAGCTGGTGCATGCAGAGATGCTGGAATTGCAGAATCAATCTATCAGACTCCTGAAAGGGATTCGAATATTCCATCTGCCAACTGCAACAAGCGGCAAGCCATTGAATCCAACATGCAAGGAAAAGTGCCAAAATCTGAAATCTTGGAACCTGTGAAGTCATCATCAACAGGGACCATACGTTCATGTGATGAATGGTCTGCCACACTTGCACAAGCTCGAGCTGAGGAGCAAGGTGAAGCTTTGGGTAGGAAAATTGAGGACAATATGCCTAAGGACTCAACTAGAGAAAGTGTTGGCAATGGCGAAGCAATGGGGGCAGATATGAAACATTTCAGCTTGAAACTAGATGTGAGCTTACTTCAGCAATCTACTATTGTTCACTAATTTAGTGATCATACCAAGGCTGTGTGCAGGCAGGAGACAATGAATGCTCTCCTTTTCTCTCTCAACACTCACGGTGATTGTTTGTCAATATGTTGCATGTGTGCAGGCATACAATGGGCTTGATTTGGATCATCCATCTTACCAGCTCCATGTTCCCTCTGCAGATGTTGACAAGGTAATCTTGGTACCCTCAATGCTAGCTCTTCCCTCTCTTGATTGAGACATCAAACCTGTTCCAGCCTGTCATGGTTTGTGAACCGATTGCAAGGACATCAAGTTTCTTTTTGCTTTCCCCTCTTTGCTAGTTCCCTGCTTGCTGCATTTCTGCGGAACCTGAGATGTATGGCTATTGGCCTGTGGTGGGTGTTTCAGTTGGAGGGTCCTGGTCTGGTTTAGTTTGAAGGTTAGAGTACATAGACGTGCTGCACAATGCGAGGGTCAATTAGTTTATGATCCTATTTTGTGTGGATGTGTTGCAAACTTTAGTAAGGTCTTGATGGACAATTTTGGAAACTTTAATGGACCACTCAGTTCTCCTGACTGAAATTGCAGGTGCGATGTATAATCCGCAACATTGTTCGCGATTGGGGTGAAGAGGTTGTTTCTCCTCTCCTGCAATTTCTGCAGTTTTGGCAAGAATACCCATGTGGAAGTGTGGCTTTGTTTATGGAGAGTCTGCATCTCAATGATGTGACCTCCAATATTTAAACTGGAACAAGCCTTTGTGAGAGACCCTCACAAGGTTATGACCACACTCATTCTTGATGTGCTTTGTTCAGTTTGGCCAGAATTTACATTACAGTTACCTTTTTTTTGGGAGCTGTTTCAGCATTTTCATAGATGTGGAGCAAGCATATACCTAAGGCTGCTATACCATTCCTATTGGCAACTAGATGCTTGGTCTAACCCACAACATTGGCATACTTCCACATGGTTATTGATTGCATTCCATATGGGTTTTGACATTGGTCTTTGTGGTGGCAGGGCATGACAGAGCGGGCACAATGCTATGCCCCAATATTGCAGGAGCTCCAACTTTGTTTTCCACATAGGAGCCAAGAGAGGTGAGTGAGCAGAAAGGCAAGGAGTTTTTCCCTGATGGCCTTTCCTAGTCTTCTGGAACATTCCTATGTGTGCTATGCATTCTAACTACAGTTTTTTTTATGATGAGTTCTGGTAATTGTCTGCGAGACAATTTGTTGCCAATGCAAATGAAGCTTGGCTCAGGACCAGTTGATGGCATCTTTTGTGAGGATTCCAGGCAGGAGCCTAATTTTTGAATTAAGAAATGATGATGCCATCCTGTTTTTGCGGTGTGGGGTTTGTTGTGAGTGTTTCAGCCCACCAAGCTGTTTGGTTCCAGGTGCAGGACTTGGTCGTCTTGCTTGTGAAATCTCACGACTTGGTATGTGCATCTTTCTCTACTCATTGTTTGTGCACAACATTGATTTAAGCATCATGAGGCACTGGCAGTGGTCAATCTTGAAAGGAATGGTGGAGTTGTCCTAGCATAAGGTTTTGTGTATGCAATCCCTCTGTTCTCCAACTTCCCTCTTCCATGGACACAGGTTTCATTACTCAGGGCAATGAGTTCTCATACTACATGCTTATGTGCTCCAGCTTCATTTTGAACCAGTGAGTTCATCCCTGCCTGCTCATTGTTGATCTTTTTGGGCTGCCTTTTGGTTTTGTAACCTTTGACCTTTTGTTGTATGCTGCATTCAGGTCTTCCCATTTTGCAGCATGTGTATTGAAGTGATGCTGAAGAGCAATATTTTTCACTTAATCAAATTTCTGTATAGATATTGTTTCTAAGAAATGTTAGGAACAGGAGGGATTTGATTTCACTATGAAATATGGGTATTTGATAAGCAGAACACAGGCACCATTGGAATGGACTTTGTATCCTTGGATTCATAGCAATTGCAACTCCCTGACAAATGAAGATCAACTACGAGCGGTTCAGTTCCCAGATCTTCATCCAGGGAGGTCAGTATCATCAGCCAAAATTCTGACAGAGAGTCAACTACCATGTTCACTGATACGCTTAAAGAAGAACCAGATGAAGATGGGGCAAACTTCTGAAGAATCTGCAAATCTTAATGTGGATCAGGAGCATTTACTGACTTCCATTGGTTGTCACCATTCTCAAGTCATGCATGTCATATGAAATGGGAGGCTAATCTTCTGAGGATTTATATGAAAACATATGTTTGACACCAGTAATGTTTTGTAGCAGTGCAGGAATAACAGAGGGCTTTTCAATGTGTGCGGGTGATTTTGTTGAGGTTTACAGTCACCCTAGTCAGGCAGGTAAATGACTAATCTGTTAACTGCTGAATTTTGTTATTATTTCAAAGGGCTGTCAACTTTTTGATGTGTATGAGAGTTGGTTGAAGCCCTTCAACAGCCTATGCTTATGATTTGTGATGAATCAGCAGATGTTTTTCAGTATTTGAGTTGAGTTTTTGTGTATGCATTAAATTGTTTACTAGGGATTCCACCAAGGTTTGCAGTCCCATTTAGATTATGCTAAAATGAGCATGATGGAACATCTCTCCCATATGTACAAATGTACCTAATTGGTTTGATGGAACTCTGGAGTTGTTACTGTATCTACTTGAGAATGTGGGTTATTAGCTAGTAGCTATGGGATATTTTGGGGTTATGAGGAAAATCATGTTATGTGCATGTCTTGATTGTGTATGTCTGTTGCAGAGGCCTGGGATGCTGTTGTATCTTGCTTCTTTATTGACACAGCCCACAATATAGTGGAATACCTTGAAGTAATTGCAAAGGCTCTCAAGCCTGGAGGGGTATGCCTCTGCTCATTGATACTTGCTATCTGATGCTCATATTGGACGCACAGAAGTTCCTCTGTTTCTAGGGTATTGCAAGTGTTTGAACCAAAGTTTGGGGTGGGAGAGTTGGCAGGTGTGGATAAATTTGGGCCCACTACTTTATCATTTTGCAGATGCTCACAGTTATTCACAAGAAGAGGTGAGTGCAGTCACTTGGCCCACAATTGCATGCATCTTAAATGTACGAATGTACCCAACTATTTGTAGTGCCTCCATAGTTTTTGTGCTGTTTTGGTGCCAAGCTGTCAAACTTAGTACAACTCGAGAGCTTTGGATTCACTAATTGGAAAGAAAGGAACTGCTATGCATGGCATGTCAGAAAGTAAATGTACCTGCTTACTTTCCTCCTTGTGCATCATAAAAAGGTGAAGAAAAATAAAATGAGGGAAAGTGTTTCATTGTAAGTGTGAGTTGTATGTCCTTGTTCTTTGGTTGACTGCAAGAGAGATATGAGTAAGCAACAATGCAGTGGCTTTTGACAATGACAAATGGTTGAATGAGATATACAGGAGATGTCAATTGAGCTTAGTCTGGAAGATGTAAAAATGGTGGCATCTCACTATGGCCTTATCCTTAAGGTATACTGCAGTGTGCACTTGAGATCTTGTGAGGTTCGGAATAAAGTTTAAATACGTCTATCTTGTCTGAAGTTGTGAATTCTTCATGGAATGGCTGTGAGGAAAACCATGTCTAAGATTGATGAATGGACTTTGTACTTCAGCGTTTCACATGAGTTATTTCCAGCTCCACTTACATTACAACCTTGGCATGACCATTTTGTGACAGAAGGAGAGCATGATAGAGACAACGTACACTGCCAATTGCAAATCAATGATGCAGGTATGACCATCCTCTGTTATCTCTGCACATATATATATATATATATATATATATTTCACTGGATGCCCTTTTATGAGGGATTAATACAGGGATCTTTATAATCCTTCTTTGCATGCTTTGGAACATACAAACCCAAAATGACACATGCTTTTTGTTATTGCAGAATCGCTACTTTGCTTCTTTCTGGACAATGGTGAAGGAACAGGGACCTGGGCTACAGGATAACCTGCCTCTTGAACCACTATCAAATCACAGAAACTGTGAACATTAACAACAGTAGATGATAGGTGCTTGTTTACTGATCTCACAAGTTATGACTCTTATGTTTACAGGAACTTTATTTGTTGATCAAAAGTTGTTGCTCGAGTAAGTTTGGGTGGTGTTGATCCCAAACAACCTCATTTGTTCTGTAATCCCATTCGATAGTACTAAGTAGTTGCAAACCAAACAGAACACTTTGTCTCCTCCTTTTTTTGGTCATGAACGCCTTCAACCAATTGTTGCTGCTGCTAAGTGTACTGTAGCTATGAATGATCTTGCACCGTGTGCACTGAATCCTGAGTCTCAGCATTTCATACCCTTACTTTTTGAAGAAGGGTTGTGTCACACTCTCGCCTTGCCATTTACATTAAAAAAAAAGTGTAGAATAAGGCAAGAAAAGAATTATGTAAATTCAAATATCTCACCAAGCAAAAAAAATGTAAGCTTCAAAAAAATCCTCTAAAAGAAACCAAAATACAAAGCTTCCAAGCTTTCTTGACTCTAGAACTTATCTCAAGTTTCAACACAAGCCAAAATATCGTCTTTCAAAGATCCTCATGTAAGAGAGCCTGGGTATATACACGAGTCCGTGGACAGGGCGTGAACAGGGCGTTTCTCCGGGACCCGGTTTCCACAAACCCGGCCCAAGTCCCTGCGGTCCCTCCCCCCCATCGTAGTTTTCCTTCCCATTGCCGTCCTGCTCCTTGTCTGCGTGTCTGTGGATCTCTCGCTCTCTCTCTCTCTCTCTGTGCGTCATTATCGGACTTGCAACAAATGTCCTACCACTTGCATTGCACATGTTTGTGCAGTACGACGTTCTCTCGCACCTTACATGCGAATGGCCGTTCAGGGTTTAGAGTTCTAGGGTTTAAAGATTAAAGCTTCCTTGCTGTGCCCCTTAGGATCCGTGGGTGGCCTCCAAGTGCAGTTTTCGCGTAAGTGTGACAGCAGTTGGAGTTCATTCTTCTGCTGCTGCGTTGTTATCCACCAACCAATGCTCGTGTAAGTCTTCAATCCTACTCGCAGCTTTATTGGGTTTATTTTTTTTGGCTTTTGTATCTTTTTGTTCCTCCAGTTAAGGTGGGTTTGTTTGCCATGGCTCAGTTTTGTTTTGTCTCTTGAAGTTATGTCCAGTAATGAAAAGAAAATAGTGCCCCGTCCCACTTCGCAACAGCAGCAACTTTTGAGCAGACACTGCATTTGATATTTGCAGAGGCTTTTTGGTTCATGTTTCAGAGTAAGGATACATTTAGGGTTTCTTCATGAAGTTCATGGGCTGGGTGCCACTAAGTTGTTGGGTTATAAGAAGTTTGTCACCACCTAATGGTCACATCCTGTTGCAGAACCCATGTGGCAATCCTTTGTTACTGTCTTTGATGTATCTTTGATGTATCCTTAATGGGTTGATTGTTTCAGTAGAGACAAGGAAGGGATTTATGCTGGATTTATTAGAAAAGAACATCAGGGAGCAAGCTAGCAAGCAAGGAGTAGTGTACCATATTCTTCACTGCAGAATAAGCAATTGCAGTGTGTTAAGAGGTGGCACACAATAGGTCTACATGATAATTGTCTTAAGTTGGATATGTGGGACATGATATGTGCAGGCATGTGCTTGGAAAGAGTGTGGAAACTAGATAGATTTTTGGGGTGTAAAACCAGGCCTTGAATGGTGGAAACAGACAAAAACCCAAAACCTGCTGGATTCACCTGCACATTGCCAAACCCAATAAAGTGTAGGTATCTCCTCTTTGACTCATAAACCTAGATGTGTATGTTCAGAAGAATGTATAATTATGGTGCATGTTTGATGGCTTTAAAGTTATGCAAAGCAAGTGAGCTCTCCTCACTTGTATGTTTCAAAGTCTCCACTTCTAAAGTAGCAATTTGTTTTGTGCAGTATTACTGCATTCCTTTGGGAAAAAATATGTTTTCCTCTCTTGATGAAAGGGGGGTCATGCAAAGAGCACACAAAGAGTGCATGTTTTCTTCCCAAAGTTCACTGGAGTCAGTGATAGAACAAAATATTAAGAAAGGCTTTGTTCAGAATCTGATGATGATGAATCTGGTAGATCCGTAATTTGGTGGTGCACACTAGACGGTATTGTATGCTTTAGAGCATCTGCCGCAACATGACGACAATATTGTGCATGAAGAACATCTGGTCAGAATGTATGCCAGGTCTCATGTTTCCAAACAGCTGCAAATACATGTGAATTTGGAGAGAGAGAAGTTGTAATGCAACATGCTCTGGGTCTGGGCCTTTGCAGGGTTGAGTGCTAATGATGCTAGCAAGCAACCAGAAGAAAAAGGGTTGAGTGTTGCTGCTACTGTTGTGGCAAATCTTGTGAAGCAGACAAATGATGATGTAGTAAGTTTGGACAATGAGCATCAGCAAAATGGAAATGCAGCAGTATAAGCACTGCCAACACCAGGATTGGGTTAAGGATCCCAAAGGTGAGCTCAAAAAGTTAGCAGCTTCTACCTGGTTCCATTCTATGCCTGCATAGAGTAAGGTCTTAATGTTAAAGTTTTCCAGTGCCTGATCTTGTTGGTTAATATGGGTATTCCAGGTTCTTATCAAAGGGACTTCTCTTGTATACATCAAGCTACAGTTTGGTTCTTATGGTATTACCAGGTCAGTGAAAGTGTGGTTTGAGAACTGTGTGGGTGGTCAATGGTTGAATATCAGTTGGTAGAATCTTGCTTGGGCATACCCATTTTCTGTTGATGCAGTTGCTGCTCATTGTTAAACTCTCACAGATGTTACCAGTTTACTTCTGATCTGTTGCAATACTTACCATGCATGGATCTCAGAGTGAGCATTCAGCTCATATGTTCTGTGATGACATTTTTGGGGACTTGTAGCAGAAACCTGAGTCAATATTCTTTGATCCTTGTATGATTTTTTGCCTGACTTGGGAGGTAATTCTCTTAATTGTTTTGTCTCTGACTGGCTATGGCTTTGATAAGGAAAATGTTCATTGCCTCAGGGAACTGCTGCCTGGTGAGAAGGAAGGTCTGATTCAGCTGCCCTCTGATAAGGCATTTGTTGGACAGCATTGAGCACCCTCATCTCAGGAGAAGCAACGTGTGATTTAGTCACTTGATCTTGTAGCAGAATGAATAAGGTGCTCTCTCAGTCCTCCTGTTGAGCACAGTTAATGGAATTGTTTTCCACACTGGAATATATAGCGTTTCCACACTAGAATACTTCCTGTTTCTGGTTCTGGTTCATTCTTTGTGCCAGAGATCTTGCAGGTATATGTAGATCTTTGGTGTGTGAAAGTGTTGCTGAGGGGAATGAGGTTGATGGGATACAGATTAGGACAAACCAGGAAGTACTATCAATGGATAGCAGGAGCGAAGGTACTTCAGAGAGCTTGATCAGGGAGGAGGGAGAACATGAAGGTAGTCAGGACACAGAGGTCATGAAGATGTCGAAGATGATGAAGGAGATGACACAGGTCTCCTCCAACCATCCTATGCGAAATGAATTTCTGGGGAAGCTCCGGCAGAATGCCTTCATTCTGGACACTAGGGCTTTGACGTCACAGCAACTTCTACTCATGAAGACTTCACCACCAGGCTGGGTTGAAGGGGTGAGTTCTCAATAACCTGCCTTTTCTCTCATTTCCTTTGCAAAATTGGTGTTCTGGGTAGGTTTTGGAGATTTAAGGGTTTACTTTTCAAGGTGCTTGGTCTAGGTTTCATCATGGTAGAAGTTGCAGATGTCCTGGTTACAGCAGAAACAGACTTGGTCTACATTTCAGCATTGTAGAAGTTGCAGATGTCCAGGTTTTGGGGGAAACACACAGGACAGAGGATGATTACAACTGCTTGCTGGGGTTAGTGCATTGGGGTCTAGGGTACAAGATAATTTTCAAGCTTGAGGTTGCACCTGTGGTCCTGTTTCAGTACAGAGAGGCAAGACTACCATGATTTACACCTGCTGGGGTTTAGGGTATTATGGTTTAGCACTAAAACCAATATCCCAGCTTAAGGTTTAGAGTACTATGCAACAGGTACTGGCAGGGAAGGATGGCAGAGAGCGAGTTCGGAAATGCACATTCAAACAATGCAGGCAAGGCCCTTTTGAGGGATATTTTACTGAGTCAGAATTTGAGTATCTGATTATAGAGGTGCACCAGTTCTGCAGAAGGAGTCAGCTTGGATGGACCTCTAGGATCCCCTTCTTTTGCATGTACTGCGAGGAAGATTTTAAGGACAAGGCCACACTCTCCTACCATAGGATTAAGAACGAGTGCCCAAAACGACCTCCTGGAAGTGGACAGTACCTCAAAATGTACCCATTCTGTGACAAGAAGGAGATCAAAGCTGTGTTTGAGAAACACAAGTTGACCTACCCTGTGTTGCCTCCACCACCACCTGAGGATGATGATGGTGCAGCAACACAGGGACAGGACTTCAAGGTCCTCCACATAAACAAAGGGAAATCAGAGAAGCAGAAGGAGCGGATAAAGAAGGAAGTGAAGAGCAGGAGGAAGGATGACATGGAGGCCAAGGGTGCAGTTGTATTGTCTCCATTGGTGGATAGTGAGACGGACATTGACTTTGATGATACTCAAGGACACCAGAAAAAACCCCGAAGAGAAAAGGAGCAGAATTCTATTCAACTTTACATGACACAGATGCAGTGTGCTGTACCACTGACCTCTCTGGCAGGACCTTCCCAGCAAAGGAGTGCCATTCACCACCCTAAGACAAAATTACTTCCTCCACATACAGTACCTGACCATAAGGCAGTGTACCCTGTACCCACTGTCCCATCTCTGAAGCCTCACAGAGCTCTGCCAGAAATGGAGCTTTCCTTGCCCAAGACTAGGGAGGAATTGGAGGCAAATGCCAGGAGTGCAGCCCAGAAGAAGTTCCCATTGGCATTGAATGTGGGTAATGGTGCTGATTTGTCTCCCTCAGTGGACTGTCCTCCTAGTGGACTCTACCTTCTTGCAGAACATACCACTGAGATCATAAACTCTGAACTTCTAAAGAACCCGCAAGCAGCTATGGAGGCAATGCTTAGTCTGCAAAGCCAGGAGATCCTTGCAGAACGTATTTTCAAGGCATATGGGCAGTATCTCTTTCGCACTGACGTTGGGGTAAGCTTTCAACATTTTTTCATATTTCATTTGCTATATTTCCTCCAGTCTTGCATGACAAATTAGGGTGTGTGTGATATACAATGATGTAATGGTCTCTCTGGCAGGCCCCTGGAAGCACTGATAATGACCAATACATTGTAAAGACAGTCAAGGCATTTCAGAAGAAGAATGGGGAGGCAGATCCCATGGCTCGTGGAGAAGAGATGAAAGCATTTCAGCTTTACATAACTGCTCTGGGCAAACAGCGGGAGCATTGGGCTGCTATCGAAGCTAAAAACCGTCTCATTCTCATCAAGCAGGACGATTTTGTGCAAAAGGAATTGGAGAAGTGGGATAAGGCTGAATGCATGAAGAAGGAGAGTAACGATTGGGGTTGGTCGCCACTGTTTCAATTCCTCAAGATGAATCACATTATGTCAGGGCCCAGTCTTATGTGGACTCCAAGTGCACCTTGGCAGCACACATCTGAAGAGCTGCTGGCCTTAGTTGAGTCTTGTGATGTCACTGCATCTGAAGATATCCCTTGTCCTCCCTTGGTCAGAGCACTGAAGCTCTTTCAATTTGGTAGAGTAGGACATTTGGTACCACTGTGCTGCCCTTTTAGAGGCCTATCAAAACAAAAAATTGTTCATGTACTGCTGAACCAGAGTGAGTCAGTTCGCTTTACAATAGCAGTAGAAAACCTCATAGACATGGGCTTCCTTTACTTCCCCCACATGGACATGAATGATGACATTGCTGGTGGCATCAGGAAAGATCTTCTGGGTCTGCTGGGATATCAGTTATCATCTCAAGAAAATATCATAGATCTAACATGGAGTTGGCTGGTGAGATCATTCTGTCGTGCTGTTGTTGATATGGTGAAGATGGGACGGAGGATTGAGCTGGAACTACTTTGGTTCAGACCTGTAGAGGGACCAAATGAAGTTGGGCGCAAGCAAGAGGCTACTGCTGTGTTCTATGATGTACTGCGGATGAGGGAGAGCTTGGATATGGGCTGGATATTTCCCGAATCAGCAGGTAAATCCTTTTTCCATACCACCAACACCTTCTGTACTTGTTCTGCAGTACATTATAGTGAATTCTCACATTGACAAAACTTCTTTGCAGATTACAACCAGGACCTCAAGGACAAGCTAATAGAAGCCCTCCGGGGGTTCCATACTGCTACTGCTAACTTTGCACAGTCAGTTCTAGCCACTCAGCCTCCTACATCTGCAGTATGTGAGGCAGCAGACTCTATAGAAGGAGGTGCTGTTCCTGCTGCTGTTACTGATGTCACAAATGTAATATCGCAAGTGTGACACAAGAAATGGTTCTAGGTGTATTTTCTATCCTGCCAGAGTGGTCCTTGACTCCTGTTGGTAACTTTATGGACATGTTCAAGGACTCTCAGACTGTCCCACTTCATGAGGAAGGACATGCAAGACCACCTGTTGAGGTACCTGTGCACAGCCCTGTTATGCCAAGTACAGAGAAGCATATTCATATACTGGAGTGGCACATCCTGCAGCCAGGGGCACTGTATCCAGACCCGGAAGGAGACACAAATTTGCAAGGTGGTCCTTGCAAAACATGATCATGCGCTAAACCAAAGACTCTTCCTTATATTGTGTGTGGTCTGGATTTCACTATTGGAGCTGGAGCTTCCATGCAGTTGATGCCAGATCTAAATGCATGGAAAGAAAATCACATGCTGTAGTATGTATCATCCAGCACATGATTTTCTTGCCATGCATTTAGATCTAGAATCAACCAGCAGAAGACTGCAGCTATGTATTTTCCACGGGGCCACAGCAATGGAACTGTCCTTGTGCCTCATTTATCAAGAAACCACTGGGTTTTGCTAGTCATGGGGATGTTGGGCTTCTTCACATTGAATTCTAGGCAGAGGAGAGGACAAATTGTTCACACTCCAGTACTGTGAAAACTCCATAAATGCTACGCAAGCAAAAATCTCCATGACAGGGTGATCAAAAATTGCAGTCAGCAGACATGGCAGTATGTAGAAGCACTGCAGCAGTTGGATGGCTACAAGAACATATCTCTTGTTACGCAGTACATTGATGAGCTTTGCAAGGACAAGGTCCTTCTATGCACTTTCAACTTTCATTGACTGGTTTCCTCCAATGAGGCCCCTCAAGAAGATCAGTGCAATTCAACAAGCTATTTGTGATAACTCAACATGGAGGCTTATGTGCCTGAACACATTTGAGGACATGGGTTGACCAGCCCAAGGAATGATTGATTGTGGTGACTCCAAATGCCATGGTGAGGGCATGGGAAAGTAAAGGGTATGTGACATAAATAGACATATAGAATAGGTAGGATGCCCTCTTTTTATTACTTAGTGATCCCTCACATTGCCCCTCAAAGGCAAGTGTTACACAAGCCAGGAGATGTTGAGGACACATGGGTGCCCCCCTTTCATTCATCACCTTGTCCTACAAGCTAAGAGCTCTTTTGAAGTGGTTTGACAACCAGCTATCATTATTTGCCACTCCTTCCTCTTCATGTTTGCTCAAAATTCTTGTGTCCGACAACTTTGTTGCCTTTCAAATTCACCTTGTTGCTGACTACCCTTCAAAGTTACCATCTCTTGCACAATCTTGTCACATTTCAAAAAACCATGCCCCCCTTAACACAACTTCTCATGTCCTACCACAAGCTTTGCTGCTGTCAAAATTGTCCTACAAAATGAATCCACATGTGATGACACAAAAATGTGCTTAAAAGGCCTACAAGAATGGTAAATATTTGACACAGAAAAGAAAGAAATTTCTAGAAGCAAACATAAAAGATGATGTAATTGAGAACCTCTTTGCACGAGTTCTCTACCAAAAATTTATATTCAATCTTACGGCAAGGTAGCACACAAACCTCACAAACCTTAACTCTTGCAGTGCTCTCACCTTGACCTGCCCAAGAATTGTGTTTTAACAGGGCTCAAAAGGATCCCAAGAGAAACTTGAAATTGAGATTGATGGGGAGATTGAAAATCTAAGTGAACTCATACAGAGTTTGCTTAGACTTGCTGCTTACAGAGTTCTAAGACCATGATCAGCGGTATTTTTCATCAGAAGGTTCTAAAGGATCAGGTAGAAGGGGAATGCCATCTTGAGCCAGAAGTGCAGCATACTCCTTGCAATAGACCATCCCAGTATCAAAGTCTCGGGCGACCTGCATCATTTTGGTGCTCTCCGCCTCGGTAAATGGTGCATTGCCCTTTGTCATCATCATTTTCTGAGCTCAAGGTCACACCCAACAACACCCACCCACACAAACTAACCACAGTCATTTTCCATTGATTCCAAATTTCTTTACAGGTGTGAAACAATCGTGGCTGTCAACTTAAAATAAAGACTTCTGAACAGCTGAATTTCCAAAGTCTGAAAGTGATGTTCAAATGATTCTCTATTGACAAGAAATAAAACAGATCTTACAGTTCAATGAAGAGCAGGAATGAAAAATGTATCCAATTAGCATTGCTGATATTGCAGTGTTCTGAGAAAGCATGCTGCTGAAAGCAAAGTTTCTCCTTTTGGAAATCAGATCCTTTCCTAATTTGACTTTCCAGAGGTTTTTCTTTCTTGTTTTGGAAATCAATTCACTCCAAATGATTGTGGAGATTGCATTCTTGCTAACCCATCTATGAGGATTTGGGAAGGGTACCTTGAATGTTGCAGCATCAACCTCAGTCTTTCCTTCAAGACATATCTGGAAGCACTCCAAAATTGACCCACAGAAATATTGTAAGTGTCTACATGAAATTGGTTATAGAATTGGGTCTCCTTCACTATTTAACAGATTAGAGAAAAACTGTGTGTTTTTGGAGGGTAAAGAGAATCTAATAACAGAGATTCCCTTCTGCCTTCTGGAAGGAGATAAAAGCACGATTTTCTAATTTCTTTCACAGTGTGATTTGAATGCTAGCTTTTGGAGGATATTGGGTCCATTTGTCTGTGGAGCTCTAAACTTCAGCTCACATGAACCAACCAGAAAAAGACATGAAACCATTGAATTGCAGAGTTTCAATATCAGATGAGCACTCAAATTCCAGGTTGAAGGTTAGTGCAAAACTGTTGCTATTTTGTGTCATAGACAATTTAAAGCTTAGGCTCCATGTGTAGTTGTAATGTTATCATGCACATAGTACTGGTCTGAAATGCCCAATTCAAAAGGTTCATTTAGAATGCCAGCCCCCTTAGGAATTTTCCTATTGCTAGTAGCATTATGCTATGGAGGAAGACTTTGTACAAAGAATAACGCAATGGGTTCTTCAGTCACATGTATTAAAAAGGTGGTGGAAAAACTCACATTCATTGCTTCCATTATTTTCTCCACTGGGTGGCGAGCAAACCCATCTGGGTTCAAAACCAGGTACTCAGCAACCTTTTGTTCAAAATTCTCATAGTCAAAAAATCCTTTTGTTGTTGTTGGCCGTTCCTTGGACCTTGCCTGCAGACCAGCGGCCACTCTGATAAATCAATTTTTGCCTATAATGGTTTTTCAGCATTTGATCAAAACATCCACTTACAAGGAAAATCATCAAAATATGATTCAGCAACAACACAATTTGGTTTGTTATGTGGTAGGAGGTTTACTCATATGATTTTGTGAACTGGGAGTGACATCATCAGTGCTGTCCAACTTCTGGTTTTACCAAACTTGGAGCAACACAGTCTAATTTCCTTCCCATGCCAATGATAAGCATCAATCAACCAAAAAAAAAGGTTCAATAACAACCCACATAAGTAGATGATGAAAGTCAGATTACATACATTCTGGGTGATCTCTGCAATTTGCTCCTCTGAAGGATTTAGGTCCGCTGTTCTTAAGAGTGGTCCCACATCCCTGCATCATCTATACATTTTTGAGGTTCAAGATTTGTGAGAAAAAAGTTAGAAATCCTGAATTAGGATTCATGGAACAAAAGTTAGAAATCCTGAATTGAGACTCTGATCTTACACAGTTTTCAGCAGGTTCATTCAACGTGGGTTGAGTGCATATATGGCTTTCAACCTGACTTGCAGCATAAACTATCCAACTAGAAAAAATTGTCAGCAGGGAGGGTGTTGCAAAGAAATTTTTGATAACAATGGGCAGCATGGGTCTCAAGGTTTCAAAGAGGCTGATGGGTTGTAATCACAAACTTCTCTTGGAGCTCGGTTTTCTTTTTTGCTCCTTTCTTAACAAACCAAGGGAAGTTTTGTCGGAGTTTCTTTTGCAATCCAGCATCTATAGGAAATTTGCGAACTGGTCCAGCTTCCTCATGCTCCTCCACAATTTTAGCAGGAGCTTGTACCTCTGCAATTGGACTTTTAGCCGGCGCTTGCACCTCAGCTGGGACATCATCAACTTCAGTTTCTAGCATTTGTGCTAATGGTAATATCCTTATGTTTTTCAGGACAAAATTTCTACCCCTGTATGGTATTTCACATGACGCGGTTTCATTCACAATTGTTGACCAAGACAATCACCCTGCAAATTACAACATCAAGCGAATGAATCCACCAACATCAAGCCTTTTATCAAATTCAGTATTCACAAATGAAATGACTTGCTCTCACATTAAATCTTGTCAACTTTGAGATCTCATAAACTGAGCACAACCTGCATTGCTCTGGCCTATGTTTGTGATTTCTTGCCAAGTAACTTTTGAAGTTTGTCTCATTATATTTGTTCATTCTAATATACTTGCTGTCCTAGATCCCCATCTCGCCATAACCTAGTCAAGTCTATCAAACTATATCCATCATCATTTTGAAATAGTTGGAGGAACTTGGAAACAACAATTCCCAATTCCTGCAGTCAGCTGGTGATGATGAATCTGGAACAAAAGCTGTACAATTCGAAACATACTCTGGAACAAGTAGATAAAAAGAAGTAACATGGGCTCAAAGACACCCCACCTTAAATTTAGTCCAAAAGAGATTCCCATACAAGAGTGCAGCAGAAGAATGCAAACTATCTGCTGTCCATATGTTTCCTATTGCCCCTTCATATCTCGTGACATGCTTTTTATACTTTTCTGCCATTTCTTGCTAACCTTTGATTACTTAACACTCCTGAAAACCTTTCCCCATTAGCACTGCCTTTGATTGGAATTGGAACTGCCAGCACTGGTCCACAACCACATCAAACTAAATGAGTTTTGTCAGTAGATCCTATATCAGAGGATATACTTCACATACTGGAGGCTTGTTCAAGAACTTCTTAACAATGTAGCCACCACCAACTATGAGGTAGACTACTCAGATGAGAACAGTGACTGGTGTTGTAGACACTGCAATTTGTCTAGGGCACAAGCATAAGGACCAACAGAAGAAAGATATCTAGAAGTATTTGTGCGTATCTGCATGTAAGCCTAGGGACTACCAAATCCTTGACATAAGACAGGCAATAAGGCTATATAGCCAAAGGCCAGCTCAAGCAAGACCATTGTTGCACAGCCATTCACTGTTTCCTTCTTCGAGCACTCTTTTCAAACAACAGGTCTTACCTGAGCCACCCTTGTACACTCTCACATGCTTGGGGTGAACCTGCATGTCAGTCCAGGTTCAAGTCATGCAAGTGCCAAATTGGTGACTGAAATAACTAAATTGCTTGGTTCAAGACATTCTGTGCAAGTTGGGAAAGACAGAGACCTCATCAGCCTCTGTCGACATGACTACAAAAGACTTTGAGCTATCTGGAACCTTTCAGATATAAAAGTATGTCTATGAGATTGCAGAGAAAATTCCAAGAAAGCCAAAACCAACACAACAAGAATGGGTGTGGTCATTACCTTATGAATGTCAACACAAAGTGTGAGACAATCACCTTCATCATAAATAGCAGTAGCAAGGTGCCATGACTCCCCCACTGACTTCATCAGCTCTCAATGTGTGGTTTCTTTAAGTCTGTTAATCAGCCCCAAGCCCTAAAACACAAATTCACTGCCCCAGCTTTCCCTCATCAAAAAATTAGAAGCAATTGACCACATGCAGCAGAAAATACATTCCAAGTTGTTCCAAGCATTGCTTACTGAAGAATATCATCAAGCCCATGGACACACTTTGAAATTCACCCACAAAGCACCCAAGCAGTGCCAACAATCAAGTGCTTCAAAAAGTTAAAACAAGAGGGAACATAAACATTCTGATGAGTCCAGTAGAAAAATTAGAGGATGGCCAATTGGGATCCACAGCATTGAATATGTCATTTGGATCTTTCCTGGACTGAACCAAAATTGTGCAACCACCCAGCTACATGTTGATTCGGCTCTGATGGATTCCGACTTGCTCACTTCATGCTGACAGAACAAGCTTCACTTCCAGACACACATACCCCTGTGCAAGTGCTTCCCCCTATACGTAGCAATCAGTCCAATGACAGACAGTTTAATACTGCATGGAGTCCAACAAGTAGATCCACTAGCATCAACTATGTGTGTCCTAAGTACCCAAGCATCACCTGCCCTCAAAACTAATTGTTAAGTGAGGACAACACAATAACAGCTGTGGCTTGTACAGCAATTGCAAGACTTACAAAGGTGCAAAGTATTTACCAATTCCCTGGCTTGCCCTGATTGTCACAACACTTGCATGAGCACCAAAACTTGGAGCACACCAACTACCTACACTGTTCCAGGAAACACCATGGTTGAATTTGGCAAACCCAAGACTGCAGAGAAGAGGTCACATTAACAGACCTTATATGTTCAAATGAACTAGGGTACACTCCATGGTGTCCAATCCTTCCTCATCACTGGGAAGTCTCCTGTAGCCATCACACCAGAATAAAAATATTGACACCAGGGAATTTTCTCCCTTTCTCTTCTGCACACTTATCCATGTGTCCATGTTGTACTCTCACACACATGCAGTGCTTGAAACTGACAGAAGAGAAATCCTCACATCCAATTCTTTCATTGTACCACACAAATGAAGGACTAGGCAAATGTGTGCAGGTACACATGGTCTGTTCCTATACTGTAGACACTCCAACAAACAAGCATATAGTGGCATACCTTCACATGGTCATAGAAACTACCATGTCAGAGGCTGACAATTGAAGAGAACGTTTTGAGAGATGACAAGCTGCCTGCAACTGAGAAAATGCTTCCAAGCTTCATTATTACGTCTGGATGTGAAAGGTCAATAAGCATGTAGGATCTTTGATAAACATGTAATCCTATAACTATCTCTGTAATTTTATATCCTCTATTTACTAGCTCCATACAGGGGGACTATTGCTACAAGCCCATAGAAACTGATCTGTGGTTGATCTCTTACTCTCTGTGGTCTCCTTCAAGACTTGACATAGGGCAAAAGGCCACAAAGCTTTGGCAAGGAACAGCCTCTGGATACAATTTCCTAATCCCTCTTCATCTGTCCAAGTCCAATAGTTTCAATCCACACCTGAGTGTTTAACCTAGTTACAGAGACCAGAAAGGCCACAACTCTGGCTAACCATCCCAGGCACTGTCCCATCCATCCTTGTTTGCACGTCGAACATTAAGCCCCTGTGAAGACAAGGTCTGCAGACTAGATGAGGACCTGGCCGCTTCAGTGTCCTCCCACTCATCATCTTCCCAGATTTCATCCCATCCTTCAGCTGATAGAGGGCCATCCTCAGTATCCTTCTTTGAGGAATCAACAGTTGGTATGCTCATTTCCAGCTCTTGGTACTTGACACTACCCGCACCAGGCCACCGTGCTCTTGCACGCCATGAGACACATCCCCATATACCCGCAATGCCTACCAAGCCATCAAACAGACAAAAAGGGTGTAACCATAGAAAGACCTCAAACCAAATCAGGATTGACTAATCCCAGGATACAGAACAATGGCTGGACAGAAAATGGCTCAGTGCTTGTGAATATACACTACTGTCATGAACATGTAGAGATACAACACACGTCACCACAAACATCCTTTTTTAAAGAGATGAAGAGTCCTACACCTTGTCAAAAAAAAAGGAACCACCCACCATTAGAACATTTCATACCTAAGATTGTCACAAACAGAATGGTGCCTCCAAACAGTATGAAGCCGGTCCTTGTTACAGGAATAAAATTCAAGTATGCAGAGCTCTGCAGTTGGGACGATGGAAAACTATTTTCAGGCACATTGATCTGGCAATAACCTGCACCCCAAGTTATGTTGATTTTGTCTGCAATTTTTATCCCATTATCGACCACAGTAATAGCAACCTGCAAAAGAAGATAATGTAGTATCACAGTCATGACACAAAAGAAGAATCTTGGATCTCAAGAGCATACTCTCTTGCTTGCTTGCTGATCTAGGACATCCTCCTCTTGTGCTATCATCTAAGTATGTTACTGATCTCGTTCCTTCATCCACCCAATCCTTCAAAAATAGTATCAAAGACAGGGAATGCACAAGAGCACAAAAAGAAAATTAAGTCACAAAAAAGCCACCCAATCCTTCTAAAATAGTATCAAAGACAGGGAAAGCATAAGAGCACAAAAAGAGAATAAATCACATTGTCACAAACACACAATAGTTCTTGGTTTGCCTCATAATTCCAACACAAAAGACCTGAACTGGAAGATCTGCTGGAAGACCTGATAAATCTGAGTTCTGCTTCAACCTACCTTATATTCTTCTCCAGTCTTGAGTGAGAGCTCAGCTGGGTTTGCTTTGAGTGATTCTGCTACCACTTTGACTTTCAGTTCATCCTTACCGGTGTTTGTAACTGTCAGTGTCCAATCATGGTTGCCTGCATCGATCATCCAGAACAGGATTTGTCTTAAATTCTGATCTTAAAACAACTCTAGACTTTGTAAAAACATGCAACAACATGACATTCCATGTGAAAACCAATATCCTGAATCATGTGACATTGAATAGAAATAATCAAATTCTATTCATCAAAACTCACCTGCACCGGCTGTCTTCAGTTTTGCAAGGAGAGGATCGCCCGCACAATCTCTTTCTTGTGATGCTGGATTTTCCTCTTTAGTAGTGGCACCTGCTGCATCATCCTCGCCTCCATATGGAAGAGTTCCAGCATCTTGTGAAGTTTCTGTGGTCTGGTTTGTCTTCTGGTTATCTTGCGGTGACTTATTATGACCTTCTTTCTGTTGATCTGCATCATTCTTTTACCCCAAAATCATCTATCTATCAGCATGCCGAGAAAGATCGATCTGTTCACTCTTGTTATAGGAGTACTCTGAGAACTGGCTAGATGCTTCACGAACCGGTTAGATGCTTTTGGAAAAAAGGCGACACCTGGTGAAGTGAAGCGGGGAAGGGAAAAAAAAGCTTAGCTACTGTTAAAGGAAACAAAAAATGGAACTACTTCCAACTATAGAACAAACGAGGACCAAGCCGGAAAAAGAAAAAGAATCAAAGCGACAACAGAAAGAAGCAACGGGGAGGGGTAACATACAGCAGGCGCGGCGCTGTTTTCTTCTTCTGTAAAGCGGAAACGCATGATCCGCTGGTTCAGTTCTCCATCTCCTGCAGTTTCTTCTTCCGTAATCCCCTCCTCCGCCTTAGGCATAGCCAGGATCTCCTCTCCTATCTCCTTGGCTAAAACATTCAACTCAGCAAACAAATCTCCTCTTCCCTCACCATCATGACTGGGAACAAGAAGCCTTCTTCCGCCTCCAACTACATGGAACGAAGACGCCCCTTCTTCTTCTTCTTCTTCTTCTTTTTTTAATTCTTCCTCTTCCCTTTCCGTCTTCAGCTCCGCAGCAGCATCAGCAGAGACAAGAGTAGTCGTATCGGCACAAGAGCAACAACAATAAAACAGAACCAGCACGAGGAGAATCACGAAAGGCGCACCAATCTTTCCAGAGCCATGTTCCATTCCTATTATTATGCTACACTTCCGGTCTCCGTTTTATCCCGCTCCGATACGCTACAAAAGGATCCCCGAATCACGCCATCTGCACCGCCGCTCCATTCAAAGCTCCCAAAGAGTGATTGCAAAGAGCGGCTGCTGCGGCTGCTGCGGCATTGCTAGGCCGTCGTCACCATCGCTAGTGCTGCTGAGGGCTCTGGCGATGTGATTTTCTGGCGCTTGTGTGCTCGACGCACCAAAAACGCCCCAAAACAAAACAAATAAAAAAAAGGGGGAAAAACAAAAGAAACTAAAAGGGACCACCCCCCCCCCCCCCCCCCCCCACACAAATTTTGTGATTTTTATTTTTAAAAAATTCGCCATTTTTTGGAATAAAATTTACTAAATTAGCCACATCTAGACCAATTTTTATTTTTTCGGTAGTGAATTTTTTGTCACCCAAAAAAAACAAAACAATGTTTGGCAAAATGGCCTTGCATTAAGGATTTTGAGTCATAAGATTTGAAAAAAAAAAAAAAACTCACCATAAATTTATGCAACAACATGGATGGGTGAAGGACTCATCCATCCTCTTAACTCACAAAATCACACTATCGAACTCCTTTTGTCAAATGTTAGAAATATGATTTTGTTGCAATGAGTTTTCATGTTGTCACTCCAAGTTTCTAATCTAAATGTGATTCTCATTGTCGACATTAATGAAAGCTTACGAACAAGGTTTGACATCGTCATTGATTTAGGTTTCAAGCTTTTCTATTCTAAATGTGATTCTCATTGTTGACATTAATGAAAGCTTAGGAGCAGACATCGTCATTGATTTAGATTTCAAGCTTTTCTATTCTAAATGTGATTCTCATTGTCGACATTAATGAAAGCTTAAGAACAAGGTTTGACATTGTCATTGATTTAGATTTCAAGCTTTTCTATTCTAAATGTGATTCTTATTGTCGACATTAATGAAAGCTTAGGAGCAAGGTTTGACATCGTCATTGATTTAGATTTCAAGCTTTTCTATTCTAAATGTGATTCTCATTGTCAACATTAATGAAAGCTTAGGAGCAAGGTTTGACATCGTCATTGATTTAGGTTTCAAGCTTTTCTTTATTCTAAATGTGATTCTCATTGTCGACATTAATGAAAGCTTAGGAGCAAGGTTTGACATCGTCATTCATTTAGGTTTCAAGCTTTTCTTTATTCTAAATGTGATTCTCATTGTCGACATTAATGAAAGCTTAGGAGCAAGGTTTGACATCGTCATTCATTTAGGATCTCAAGAGTTTTAACGTAATAGAATGAGATTTTGTTGTTTTGGTGTGTTTGATAGATTTAAATCTTCAATGCTCGAATTAAACAAGTTGCAATGGCGTCAAGCATGACAAAAATACAAAAGAACTACAATGACAAAAGGTGTAATGAAAGAACTTAGCAAGGGAAAAATTCTCTCATCTATAAAGATAAGCCTCCAAACTCATGAATTTTTTTTTTTTCACATCTTCTCGTTTCTACTTTTATCCTAAATTGTCAATAAAATTTGTGTGAAAATCGTAAATGATATGTTTATGCAAATCCATGGATTTCAAAATGTAAAAATGACATGAAAATTTTACAAATGATGTCTTTTTCCTTATGATGTTTTGATATAAAAAATACATACAATTTACATTTTAACTAAATCTATGTAATTATTATTATATATTTTTACATAAAACTATGTGATTTCTATGTATGAAACATGAACATTCATGTATTTCATTAAAATAATAATATTTCATCCATTTGAATATTTAAAATATTAATTATATGCAAATATCATTCATATTAACTATAGCATGCAATAAAGCTCTCCAATCAATTATGAATGTCATCTTGTAATAGTACTCTAGAGCAATGCAAATACAATAACAACCTAAAAAGCCATTAATAAATAAATAAAATTCATACCCAACTATCTTGTCCAACACCTCATCTATAAAAGGCAATGGGTATGGATCTTTTTTTGATGGCAACATTTAGACGACAAAAATCAATCGATATGCGGAGCTTGCCATTCTTTTTCAACACCACCACAATTGAGGACAACTTGGTTGAATGCTCCACTAGTTCAATGAACTTGAAACCAACAACTTATGTAAATCCTACTTGATTATCGTAGTGTAATTTGCGTTCATCTAGTACCATGTTTGGTGAACCGATGATATAGTAAGTATGGTTTTTGAAACAAGAATATTCTTTCATTTGTGAAAGTAAAATTAATGCCCAAATAGCATCCTAGTTGCACCAAGTCCATCATCTTGAACTCTCCTTCAAGTCACCTCTTCAAATATGCAATCTTTTCATCAATGTTCCCTATGAAGACAAGATCATCCATATGCAACGTAACTATTGGGATTTCACCTTCATTTTGTTAGAAGTAGAGTTGGAGTCAATTCCACACTTAGTCATTCATGAACTTTTGAAGAACTTGTCGATCTTTTCATACCATGCTCAAGAAGTTTGACAGGGTCCATAAAATGTTTTGTTTAGTCAACAAACCACATGTTCACTTCCAAGCTTGACAAATCTTTCATGCTTTGTGTAAATTTCTTTTTTGAAATAATTGTTCAAAAATGTTGTTTTCACATCCATCTACCATATTTTCCAATCACAATGTGCCATCATTTCTAATTGTGCTCCATTTAATTAATGTTGCAAAAGTTTCTTAAAAGTCCAAACTTTCTTTACATTCATTTCCTTTAATCACTAATCGGGCTTTGTAACTAATTCAATCCAATGTTCCACAATATAGTTCATTTTAATTATATTGATATTTTGATAATATCAATATAATTATAATGAACTATGTTGTTGATTAATAATTACAAACATATTATAACTAAGTTTTTACAAATTTGACATAATTTATTTTATATTATTAATAATGTATTTGTAATATTTAATTACTTAGTTACACAATTATTAATGTATTTTAGGTAAATAATTAGGTTATTAATTAATAACTTATTGTAAGTATGATTATTGGTATCTAACTTAACATAGGTGTTGTTAGTTAATTATACCTACGAAATGGGAATTATGAATTACAATACCATCCATATATTCAAAACTAAATCACTTAACCTATGTATGTAGGGTAGGGTATTTAGGTATTTAACATATATTCACTTTAGCTTACAAGTGAAAAGTAGAATATGTATATAGATATGATATTTAGGTTAACATAAGGTATGTGTAAGGTATGTAAGGTAGGGTAAGGTATACATATGGTATTTAATTAAAGGTATTTAAGGTATAGTATAAATAAATTAAGGTAGGGAAATATATTTAGGTAGTGTAGCTTATATGTAAAGCTAAGTACGTATAAAGTATGTATGTAAAGGCTATGTACAAATAAATTAACTATGTATAACCTAAATATGTACAAACCAAGTACATATAAAATAGAATATATTTAGGCTAGCCTACATGTAATTAGGTAGGCCTAGTCTATTTTAATGTAAGTTGTAAAGGGGTGAAAATGCGGTTCTCAAACATTATCGTTCAAATAAAGGCAATGTTGAAGGAACAAGTTCAACTTCTTCCTACTTCCAAGAAAAAAACTACTATCACTTATTAATTTTACTATAACTATTCAAGTAATAGTAAAAAGTTTATGCAAAGAGAAAAAGAAGGTCAAATCTATCACGTAAAGATAAATCTTTATTGTTTTAACTATAGGCAACTCCAATAATGTGAGAAGAAAAAATTATAGAATACAAGCAAACGAAGAAGAGGGATTGGGAAATAACCACCCTCCATATGTTTATAATACCTTTAATCAAAATGGAGTTTAGTGGGTTTACATGCCTTCCACAATTGTTCTTTAACCTTTACAATGCTTGTAGACCTTCTAATGGCATTGTCTACCAACTACAACCCCGTGGCAAGCCTTCTCAACATTGCCCATCATTTACAACCATTTGTAGACCCTATGTGGTTGCTGCTTATTATCCACAACAATCCCATTTACCCTACAGACTTCAACCTTCAAGTCTAATCTCTTCATATTGCCATATATTGCTGCTACCTTCTTACGGCAACAAGAAACTTCCCACTCCAAAGATTAAAACAAACATACTTTTTTACTACTTTTGTAGAAAAAACATATAACTACTATACAAAATGTAATAAAAACTTAGAATACTACCTTCCCTCGTATTTTGAATACATTCAAAGATAAAAAGAACTCCAACTAGACATTAAGTTATTATGTCAACCCTTTTCCATTGAAATAACACAAGTACAATACAATTCCATACTCCTTTCCCCTCTTTAGTGTTACACATATAACACCTCTCCAAAAAAGAGCTTTCCAAACTCTAAACTATAACATCATCAAATGGAATAAAATCCTTTAAGTCTTAATTTCATGTTTTTTTCCACAAAACCACACAAGACTCAGATTGACCCCATGAAAATAAGTTTTTGTTTTTATTTTTCTTAGAAATATCCTGGGTGATTAGGTGGATTACAACCAACCACTCATCAACACAAATTAATTAATTTCATTAGTTTCACCCCTTCGGTAAAAGATGATAAGTCTAAAAATGCTTATGACATTAACTAATCTAAGGATTTTTTACCTCTTAACATAAGTATAAAACATGATAGACCTAAATAGGTACATAAAAATTGTATACCAATACTTAGCCTCAATACATAGGCTATGATATGTAATTTAACCTATGTATATATTACTATATACTTAGCCTAACTATAGCTTACAATAAACATATTTTAGGTACATGTCCTATTCTACCTACCCTAAATATATATTAATAACCTTATCCTAGGTATATTTAACTTAATCTATATAGACTTTTGCTTATACTTACTTAATAATCATTTTTATGTCTACAAATTTAAAAATAACATGTGATATTTAAACATTGGCCACCCAAACGAAGCCATGTGGCATTTAAATTACATCATGGTTACCTACCTAATATGTAAGGTGGTTAACCTTGTGCACAATGCTTAAAATGGCCATTACGAAAAACCACCCAAGTGGTTTGAAAACATGGAATGGAAAATTTTCAACCATGTCAAAAGGCATTTTTGAACATAAATTTTTAAACCACTAGTGCTTCCTAGTGCATGACCATTTTGATGAGTTTTTAATGAGATTTGCCCATTCAACAAAATCGTGAGTGTTTTGTGTCATGTGAAGACCACCCAAAGTTGAATTGGGTGGTTAATTGTAATGATTTGTTCAAGTATATCTAATAGTTTTGTGTAGTTTGCATCATAGTTCCTTGGTGATAATGTTGACATCAAAACCCCCTCCAAAAAAATGTATTCCACAATGTTTTTCCCAACTTGAACCTATATTACCACCATCCGATGGTCAATGACCACAATTGTTAAGATTGTACAATCAATAATTGAGTTTCAATTCATAGAAAGTAAAAACATTACTCATGGCTTTAATTGGGAAAACTACTTTAAATATAAATAAAACCATTATAAATTATGGTTTGCATATTCCAATTAACCAATCCTTATCTAACACATCAAAATTATCATTATAAATATTGAACAACTTAACAAATCATGTTCTGACATCGAAAGCACTTGGCCGCAAAGTATAGCATATACATTTCTCTCATCCCTTGGCCTCAGAAATGAGCTATGGGAAGAAAGTAGGTAAATTCAAGCCTAAAGTTCCTATTTTGCAAGGGTGTGGGTCGGGGAGAAAAAAAAAAGAAAAGTTTTATTTCTCAATCCTTAAGGATTGAAAGCTTAAAAAAAAACCAAGCCCGGGCAAGGCCTTTAGTGTTTAATTAAGCCTGTCGGGGCGTTTCCGAATTGTTCTAATAGAAGAGGTCCTCACTTAGGATCACTTTGAGTTATTTTTTGTGCTATGGACAAAGCTGCAAGTCAAGCAATTGGGTGTAGCAAGTTTATTTGCCTATGCATGTAGCTTGGTAGCTATAAACAAACTAAACACAATGCATCATGCATCTTGTGGAGAAATCCATGATGAGTGCTTAGCAGGACTGCATTTGTTCTACATGATCAATATAACTTTTTTGTCAAATAGAGCCTACAAAGGTTTTGCTTACTTATTTTAGGTAAAGTAAACTCCTCAAAAACCCAATCTATCTAAGTGCAAATGACCGAACCAATACCATGTTTGTAAAGGAGATTTAAAGCATATTATGTAACTTGTTTTCTATGTTTTGATGAAAAAACTACTTGACTTTTATTTAGTCATGCAATAACATAGTAATTAAATGTTATGCCAAAGATCTACTCAGTAGATCTATGGTTTAAAATTGAACGTTATACGTGCCTTAAAAAAGATTAAAAATCTTCGAATTTTTTATGTTCGATAGCTCGACCATGCTATGCTTACATAGGTAAGAGTCAAAAAAATAAAATGACTTGCCTTTAACTATAAAGTTTATCTATACCATATAAGGCCTAACTTAGACATAGTTTACACTATGTTGCCTTTCTCGACATTTAAAAAAAAATGAAGGTGAAGTATTATTTCAAACATGGTCTAAACAATGCCATAGTAAAAAGTTAAAGACGATACCAATATATTTGGTGCACTTAACAACCATTTATTCCAACAGCCCAGCTATTAAAAAAAAACACAAAGCAAAATATTTGACTACATTTTACGCCTTTGGCAATAAGAACAAAAGTTGTAGTAAAAAAATTTAAATAAAATAAAAAAGATAAATGTATCAAAAGTAATGTAGTAACTTAGAGAAGAAAATGAGTCGCCATGCCACCACCTTTACTTGTTGTTATGTTCTACACTTATTAGCGATTGTAGTGCGCAGATCACATCAAATTATTTTATAAAATGTAGAATTATTTTTTTTTCATTTTTTGACTAATAAAAGGTAAAGCAAGACTTCACTCATCTACCCAACTTATTATCTAACACATGTCAAAAAAATCTATATCTTTTTCATCCCCCCCTCACGCCACATCCATTATTGGTTCTATGAAGGAAAAGTGGGACTTTCGTCCCGAAAAATGTTAGCTTTTTGGGGGTTTACTCAGAGGTTTACTCGCTTTCTTTGCTTTCTAATGAAAATAAACAAAAATTGAAAGGGTGCAACAAAAGAGCACTTTAAAAGAGGCTTACAAAAAAGAGTATATATTTCACTACACACCTTCCTTTTCGTTTTTATATTCTCGACCTTTGATTTGCTATGCAAATTAAGTTGGTTCATGTCCAAATATACAGGTGCCCTCTTTTTTGAAGGTTTGTTATACTTGTCATTACATCAAAATACATATTTTTTTTATTGCTTACTTTCTCCCTTCCTAAAATAAAGGTCCTCCCATAAATAAAATCAAAATATATATTTTGATTTTTGAGCTTTTTCATGGCCTCAGATAGTTGAAGCCCTTAAATATCTCTGAATTTTTTTATAATACTTTGAAAATCTATAGCATTTTGTTAGAACACATCCTCTCTTTTGACCTGAGTAGTTTTATGCAAAGTACTATAGCCCAAATCATGGCTACTAATAAAATAAGACTAGAAGCCAAAAACAAAATAAAATAGGTGGTATAAAGTAAATTGTCCAATGTTTCCAAATTAGTCCAATTATGTATCTTTTCGGCATAAATTGTATATGTTAGATAGGTTGTACTCAATTTTGTTGGTAATATTGGAAGGTAATCATTATTTATAATGAAAAAAGTCCAACGAAAAAATAAGTCCAATAATTCCACCCACGGGTAAATAACGTAATACATTTTTGTGAATTTATGCTATTTTGATATTTAACATCATAACTACGAATAAAAATAAAACAACAATGGCTCCTACATAAACCACTAAAACAATAATAACAAAGAAGTCAAAACCTAACAAAACAAGTAAACATGAAGTATTAAAAAAAACTAAAATGAAAAATAAAATAGAATGGACTGGAGTTTTAGCATGTATCATCATAACACTGGAGATTAAAGCAATACTTGAAAAAACGAAAAAAAATATCGTAATTATTTTACTAAGTCCCCTTTATCATTTGCTTTGACGATAAAAAATAAAATACATTTTTTTTCTACCCATCATCTAGAAAACAGATGGTGCGAACAGACACCAACCAAGCCAAAAAACAACTAAAGCCAACACAAGCACGTGGGGCTATTGGCCCCATAAGAAATCTTGCAAAGATTGTTAGGCTAGAGGAAGGATTGTGAAATAATAAGAGGACTTTCAATACAAAAGAAGCTTTCAATTATAAAGTGCGCAATGAAAAAGGTTGCAAACAAAAAAAAAATTAATTTCCTTTCCTACCTTCTTCCTACCTTGGTCATAGTCTATCTACTAGAAGGTTTAATAAAGAGAACAATTATGTCTTGTTATTGATGAAATTTCTTTAGTTGGTGCAAGATTGTTCAATGCTTATAAATAGTAGACAATGAGACCTAAATACATGTAAAATATATATTAAAAATTTCGACATCAATGGTACGTGGAGATTTTTATCAAGCTCCACCAATATGAGATGCACAAATATTTAAAAAATCATTTTGAAGGTCTTCATGGGTTAGTTCCAAACTTTTGGCAAGAGAAAACCAAATGTTATGAACTTGATATATTATAATGTGTCAAAATGACATAGAATTTGCTTAGTATATTGAAATAAATTTCAAACAAGTACACAAACCAATATTGACGTAGATGTGATAAATAATTTATGTTTACAACCACCACTTAATACTATTCGTACAATGTTGTGTTTATTTTATACAAGTAAAGAAACAATTGAGGATAACTCCAAGGTTTTTCATCAAAATACACGTCGAGCATATACACTTGAAGCAATTGATATATGACATTGTTCACTTCCATCAACATATGAACTTGCAAATGATCCAAGTAAAATAATAAGCTTATGAACTACATTCATTAATTTATGCAATGAAATGGGCCTATGTTATCCTCTTTGTTAAAAGCAAAAGAGGACAAAGCACCTCGTTGCATGGCCATCTTGTTTATTGGGTGTGCTACCGATTTCTTCTACTAGTAGAGGACAAAGCACCTCATGGCATTGCCATCTTGTTTATTGGGTATGCTACCAATTTCTTCTATTAGTAGTGCTGCTGATACATTGCCTAATATCTCAAATGCATGATTATCCACGTTTCTAGCAATGCTCAAAAATCTCTGCAAACATGACAGATGACATTATATCAAAAATCACCAGCTTCAATCCTGTCTGAAATATCCTCCCTTCTTTTCTTTGTCCAGTTGTTGGCTGTTGATGCAAGGTTGAAGAGTCTAATGACTTGTGACCTTGTATACTCCTGTTGAAAAAAAACCCAGATTACATGAGTAAGTCGAGCCACGGATTTTCAGAAAATGAGACCCATTGGTATATCTTCAGTATCTATCTGCCTACACAAGGTTCTTCCTACAAGATTGACACACACTCACAGGATGTGTCTGAACCCAAGGTAGGAACTCTATTTCGGGTAGATAGAAGGCCTGATGCAAACAAAAGGCACTGCATTAGAACTTCCAGCATTCATGAAACATCAATCCAGACACATCATCATTATATGCAGCAATGGGTTTGATGTACTACTATGTACCTTAATGTAAGTTTCCACAATCTGTAAGTTGGACCGTAGCCGTGGCAGTGCCACCTGCTGCACACCATTTATAAGCACCTGTAGATACTCTCCACAAGGGGTGTAAGCTCTGAGAAAACATAGCAATTATATATGCTTGCAAGCACACACACCTGCAACAACTAGGTTTCCTATTGAGATGATCCAACTGTGATTCATTCACACCTGGAGATCAAGCGACATCAAAGCTCGTCCCTCATTGTTGCATCTTCTAACTTGTGAGAGACCTTCAACAAGTGTCTCAGCAAGAGTATCCACTCCATACTCCAATAAAAGCTCCAACATCTGCAAACAACAAATACAATGCATATGACCCACATGTATGTATGTGTGTATGTATGTATGATGCTCATCACATTTTTTTCCTGCTCTCTGACATGGCTAGAAACTCCTTTAACCCCACCACATATGTGAAGTTTGAAGCAACAGTGGTTTTCCCTTTGTATAGTATCTCATCCTCTCCAGCAACATCATCATTACTGGAAGTCCATCCTGCTATGTGAAAGGAAACAAAAGGTTGTGGAATCATGGTCTTCTTGTGACATATACCTCCTTCTGAAGACTACCTTGCAGCACCAATTTGCTTGAGTACTGTTTATACTCCAACAGGAGTTGATCAATGTACCTGCCAATCCATAACACAAATGATTCCAGGTACCCATATAGTGCAGATTGAACAATCATGGACTGTTGGGCTAATCCAGCCTTGTAGCCCCATATACTACCCTGTCATTTGTGCTCCACATGTGGAAGTTGATGTTAGTGGCATCATTGCCAAATTTCTTTTGAGCATGTCAGTGATCCAAGTACACTACAAGACATTTCATGGTTGACAATCGCAAAACAAAATCAACCCACATCCATCATCTCCAAATTGTGGGTTAAGTCACAGAGGTAGACACACTTTATCTTAACATTGGTGCAAGATAGATGAATCCTGAGAATAGCACAATTACCCATTATGTTCTATTCCCAGATCATTGAGCTCCCATCTCACATTTGCAATGAGATCAATGTACCTACACAACAATCACATGCTCATGTATTGAGTCCATGCAGAACATAGAGAAGAACTTATCCTTTGCAACTCTTGATATAGGTTGGTTCTGATAGTGTGGATCCAAATGTTTCCATTGACTTATCCAGGTGACCCATCTGATGTCTGGCAATTGTGTCTGCCATGCAGTTTAGTCTTCATGATATATAGGTATGTTCCAGCATAAAACTGCAGATCTCATTTCTTACAGAAACAGGTTCTGAGCCCCACCTTACCCTCCAATGTTGAGGAGCATTCTTGCAACTGCCTTGTAGACATGTTCTGCTAAATCAGGGACTACATTTACCTGTGCAGGGGTGCATCATCAAACACTGCAGGTCATGTCAGACTTCCAACAACTGTCACACTTCTGTGCATGCCGGATTTGTGGTAATGAAACCCACTTGCCATGCAACTATGTGATGTAACATTTGTCAGCAACTGAAGGATAAATCATTCTTAAAGCAAGGGGATAGATCCAAGTCACAAACAGAAAAAAAAGAGCAACTCTGGAAGCACATCCAAAATGTACATACCGTACATGCATAGAAAAACTCCACTGAATTCGAAGAATCCTGAGGTAGCATTGCTTGCAGTGAATGGTGTGATGCTTTCAAGATCTGAGAGATCCAGCCCATTGATTCTACTGCTACCATGCGCTCCTGCACAGAAACCACAGAACCCCAGTTTACTTATTTGGTGTTTAGAAAATTCACATGTGCAGCGGAGAAGGAAATCCCATAGACATTCTGTTTCTTCCTGATGGAGATAGGTGCAGGAAACATTATGGGTCTTGGACAAAGTGATTGAAATCACTTACACCAAGTGCAATCTGGATACTGGCAAGCCAAGGAAAGTGGCATTGATCTGCTGAAAAAGCAATTTGCAAGTATGTTTAGGGTTTAGGGTACCTTGAGAGCATACAGATTACTGAAGGTCATGACTATTGTTGCATCTCCATCCCTGGCAGGGTCTGTTTCTGCTGTCACCTCTGATGTGTTGCTAGTATAGCTAGACACACTGAGGCTTTCTCCTGCAGTAGGACCACCCAGACTTGATTCTGGTATTGTTTGGGTGCTGGAGATTGCCAGGTATTTCACCAGTTGCTCCTCAAGGCCTTGTGATATCCTTAGCAAGGTCGCTCGAAGCCGGGGGCTCAGCACTTCTTGGAATTCCCACATGACACACAACAAAGCCACTTACACGAAAGATGGAAAACCTTCTCAGATGTACTTTGGGGGCTGTTGGAATGAATGAAGCTCGGTGTGACATGGTATATAATGCCATGATGCCAGCACACATGTCTGACAATTCATTCCAGTGTTCCGACACAGCTCAAATAATACCATCATGACAAAAGATAGCACAAAATTTTCAAATGGAAAGGGAATTTACCTTCCTAAATCCTCAACAAAATCTCTAGAATGAGATTGAAGAATGGGGAAAAGTAGTTAAGGTCAACAAACTTACAGTATGAGTTGGACTGACCCTGACTACCACTGAATGCCTCACGCTGCCCAAACATCTTATAAATGGAGAAGAAATACAAATCAAACAACTGACACAATCCCTGCAAAAAAAAAAAAGATGGCACCCATTTGAGATATCCAGTTATATATTTAGAAGTCAAGTGGCTTGCAAAAGGATTGCTGTTCAAGCAAGGAAAAAATTCATGTCTGAACAGACAACAGGATGCCCTTGGATGGCATACATGCACCATCTGCCAGGATCTGGCAGGGTATTCAAATCAAACAGAGATGCAGGAAGAAGAAGAAGAAGAAGGAAGAGGCAGATTCATGACTATAATGTTGTACCTTGAAGACCTCTGAAGCAATTGGCTGAAATATTTGCATTAATCTTGCATATTTTTCCATGTATCTGCCAGCGCACCCAAATCCCCAGTTTTCAGCCTAATTGAAAACTGCTTCAAAGCCATGTTAGAAAGAAATCTGCTTAACTGCAGCCTCCAAAAGCTTTAAAAGATGTCTTGCACTTTCCACTGCAAAATGTCTTGCATTGAAGAAGAATCTGCTGATATGAGTTCACAGCAGTGGAGTGACCTAAAGATGCAGACAGAAGAGTTTGTAACAATTAAACTCTTCTCATTGTCTGCAGCTGAAACTTGGCTATGATCCTTGATCCCCAGTACTGTGGTTGATGTAGTACTTCTCCAGAGAGTATGCGGATGCCCTTGCAGCTGACTATCCTCATCAATGGAGTCAGTAGCTAGTAGCATATCCTCATTCTTCTTGTCTTCTTTGTCACCTTCAACCTGGACAACCCAATTGTCACTTGTGCCTGTTCCACCCAAACCTTGTGTGTTGAGAGTCTGATGATCTCCTTCTTCTTCACATATATTAACTGTGGGATCCATTGATATAGGCAGTCTTTCTGCAGCAAAGGGATTCCCGCCTTTGAACCAAGCTGCAAATTCTGCCACCCTCAAACTACTCCCAAAGCTACTAATACCACCACCACTTATGACAGCTGATGATGGCGGCAGCAGCAATGACAATCTTATACTGCCTGTCGGATCCAATACATTCACTGACTTCAAAACCACTGATGACAATGGCTTCCACAACTCCTTTTTTGTCAGCATTCGCAATATCTATGTCCAAAACCCACCCACCCAGAAAAAAATTGTCATGGACAGCTTCTAGCTACAAGGAATTTTTATTTATTTATCCTTGCATCATCAAGTCCAGTTTCAAATGCTCTAGATATGGGTACAACACCCTTGAGATCCTTGGGATACATGAGTTTGAGATCGTGAGAACCTCACTTCAATGTTATGGCAATGGAAAGTGCCAAAGAATTCCTCGGTCTGTTTTGCAAGATTGCTCCGTAGTGATACAGCCTCAGCACCACAAAATGCCTCTCCTGCAAGTATGAACTTGTTTGCCCACTCAAGGCTCTGCAGAAACCGGTAGTTGGAATTACTAGGAGCTGTGTAGCAGCAGCTGCTGGTCATAGTCGAAAGCAATGCCGATACACGCCAGCTAACAAGCTCCCAAAAAGTCTTGCGCCCATTGTCAAGTGCCTTTGACACAATCAGTATCACTATTCCCTCACCCTTGGATAGAGGAGAATCAGCTTTCCTGTCTTCTTCTTCTTCCCCCCCTGGCAGTGTATCCTCACCAGACAAATGACCCTGCTGCTGCACATGAAATTCTCCAGCAGGCGATAATGATGATATTCTATTGTCAGCTTCCACATCAACTGCTGTGCTGCTGCTGCTGCTGCTGTTAGAAGTAGTGAGTTCATTTTGGGATGAACTTCCAGTGAACAGCCTGGTGGTGGTTGCACGCAGAGATGTGACAGAAAGTCTTGTCAACAAGGAATCAGAAGAAATGGAGCCTGTGTGAAAATGCTTTGACTGCTGCTGTTGTTCTTTATTCATATTCGAACTCAAATCTCCCTGGCTAACTGTGCGGCGGTGTTGACGCTTTATGTTGTTGGATTGGAAGCCCAATTGAGCATGATCCCCAGAAGGAGAAAACCTCTCAATAAACTGGGTGCGACACACAACCCACAAAAATCCTCAGCTTTTTTAGTACTAAATAAACACTTGATTGTCGAGCTCAGCATCCTCAGAAGCTCCTTCTAGCTACTACTAGACCTGCACCACTACTGTAATCCAATTTGTGAATTCCTATTGATGGGTTTGGACAATATGGGTCTTTGCAGAAAAGGGTGAAACGGTTAAGAGAGAGAATTTTTACTTCTGGATGTTGGTGGCATGTCATCATGGTATAGTATGAGCACATCAGATCAAAGAGCACCTCCAAGGTCTTGAATAAACATTGCTGGGACTTGGCCTCTGGAACCTGACAACATAGCTCTTTGTATGAAAGTCTGCAGACAAGCACACATGATCAGCATGACCAGCACTTGATAAGCTAGAGATCCTCTTCATCACCAACTGCCTGTCCTGCACATCTGATGCTTCAATATCAGGATGAAAAGAATAGGCCATCACCTGATCTTCTTCTGAACATTCTGTGCATCCTCTTCCTGCATGCATCAAGATCCATATCAACTGTGCAACTTTTGTCCATATAATTTTCTGTCTATAGTATCAGTTTCACCAACTGTCAGGTAGTCAACCAGACCTGGAGAGAATCGTAAAAGGTTTAGTGATGTCATTACGGACCGGCAGTGAGGCAATAATTCTCATAAGTGTGGGTTGTGTGGCAGTATTTATTATTACAGGTTTTGCATAAACACGTGAACTTGGGTACCTGGTAGAGCACATCCCAGAGAGTATTGTAGGTCTCAGAGACAAGAAGTTGAGCAAAGGCATGGTGCACCTTGTCGGCAAAACTGGTAAGTTCATCCAGCAGATTGTAGGCTCTAATCACCTGGAATGAACATTGGACAAATTAATGAAAATTCGAGAGTTGGGTTGGTGAGATCCAGACAAAAAAAAGGGCAAGATCAGCAGCCCTGCTAGCCTGGACAAAAACTCCCTGCAGTTGACAACCAATTGGAGAATTTGCACAAGTTTACTGCTTGCTTCTAGTTATCCATGAAGTTTTTCTGTAGCTAGTGCAGTCCTACTCCTCATGGCAGATGGACATTGTCTTTTTTCTAACAAAGATGGGAAATGAAGTGTTTCTCACACTTACAATAATGAACTTGTCAAAGTCAAATTTCAGACAGATCTCCAGAAGGAATGCATCTACTTTGCTGGATATCGTTTCCAGTGACTCCTGAGAGGAAAAAAAGCATACAGAAACTGTTAGATGCTGAGTGCATGATTGAAGTTGTGATTGAAAATTATAAAGTTCATGATTTTATGATCCATCACTGCCTCAAAAAACATCCATAGAAAAAAGTCCTCTATTGTCATCATGTCTAGCATGTACCCCAACAACAGAATGTTGTGAAGTTAACAATGTAACTGGAGAAAAAATATAAAATGTCTTGCCTCCATACTCTGATGCATCTCCTGTATTGCTGATAACTCTGGGCACTCCTCCAGCAGCAGCATACATTCTGAACACATTTCAAGTGCCTGTCACCCACTCCCCCCCTGGCATGAAATTAGCTCCCTGGAAGGGGGTTTCATCAGCAAGTGTGTAGAGCAATCTCACTGAGCTGCTGACTTTGACATTTAAGGACAGAGAAAATTCCTTTGCAAAGACTTGCAGGCATATGTACAACATTAGAGGCAGCTTCAAACAACTAAAACATAAGTTTGCTGGGTAGCTATGGAAGATTGAAGCAAAAAAATGAAAGTTTTACAGGAAGTAACCAAAAAAGTCCATTTGTCAAACCCAAAAACGTTCAGTTAGCTGACATAAAAAACTGAAGATGTAGAACTCACTTTTGCATATTTTCCATCCTGAACAATGCTCTCAAGTCGAGATTTTATATCCATTGCATGATGTACTCGCTCCAGAACCGGAACCATATCCTGCAAGTGGCAAGCTAAAAAATTTGGTGTCAAGTCTAAGAGCCAATTAAGTCCACAACAACATTCTAAGTGTTCAGGTGTTGTCATCATTGTATTGAGACCTAGATTTGGTTTGCAAATCACCACAGAGAGGATCAGCTGCTGCGATCCCTAGAGAGAGAGACACTGACTTGCAGCTAGAAAAAGAGGAGCCCATCAATGTAAATTCTTTCTGAATCCCATACTATGCAAACACAACTGGTCTGTTGTCACAGACTAATAAGAAGATATACCAGCAAAACCTGCTTTTTCCTCACGTTTGCTGCCACGACAAGGTCCTGCGAAATCTCAAAGATGGCCTTTGACAAGTGTCTGCGTCCATTCTGGAGAAATTAATCCAAGGACAAAAAAAAATCAGAGACCCGGATCATCATACATACCCAATTATCATGAGAGACACAAACATTTGACAAACTTGAGGTGCTTGAGAAGAAGAAGAAGCATAATTTACCTTGACTATAATAGTTGCAACCTGCAAATCTCTTTCAAGTTCTGTTACAAGCTGCATTCCCTTTACTGTCCAAAGACAAAGTTGATCCAAATCAACACTCAAGATTGCCTAACACATAATTAACCTTCAAAAGTGCAACATAAACAAGGTGACCTAATCACCAAAAAATTCAGATTCCATAAGAAGGGAAGAAGAATAAGTACCCATCTCCTCGTGATGTTCCATGACCTGTTTAGATAGTTTTTGTGTGATTACATCAAGCTGCTGTATTTTCTGGGCCACCTGTAGCAAGAAGAGAAAAAAGGAAGATCATCTAAGAGATAGAACCGTTCTTCCATAAACTCTGCTAGAAATAATAATATTGTGTACATATTTTTAGTTCACCAGGTGCCTCGAGACATGCAGATTTATTGAAAACCAACAAATGACTAGTGGAAAGTTGTAGACCCAAAACATCAAATGAGACAAATATGCAATAGCCGGGCAGGGGATACCTTGCTATCAAACATGCTCTGATTGATTCCTTCTTTGGGGAGGTGTTGCAGCATATGTCTCACTGGATCAAATCCCTGTTTTTTCCCCCCCAATCACTCATCTGACACGCATCAAGCAGGAACTTCAAAGTGCACTAGCCCTAGATTAGGACATTAAAATTGATTCTCTGGAGAAAAAAAACATGCCCACCTCCTCATGATAATCTTGCTCAAGCACCTCTATCAGGTCATTCCCTGACCCCTGAGACCTGCTTGCATAGCTGTAGCTTGATCTCCGAGTCAGAGCTGAAAACTCATCAGGTAAAAGATCTGCAATCTTCTTAGCAACTGCTGCTGCTGCAACGGCACGAGCCGGCACCTGATGATCCAAACCTAATGTCAAACCTTCAAAGACAATAATGCCACTATGAATGTAGTAGCTCCACCATGTGATGACTAACCCATGCCACAGATTCTGAGATCCATATAGGTACACATGGAGTTCATCAGTAACGGGTACAAAGACATCTAACCCTAATTCAAAGATGGAGTGAACCCATTTGGCCCAATCTGACATCTCACTACTGCTCTTGATGTGTTTGCAGTGTAAAGGGTGTGTTTGTAGTTCATACCTCAGGATGTGCTGATGATCCTGCCATGCTTATTCTTCTTGTAAAGGGGACTGACTTGAGCAATCTTTCACCCAAATTATATAAATCCTCCATGGTGTGGTTACTGCTGCCGGCAATCAAAGAGCCAATAGAGTGAAGAATTCTAGAAGATCTTCACCAGAGTCATGATGGAGAGTATGTACAAAATCTTCTCTTTTTCAGTGGAGCCACAAATTTAATTCCTAGGCATTGCTTATTCTTCAGTTTCATAGCCAGCCCCCAACAGAATTTGTCACCACCATGTCATGACCACCACCCATCTAATCTCATAAGACCATTCAAAATCTCGGTCTCTAAGTTACATGATCTCTAGCTCCAAGCCAAACATTGCTACCCATTGTTGCACAATCACATGTCCCCCATCAAAACTGTATGTACAATAAGATGTTGAAAACCCCCACCCCCTTAGTCATAACACCAAGATGTGCCATCGCCTCCTCATGCAGAATTTAATAAACAAAGATTTCCATCCATTTGATGTTTGCTACAAAGACTTTTTCCTTTGAAGAAATAGGCTAAAGCAATTTTGCAAAAAACTATGTTAACTATATGCAAACACATTCCTTTGAAGAAAAAGGCTAAAGCAATTTTGCAAAACTCTATGTTAACTATGTGAACACATTCCTTGGAAGAAAAGGCTATAACAACTTTGTAAAAACTTATGTTGATTGCATGCAAACACATTCCTTTGAAGAAAAAGGCTAAAGCAACTTTGCAAAAATCTATGTTAACTATGCAAACACATTCCTTTGAAGAAAAGTGTATAACAAATTTGTAAAAACTTATGTTGATTGCGAGAACATATTCTTTTGAAGAATAGGCTTATGTCAATTTTGCAAAAACCTATGTTAACTATGTGAACACATTCCTTTGAATAAAAAGGCCATAACAAAAACCCATGTTGATTATGAGAACACATTCTTTTGGAGAATAGGTTAAGTCAATTTTGCAAATACCAATGTTAACTATGTGAACACATTCCTTTGAAGAAAAAGGCTATAGCAATTTTGCAAAAACCTAATGTGTCCCCATAGTCTTTGTGAATAGGTTTTTGTGAAATTATTCCTATATATATAGGTGTAAGATCCTTCCCATTCTTAAAGAGTAGGCATAAGAACCCTCCCCTTCTTACACCTTGTGATCTTATGTTGGAGTAAAGCATAGGGTTGTGTGCTTCACCAAGTGTCAAGAATTGGGCTTTTACAAACTTTTGATACCCCCATGGATACTTGTTGGGTACCATAGAAAAAAATGAATCAAGCATTTTGCAAAAGTGAAATTGCAAAAGCAAGCATTATGCTTTTTGAAAGGTGTGCCTTTAGTGGCCGAGTTTTTTTTGTGTAATAAGGTGCCCTCTAACTACACTAAAAAAAATCCACCTCATGTTTTACAATGTTTTACATGTAGAGTAAAGCCCTTGGACAAGGGCACTATACATGATATAAAGAAGAGACAATAAATTTCTTTTACGCTTGTCAACCATAGATTGAAAAAGATCATTATTAAAGGAACGGTCAAGATGAAGATTGGTATTTTTCTTTCATTTTTCCTGCTTTAGCTATCACTAAATTGCCCCCCACCCCCCCAAAAAAAAAACATAAGATGAAAATTAAGCTTGCTATTTTTTAAAAAGATTTTTTTAATTAATGTGCAAATTAATACAACTTGAAAATAGAAAAGAAATGCAAAATGAGCAACTAATCAAAAGTAAAATGAAAAATTGCATTAAAAAAATAATAAGTGAAAGGGTACTCAAGTGAGCAAACCCTAACACCTGTTGTGGATTGGCTAGATAGTTTGATTGCTCCAACTGGGTTGCTATTAGTAGTCTCCCACCTATTTGTAATACAATTTTGGATGCAGAGAAGTATCTTTGCAGGGTCACATATTGAGCACCAGTGGAGCTACTCTAACCAAGAAACAGCCACTCACACGATGGAAGCTTGAAAAAAGTATTAAAAAAACAAGTTTGCTCTACACTACATAAGCTCAGAAAAATATGGAACAAGCAGCTCGTTCACATGCCTAATGAATTTACTCTATAAATGTTAATCATTGGGATAACACTTATTCAAAACGTTAAATTGATAACACATCTTGAATGTTATTTGTTAAATTGATAACACGTCTTGGATGTTATTTCAACAACAAGTCATAAATGCAATGTAAGTTGAGAACATGAAAATAGACAAATCTCCTAGGTATGCTCATGCAACACAAGAAGAAAGAAAAAGGAGAAATCATCTATCCTTAAAGAAAATCTGATTGCAAATTTGCAAGGAAAATGTAACCTTGTTTAACACAAGCGCATCATGAAACATGTCAACTAACACATTTTGCAACAACTTTTGAAGATAACCCAAACATCGCAACAAGCAATATTCAAGGGGATATTAAATGACAAGGATTTGGAGATGCCCAAGAACATAGCTAACTATTGGAACCCGATATCACCTCCACACCCAAACCTGAAGTCAAAACCTCATAACTTCCTATTTGTTGTGTTCTTATGCTTTTTCTTATTGTGTTTCCAACCACCTACAATTTTATCATCTCCATGTTTTTCAAATATGCTTTTTGTTATGTATGATTTTAACAAGTTCCAATGCCCCATATAATTTCTCCTCTCACAAAAACCTGGTCTAACACTTAATTGGAGACATGAACTATTAATCAAAACATGACCATCAAAACATGAGATTATCAATTGGGCACAAAGGAAGGATCTGAGTTGAATGAAACCAATAGTGGATTTTCCCTTATTAAACCTCAAACCCTAAAAAGTCTTCTCAAGCACCCAAATTCTATACCACCATCCTAAACCCTAAACCCTCAACCTCGTTAGTAGTCTGTGTGACATGTTGTGTGTTGCTTGCTGCTTCCGGTCTTTACAGATCTGTGTCTCAAAGCTCCCACAATTGTGCTCTCCTTCGTTTGTTGCCATGGCACTGCGTAGATGCCTGCAGCTCCGGCCTCCGACTGGTGTTGCTGCATTGCAGCATGCATTTCAACAAGAATGTTGTAAACTGCACCTGCATCATCCTTTGCTAGGTATTGTTCTTCTTCGTGGTGGTCAGAACCCCTCCTCCTCCTCCTCCTCCTCCTCCTCCTCCTCCTCGTCTGTCCTCCAGTCCTCTCCTTCTTTTTCCTGTCTTCTTACGCATACGGATGCATTTGCCGGGAGATCGGTGGGGGGTTTTTCTGCTGGTGGTGGAGGGAGGAATTTGAACGAAGGAGGAATTAGGGTTTGGCCTATTGCTTTCGAGAAGCAGATGAGGAGATTGTCTAGCTCGGATGCAAAGACAATTGAGAAGAAGCAAAGCTCTGGAGAGAAAGCTGTGTTGTACCGTGCCAAATGGATGCAGCCTCTTCGACTTGTGGTCAGGTACTGTATTTTGTTTGCCAGACAGCATTGGTGTAGGGTTTAGGGTTTGGGCACAGCATTTTGGCTTGAACTTGACCCAATGCGCGACTTGACACATCTGGAGTTACTAGTACGTGTGCATATGATGGATGGGCATGTTTCCTAGAAGTGCATGCATCTAGATGAGAAGTTCTAATGCTTTGGGGTTTAATCTTCTCAACTAGCTGCCACACATAGTAAGGGAGGTTTCTAGTTTGAAGTTTGAACCTGCCCTTTAGAGCATCTCCAGCGGTGCTCAGTATGTGACCCTACGAAAATATTTTTCACATCCAAGTTTAGTTATGTACTCTTTTGCAACCCCACCCATAGAACTGAAACTAGGACAGCAGATGGAGGGGGGACTACTAATAGCAAACCACCTGGACAAATCATTATGATGCGCCAATCAGAAACACTGAGCAGCAGTTAGATCATATTTATTATACTCTTTTCTGCAGGTGAGCAGCACTGCTGTGCCTTTTACCAGCCACAGCAATTTGTGCAATTATGTGGAGCCAAAACCATTTTCCTGAGCCAAACTGGCATACATTGGATTTTTCTTCATCCAATTTTACTGTGCAGGATCACATACCAAGCACATATAAGCTCTTATATGCAATGATAACCTGCTTGTTCTTTATTTCCACCTCAGATTTGGATTGGTTTATGGTTGCTACTGTCAATCATGCCACACTGTTTTCATCCTCTTCCTCTTGTTTTGGAGTGAAACTGGCTCTAGGGTTTATATCAGATGCAATTCATTTTCAACATTTACACGCAGTAAATCCTGATGGGTTGTGACCCTTTTTGTCTTGTGGCGAGGCAGGTTGAAGATATTTCAATTGTGTGGCGTGGCTGCTTTAGCATTGCCATTGGCTCAGTATGCAGAAGAGGTATCAATCAAGCTTACTCTTTTTTCCTTTCTGTCACTTTTACAATATGGGTGGCAGCATCTATTAGGGCATCCAGCTGTGTGATTACTTGTAAGAGCCTGATTTTGAGAGGCCTTTTGTGGTCCACCTGTGCAAGGACACAAGGGGCGACTTTCTGTTGGGACACTAGCTGCTGTTGCTGCTGTGGTGGGCGGAGCAGGAGCCGCTTCAGCCGCTCTTTGGTGGTTCTCTCGCAGGTTTGGCCTCTTCTTGAGCTGGTGTACACTTTTTAAAATATTTTTCAGGGTTTAGGATTTTTCTGTCTTCTGAAGTGCTGCCAAATTTCAATTGATCACCCAAACATCACAGTGGTGATAGGATAGGATACCGTTGTTTCCATATTGTGTGTACTGGTTGTTCCGGCATTATTTCCTACCATGTCCACTAAGCATGTTAGTTCCCTATTCATAACTTTTTTGCTTTGATTGAGACAAGTCTTTGCATATTCTTGTTCTTGGCTTGAACAGGTATGTGGGAGAGATGGCCCTTTTTACACCAGACCTGAGGATTGTACAACTTAGTGTCATTGACTTTTGGGGTCATCGGCAGGTATGTGTATCTACATCATTATGTTTTCAAAATGAGTAACTGGAAATGAGGAGTCATGAATTGTCACTTTTTTTTTCACAAATTTGCTTCATCTTTTCCCGTTTGTCTTCTCCATCCTAAGCCACATCCTCCCCATTGCCTCATTTGGTTGATTTCAATAAGTGACTGCCCATGCAGCAAATGGTCTGATGGGGTCATCTGTGCATTGGGAATCACGGAGGAAGTGGAGAAATAGACATTGAGACACATACATCTTTGTAAAAGCTCAGAAGGTTGTTGAATGAGCAATAACTTGAAGTTGAAATATACAGAAATTTCTTGTATGAAAAGAAGCTGAAAGTTTTTCTTCTCCTGTTTTGTTGCAGGATTTGAAGTATGACATAAGGTAAAGAGTTACAAAGGCATTCTCATACTGAAAGTAGCTGAAAGATAATCTGATAAGACTTAAGCTGGTGGAACATAATTGCCAAGGGTGCCGAGATAATGATAATATGTTGATGTGTATTTTCTTAGTAACAAATGCAGGCTAGTCGAATATCCAGAGTTCAGCTGATGTTTGGTTCTTGGCTTGCAGAAATATTGTGCCACCATTGAAAGGAATGTCAAATGCAGAGCTTGAGAAGGCAGCAAACCAAGTGCTTGTTCCTTTGGATGGTAATTACACCACACTGTATGACAATGTTCTGGCTGAGGACCATTTCAAGCACGTGATAATATGCACTTGGTTTTCTTTCTTCATTAAGAAAATGAAGATGCACTCAATATTGACATGAGCTTCTGACTCTATTTTTACTTCATGAGGGTGTCCTCATGGTTCTGTGGTTCTTTGGGAGGTGGTTTGCAGTAGTAGGGGAGCGCCAGTTTTATCTCAGCTTGAGGCATGGTCGTTTTCTGCAAAAGGAGCTACTTTTTCAACTCCTCCATGGTACTTTGGACTTGACCAATGCACAGAGCTTTCTTAACAGGCAACAGATGGCACCACCAGGCACACAGAAAGTTGAGGTGGAGAATGACTCTCACGAAGAGAAAAGTTCCATATCTTAGCATAAGAAATTGAAAAAAAAATTGTATTCCATTTTGCCATGTGATTTTATGACCTCCTCAAGCAGTTGAAGGTGATGAAGGGCTCCAGGTTACCACTAAATAAATACACTAAAATGCAGGATGTCCAGCTGTAATCAGGTAAGAAAACCTCTTCTGAAGATGTCTACTGTGGTGGACATGAGTCTTGACATGAAGAACTTTGATTGGAGTTGTCATACAGCGTTATACCTTACTTCCTGCATTGTGTATTTCAAGTTGGAATATCAGGTTTCTTTGCAGTTGTTTTGTAGTCAGAATTTGTATGCAAGCTCAGGCTGAGTATAGCTTTGGGTTTTAGTGTTGGGACTGACACCATCATAGCAGATGATATTTTCACATAGTGCAAATGGGCCAGGAGTATACATTACTGGTTTGTCTATATGTCATACCAATGGAGAAGAACAACCCACTGCAGTGTTGTGTGCCATCCTTGTGAACAGCAGGCGGTTTTGGATCAGAAACCTGGGTTTTAACATTTGATGCAATGTCCTTGAGATCAGTGTTAATCTGGAGATTGTTGCCATGAATGTGATAACCAGAGATTTTACACTGGAGGATGCAATCCAGATGCTGGTGTTTTTGTCAAACAGAAAAATGTCTTGAGGCCACTTTTTGGTAATGCAAATGGGCAAATCATTCTAAGGATCCAGATGCCAAAAGAAAATTCAAGCCGATTGACATCTGTTTTTGCCAATTCCTGCAATTCCCATTGAGAGAAACTTTTGCCTTAGGGTAGACTGCCTGGTGACTGAACATTTAAAGCACTCAGGACAGCTTGGATCCAAGGGGAGGGCTTTGTTGTTTCTGGCGTCTGAACAAAACTTGAAGCCCTCCTCTTGGCACATCTGACACACTAACAATCATCAAAAACAGATTAGAAATGAGAAAGTTAAGACCCCCAAAAGTAAAGGGGTTCAAAAACTCAAAAAAAACAAAGCGCTGAATGCTACTAAGGCCAGTTCCTAAACACTCACAAGTTTCCTTTTATGTTACTTTATCAGAGATGATTTGTAAAACTTCAGATGTCACTCCCATAGCACTTTAAATCATTTAAAATGAGTAAGAAATTAAAAAAGTTATGAGATTTGAAATTACGAGAGGTCAAAATGAAGAAATTTTTAAAAACACATGTTTGCAATTCGAAAAAATGTATTTTCTTTATTGCTCTTTTCTGGCTATTCCTTTGGAATTGCATTTCAAAGATGATGGTAGAGCTTGAGAAGGCACTCCTATAACATTTTAAATCACTCAAAATGAAGAAGAATTGAGAAAGATATTTAGTCATACACATGATCGGCGATGGGCCAATCTATCAACTTGCGGCCTTTTTTTGAGATCTCGGAGGCATAGTAAAAACATAGGACTTTGCTAAGTGGTAACACGATGTATAAAGTTTGACACCTATCAATATACGTAAGTGTTTTATTGATGGAAAATATAAGAAACTTATTGACATCATTTCAAACCCCAAAATCTCGAGTATTGTATATAAACCTAAAGTTAAAATTGGGAGACATCAAACCTAAGAAAAACATTTAAAAAAAGACTTTGGAGGAAATGAATATGAAATGGATTTACTGGACTATTAGCACCACAGCCGGTGGCATACAACTTTGAATCTAACAAGCCTAGCCTTATCACCTTTTGGAATGGGGGATCCCCTAATGTTAATAACATTAAGGGCATGACTATGATATACAATAGCTAAGCATCGTAGGCTTGGTTAGCCTTTACTTAACCAACTATCTAATATTATGTGGGTTGATCAAACAATGCCCAAAAAGTTATTCTTGCAAGCCTATCCAAATAAGTCAAAAAAATAGTTAACAAAATGACACCAGTACATATGCTAAGAAAATGGTAAACAATTGTAAAAATATCTAGAGACATTATAATGGACTGATAAGAATTTTAGGAAAGATAATGAAAAATCTAAGCTGAAAAGCAAACAAAAAAAGGGTCGCAAGGTGCCAACTTTCTGCTCATGAAGGCAAAAGGCATAGGGAAAAAAAAGATTTTTTTGTTGCGCCCTTTCTTGGATTTCTTTAGCTTTTCAAGACTCTTAATCTCGCTAACATTACTTTGTTCCTATAATAAGACCATGTCTTTGCTTCCAATATAATGATAACTCTCTTGTACTTTGGATTTGGTTTTTGTTTGGTTTGGAAGGTGTTGAAGGTTGGATCTTTCTTATTTTTAGGTTTGGCTTGTTTAAGTAAATGTTACAAAGTAGGGGTGGACACTATTCTATAGGATTTTTGCTTAATGCAAGAATCTTACTTCGTCAACACAAAAAAAGAAAATATACCTACCATTTGCAGCGGCCTTTACTTTGAACAATTCTAATATCAAATCAATAAATGACCACGGATTTCTTCTAAAAAAATGTTGTAAAATTATCGAATTATATCAAAAAAAATAAAAATACATAAAAGTAATAAAAGAGGTGCACAAACCAATATGACGCGCTCTCAAGTCACAGGGTGAAACCAACTTGAGGGTTTCACAAAGTCAAGTTGCGGAAGTTAAGACATGAAGGCAAGCTCCCGGTTACCAATTCTAGAAAGGGGTAGAAGGTCGAGTTGGGAGCCCAGGGATTAGACTAGGAAGAGGTATTAATTGATCAAGCTTGAATTTGCATCAAAACAAACCACCCACGTGGTTAGTTCACATTCCGGGACACCCTTGGGTGTTGGGACAAGTCACGGGCACTTCGGACCACAAGACTCACCACGGCCCGGACTTGGGGAAGCCACCACCTTCCCCCACATAGTATTCTCTGCGACGCCTCGTCGAGACTACATCCAAATGCCTCTTTTTCCCGGGACTCCCAAGTTGGAGTCCCGATTGTCTAGGTTGGAGTCTCGGGACTTTGGGAGCTCATAACTCCCGACTGCGAAGTCCGATCGCGACAAGGTCTAAACCAAACTTGTAGCCCTCGTCAACATCTTTTCAATGGCGTATTGCACTCTCAATTCGAAGGTCGGGAAAAGATCGATTCCCGGCTTTTAGTGGTCGAGAGTCATACTGCCAGTTTGACTCTCGGCCCTTCTTTTGCCCATTACTTGGGCGGGAAATGTCCAAATGGCCAATGCGAGGCCATTTTCGATATCTACGCTTCAAGACCTTTCCAATGACACCAAGAACATCTCAATGCAAGGTGTTTTGGGTCCTACTGTTGAGCTCTAAACATTTAGAAGTCCCGGAGGACTCCAAATCCTCACTTTTTCCAAGTGTTGGGCTTCACCCCCACACTTGGCCAAAGTAGGGTTGCGACACAATACCTCATATTAGTCGTATTTTTGAATCACGAATAGCATAAAGAATAATGCTTCCTAACAAAGGACACAAAATAAAACCACTAAGATTAAAATAAAATGAAGCTAAAAGCTTTACCAACCCCAAAGAAACTCCAAATACTGGTCATGATTTTGTACAAATAGACTTTGGATGTTAAGATCCAAAATGGGAAATAATCCTTATAACATGGAAATCATATGGGCAAGTGTGTGCAATTTGACAATTTATGATAGCTAGTGGCACCCATATATAACATTTGAAAAAGTAACATTAGTTGAAAAATAGTCATTATATAGGCTATATTTATCAAACAAAATTGCTTTGGAAAGAAAAGAAAGACGACAATTTAAGTTGATTGTGAAAGAAAGAATAACCTTTGTAGACCAAAAGGATCCAAACTATGTACGCCCTCACGAAAAGCAAGCTTGCTTTGTGCTATTGAGTTATTTGCTTTCAAGATGGTAACCTTTCCCTCCTCCCATGAAAGAAGCTTCTTGCACATGCTTTGGTTTGCATGTTTATTACCATATTAAATGAGTGCAATGCCTTTTGTACAAATTTGGATAGTAAATTTTTTTGTGCAGGAACTAAATTGGGCATCATTCTCCAATTATTGGGCTAGGGCACATTCTTTTTGTGTTTTTTATTCATACTTATTAGAAGGCTTGAAAATGGGTAAAGCATGCTATTGGTGTATAATTGCACATCTTTCTTTAATTAAATGTAACAATATATATATATATTCAAATATTTAAAAAAATGCCACAAGTCTAGCCAAGCTAGGGTAAGCTTCACATTGCAAGCCAAAAGTCTCAAAGATTTGAAACAGTTTATAATTTAATTTACTAAGGGTGATCACAAAATCACCGAAACAAATGAGATTTTGTAAAAGTTTGCAACAACTTGGGCACAACTTATCTAATAGATGTACTGCTAGATGTACTACTAGAGACACCCAACAAGATGAACTACCAATGGAGAACATAGCTTGTTGTGAAAAGGAGTCATAATGAATAGCCAACCCATGGGCGATACCCAATTGTGACTTCAAGACATAGTAGAACGATAACTTGCTAACTAGGATAGAAGTCATTTACTTCACTATAACCCCCAATAAAGGATGGCAACAGACATGTTTTGACGTATAAAGGAGACCTTAAAAGCAAAAATGAGGGGAGTGAAAAAAACCCTCCTTTGAGGGCTCTAAAAGGTGGAACCTTCAAGGGGCAATGAGAGAAACCAAACTTAACAAAGTAAACTGCACTAACGTGAGCCCGGTGGACCCCCCCTAGCCCTCGGCAAGGTAGGGAGGTTACCATTAAGTTACCCGGTAAAGCCCTAAAAGGTAAAGGTAAAAGTCGATGTTCGATCAGCAGGTAGGGTAACAAGTAAAGTAAAGGTAGAGCGAATCGAATTACCCCATTATTTTGTAATTACCTTTTACCTTTCCCTTCTTTAAGGTCTATATGTAGTCATGCCCTAATACACGACACAGTCCCCGCGGCCCACAGTGCAGCAGGTGCGCGCCACGGAGTCCGTCACAACAGACATCGATACCGATATACCAATGGCGACCCAGCAATTTGATCCTGCTCCTGCGGATGAGTTCGACCACGAGAACGAGGGCAGTGCTGAACTCGCCCCGCTGGAACGCGAAGTCGACAAGGAAGACGATGACGACGATGGAGAGCCTGTTCAGCGTGCAAAGTCCAGCCGCAAGAGGCAGAAAAACGCGTTTCCGTGGGAATACGTGCGGGACTGGGTTGACGGCGACAGCGCCAAAGAAAATGGAAAACGATAATGCACTCTCTGTCGACGATGGTTCTCGGGCACAACGAATGGGTATGGGTGGAAGGCTCATTTGAAGAACGCGCATGGCATCACCGACAGCGCCATCAGCAGTTGCGAATCCTCTGGCACCGGCAAGCTGATGGTCCAGTCGAGGCTGAATACACACCCTGTGTTTCCGGAGGTGGTTCTGCGCAAGTACGAGAATGCCGTCGTCAACTACGTGATCGAAGGGGGCGTCACCCTTCGCGCGGCTGGAGGCGATCGATTCAAAAACTTCGTCCATGAGCTGACCAACGGCTATGAACCTCCTTCTACGCGCATTATTTTCAGGCGCATGGCCGAGCTGTTTCGAATTTTGCAGCCGTTGCTTGCACAGTTCCTGTGCAGTTTGGACGTCGCCATTTCCCTCACATTCGATGGCTGGTCGAACCGCAATATGAAAGGCTTCTACATCGTCACAGCGCACTGGGTGGATCTGGCCTCGCTCACAACAAAGACGATTCTGTTGACCATCCTCGACGTGAAAAGCGGTGATGGCGTTGGCCAGCGCGTTGGAACGGCGTTGTTCGAGTACCTGAAAAGTATAGGCAGAGGTGTCCTGACGCGGGTCCTCAATGTCGTTACCGACAATGGTTCCGATGCGACTGCTGCTGTTTGGAGGTTCTTCCAGCTCGTTAACAGTTTCGTCGGCTACGAGCAGCTGCGGAAGGCCCACCATGTTCGTTGTGCGGATCATACTGTTCAGCTGGCCGTCCTAAAGGTGTTAAAGCCCCTGAAAAACACAACAGAAACACTGCGAGAGGCACTGGTTAAAATCCGTCGCAGCAAGGTGATGCGGCAGCAATATCGACTGGAGGCCGCGGCATCTGGTCTGGGTAGTAAGGAGCCTACGCATCAGGACTCTCCAACGCGCTGGAATTCTACGCACCAGATGTGCATGGATGCTCATTCAAAACGGATCGTTGTGGATAGCATAATGGTCCAGTTCAATGAAGACATCGGCCACGGCTCTCTATCCGATGAGGAATGGAATGCAGTTGAGGCTGTGTCAGCATTCCTGCGTTTCCCCCGCCAGGTCATGGAGAGCCTTGCCGCGGATCGGAAGCCCACCATTGATCTAGTGTCGCCCTCATTCACCCTGCTGCTGATGCACTGCGACACCTATGAACACACCATTTCGCAGCTCGCCAACGAACTCACCGCGGTCGACATGAAGAACAAGCTCGTAGCGTACAAGGGCAAACTACTCGCAGAACCAACGATTATCGCGGCGTATCTGAACCCGCAGATCCCCAAGCCGAAGGAACCAGAGGAACTGAAGCGCATGCTCGACCTCGTCCGTTCCACTCTGCAGAGACGGTACTCAAGTGCACTAGCTTCGTCCGCCAGCGTCGAGACCGAAGTGCCCGCCGCCGACACACTTTTCTGCACCATGTTTCAGCAGGCGGCAGGAGCTGGTAATCACAACGGCGACGAGGTCGAGCAATATTTGTCGCTAGGCACTATAGTGGCCTCGGGGTTCATTGACGTGTTATCATGGTGGTCCTCACGGAAGGAATCTCTGCCCGCGCACTTCCAAATGGCGATGGATTTTCTGGGGACGCCGGCGACATCGACACCGTCTGAGCGCGTCAACAGTGCCGCCGGTCGCGAGTTCACCTGCACGCGTCAGTCGCTTTCGTCGGCGGTGTTCGTCATGACGATGTGTCTGCGATCCTGGATGGGTGCCAATATTTTGAAGGTGCCGACCAATCGACAACAAGCTGCCGCTGCTCTGACAATGATAGGCGGTGACCTCCCTTCGGTCGAATCGGTCGTTGAACAGCTAGAGTTGGAACAGAACGACTGAGACGAAGAGATCCTCGACGATGGTGTCATCCAGTTGCTGCACCAGCAGTTCGATGATGTGGTCTTTGATGCCGACATGTGTGATATCTGATAAAAAATACACCAACGCATACGCACGCATGTAACCCGAAATTAGGTGACCTCGGATTTCTGGATGCCACTGATCAAAAATTAGGTCGTTAGTTAATTAAGCCATTGGTGTGCATGATGGCTGCACTGCATTATTTTGCATGGGAAGCTTGCTGGATAAGAAGGAAGAATTGTACTGACTAATTTGCATGACGGCGGAACTTAATGAGTATGGAGCTTGGATGGAGGCTCCAAGTTATGACGAAGGTCAGCAGCGTAATTATGAAGGATGGCGGCTAGCTGAAGCTTCTGGATGACCCTGAGCAAGGATAAAAAAAAGGGGGATCCAGGAAGGCAAAAAAGGAAAAAAAAAAGGGGGGAAAAGACGATTTTTGGGGAGAGCACAACTGGTAGTAAGGAGGAGAGAAGTTTTTGCACGGTTGATTAGCGAAGTTTTTCTGCTGCGCTGAAGCTAGTCAACAGTGTTGATCAGAGGTTTCGGATCGAAGTTATAGAGTTTTGGAGCTCAACAGACCAACATCAGAATGTCAGGGAATGGAGTTGAGTAGAATGGACCAGTTGTATTGGCATAGATTCGAAGTGTTGAAGTTTTGGGAGAGCTAGATACACTCGCGGCAGAGTGATATGTTTTGTGCACATTCTGTGAATAGAATCTGGGTTTTGTAACCACGATCGGAGTCGTGTTTTGAGAGCTGGTTGTAATAATGCATCTGTGTGTAGGACCGAGAAATTGCTTGAGCCTCTGAGCTCTTATGTCGTGGGGTCGTTTGTTGAGTGCTTTGAAGCATGAAGGATCAGCAGACCTGACAGAGGCAAGGGTTGAACATTGTGATCCATGAGGACGTCTGTTAAGTGATCTAGGGTGTCTGTAGTTAAATGGCACCCCTCCTTTTTGGCTACACGCACACTACGCTATGCAAGACTCAAGAGCAAAAAAACAAAATAATTGTATTTACCAGGTAATTACCCATGTTCAGTGGTACAGTAATGGTAGAGGTAAAAGTCAACACAGGCTGTTCGGGTAGAGGTAGTGGTAAGGTAAAGGTAGGGCAACAATAATTACCCGTTTACCTTTTACCTTACCTTGCCGAGGCCTAACCCACCCTCACCCTTTATATGATACGATAAACTCAATGACACCTATTTTACTTCTCTTTTTTTATATAGAAGGCAGATTCGCTTCTTGCGGCATCCACTTCGCCCATTAATTATCCTTCTTGCCTTTTGATGAGAAAAGAGCAAAGTAAAAAGGCGTTTTGCACTATGTGAACCCCCAGCCCCCCACTCATGTCAACAAGTCAACTCTCCTGAAATCCTCACTGCCAGAAAGCCACAGGACGCAAGCAATTGTGAGGCCCAAGTCTGTATTATTTGCTACAAAGGACCTAAGGTTCTCAATTCCGACATCTAACCAGATGACACCATTCTTGTCAGGCATGGGACAGCAGGTGACCCTCAACAAACAGGGTTGAAAAAATGATTATTGCTATACCCCAAGCGTAGAGGGCAAAATTCCAATCCTACTTGATTATCAATTCTTTGTGAAGGTGGACATCCAATGCCTGCAATTCCTACAGAGGGAAAACCTTGGTCTTGATCATCACCACTTTGTGAAGGTGGGCATATAATTTGATTGATGGTTCAGGATGTCAAGTAGACCTTTGGGAGATGTTAGGGTTGGGCACAATACAAACAAGTATCCAAGTGATACTTGTTCTGTAAATGCTAAGTATAAGGCACGGGTCCAATCAATTTCCACTTGAGTTCAGTTGCTCACTGGTTTATATGCAGTTGGAAATCGCTTGATAAGTTTCTGTCCAGATCAAGCAAAAGCAGTTTGCAAATCTGTTCACATATGCAGTTAGTGTCATTGAAATGACCTCATTGGTACATATGCAAAGTGAAGACTGTTCCACAAAATACCTTTGCACAAGGTGGCGTCTCTTGGTAAGCATGTTCCAGAATAGTAGTGCCCTTTGAAGAGAGGAGCAGGTGCATTCTTGATCATAGCCCTGATCACCGATTGTGGCTTACACATTTGTGATTTCGAGATAGTGTAACAAATTTCAATAACGGCTCTTTTATATGAACAATGGAAATACCATGGTCTACAGGTTGCTATGAACATCTACAATAAAATGGGTCTTAGAGCAGTTGTTTGACAGCACAGAAAGAAATGGGGTGTTGAATAAGTTGAAGATGGCACCTGTATTGAGCTGAAAATGATGTTACATGTGCATGGCAAGGAGACTGTTCCCAGATACCTGAACTTTTTTGTGCAGGATGGAAATAGATCATCTGGCAGATGTATGCCAGAGCCAGATCTTTGACCTCCATGCCATAGAAAAGTTGTTTGATGTGTTCCACCATTGTGATGAACTGGCAATTGCACTTGGTGCTCATCAGCATGCCTCTGGGTACAGCAGTTCACAAAACAGACAAAACATTGTATTTATAGGCCTGTTAAATGGTGTAGGCACACACATGTTAACAGATCAGTGGTGGCTTCTATGCTGTAATCATACATGATAAGCAACTAGCAGCAGAGACTTCCGAAGTTTATTTCAAACAGATGACCAAAATGTAAAAGTAGTTGAAAGTTGATTGAATCCAGTTGTATTCAACCGAAGATCTTCCTCACTACTGAGAAATTCCCCCCAGATAACAGATCGATGAAGTTGCAGAGAAATCTCCACAACAACAATTAAAGGTAACATGACAATGAGTGCAGTCATAACCTCATGAGAGTCGCTCACAAAGTGACAGACCATCACCTTCATCACGAACAGCAGTGACGAGCTGCCATGACTACCCACTGAGTTCATCAGCTCCCAACAGTGGGTGTAGATAAGCATATAATAATCTTCCCAAAAACTTGGGCAAACCATTATACACAATCTGCGTCCTGAGTTTCTGTTGCCTTTCTGGAAGCAATGGGAAGACTCAGACGTGATGTTGGCTAGCACTCAAGAGACATTACTCCCCAGATAACAATTTAACTAAACCCTGAATAGAAACAAGGGATCAACAAATAATATGGCTGTAGGATTTCAGATCTTAAAACAGCAAACAGGAAAAAGAGGAAACACACCTCTAAACAACTGGGGGGTAAGGAAACAAAAAACAGTTCAAACAACAGCAATAGAAAACATGTTCAGAGACTTTAATAGAATGATTGGTAGTGTGCAATATATGTATAGTAGCAACCAGCTACCATCAAAACCTCGCTAATCTCACCAGCTCCTAGCCATGGTTGCAGATCAATGTCGCACATTAACTGACATGCTGAGCTCTGTCACATGATAGCAGTAACTGGGAAGAGACAGTCAGACTGTTGGCTTGCTCAACAAAGCCTAAAAGAGAAGTTGAAGACAGGGAAACATGGACAGAACAAAAAAGAAAAAGAGAAAATAGGAAGAAAAACAGAGAACTTTAATTGCATGACCAATTGAGGACAAAACTGCGGAGGTGGGAACACCACCTTTCTTTGTTAAAAGAAAACCTCTGGGTTTGTTTCAGTATAAACCTTTCACATCAGAAGACTACTTAAGTCACATTTGAGCTACCAAGCCTTAAGAAACCAGGAAACTAGCTTTTGGCTACAACAAAATCTGGTAGAATTTAAAATATTGGGATCCACTCGAGGCATACATATCATATTATTACCTGCAAAGACTGGCTGCAAACACTTGTAAAATGATGCCAATTTTTAAGCCTTTAGAATCTTGGGATCTTGCAAAATCCAAGAAATTGCAAGTCAATTAGCTCAAGAAGTATATTATGATAATAGAGTGTGCCTTTTATATGTCAAGTCAGAGAAATCAATGGTAGTTGGCCCTCAGAGATTACATAGAAACCTCTTTACTGAGGAAAAATTAGTAAGAAAAACTGGAAAAGATCCAAACAATAAGTTGATCCAAAAAATCAAACTTATTCGTAAAGAGGTACAAGTGAGATAAAGACACAGCTACTAGTAATCATTGAATGCTTGCAAGACAACTTAAGACTTGAACCTGTATAAAATTCATAAAAGGGAAACTGTATTTAACAAGTGTAAGTGACAAATTCTAGTCGACAGATTCCAATTTCAGCGAAAGCAAAAAATTCTGCTCTACAGAAATTCACTGAGCCTAGCAACACACAGAAGCATAACATTGCTGCACGCATTTTAAGCAGAGAAACATTTGGACAGAGAATACTAAGATCCTTTTTTAGCTACAACAAAATTAGTCAGCCACCCGACTTACCTGCACAAATTGTCAATGATACTCCATCAGTAAACAGCTTTCTTACACTATAGCAAAAGATCATGTACTAACAAACAACTCAATGTGCATCACTCAACAGCAGTTAACACTGGTACACAATACTGAGCTCATAGTTTTATTTACTTCATCAAGCATAGCGGTAAGGGCCCATGGCCACCTGAGAGGGTTATGGGCCCTTACCACCAATTAATAGGATCATGATGGATATACCCATAGTGGTCAATCCAGCCATGACAGGTTCATCACCGAAGAGTCATGCTTATCTTCTGTGAGTATAGTTCATAAGAAGGAACACAACAAACAGTAGTAGAAGACAAGCATGTACCCAGCAGGGGAGTATCATCAAAGCCCTAGGGAAACAAGTAGACGCTCACCTTTGACGATGGACACCTGTCAGCTTGAGGGTCAGAGACCAAGCTATGAAAAACTTGGTGAAATTGGAGAAGATAGAGATGTCAGAGATTTGATCTTCAGCAGCTCTTGTTGCTTGGCCTGTAAGCCCAAGCACCCCTCTCCTCCATTGAATACCCCAGACACAAGACTGAATGGTATATGCACATAAAACAATATAACAATTCAACCAAATCTCACACCACGAATGAATGAAGTAAAACCTTTTGGCACTTGTTAAGCTGTCGAATAGCAGTGACCAGGAGTTCATCTCCAGCCACATCTCGACAAACTTTGATGAGCTGTTCCCGTGGCAGCCTACCAGCCTGAGAAATCAAAGGATACAACTCATTAAACACATTCCACCTACAGGAGACTTATGAATTAGTGGGACACCTCCAGGGAGATGAACAGTGTTAACAATTTTGAACCATGAAAAGTTTTTGTAACCACCTTGAATGCAACATAGTGCTGCTCCAGGAAATAGAGGTCTTCTGGTTCAAGTTGCTGTCGCAAAATGACAAAAAGGCAAGGGAATGAGACGCAGGGGGATGTTGGACCAAGAACCTGCTGTTGAATTCCACCCACATGGTCATACCATTCTTCTGATGGTTCTTGAGTCTGCACAACAGAAACACTATTTCATCTCACAAAAAAGATATCATCCCAACCAAGGAGCCACTTGTAATCCAGAGGCTACGACTGCAGCCCAGCAAGTGTATGCTTCATGGTAGAAAACCATCTAACACATGTCAATGATCACCTCATATACTCAGATGTACTGCAGTAACTTGCAAAAGACCCTACAGCCACCACCTTGACCAACAACAAGGGTATGAATGTCTGTCCAGAAGGAATGCTGAGAAAATCAAGTACACCCTCCAACACAATAACTTGATCAAATACCTGTCCATACATGCTACAGGAAGTGACAAACTGACCATTGATAAACTAAAGACAAACCTTGATGTAAACACATGGAGACTTCATTGGAACATCATTCCCTGTTCTGAAGATTCCTCCCTGCTGCTTTCCCTTGAATTCTGCCATCAACTCTGCAACCAGATCACTTGGCTTAGCCAGCTGTTGTGTATAAGACTTAAAGAGCAAAGATACAGGACTAACAGATACCTTCGTATGAATCCCTTCATTTCAACAGCAGGTGCTGGGACTGAAATCTGCAAAAAAAAACAGATTATGCCTTGTCCAGGTAGTCACCCAAAAAAATACCAACCCAAAGAAAAATTAACTTTACAATCAAGAAACTAACTTCTTTGACAAGCAGCTATCAAAAGGCAATCCAGAACTTACCATGCCATTTAGGAGACAGCTTGAAACTGACAGCATAGAGTGGGAGAATGTGAGTGTTCATGTGGGTACTCCACACAATCAGTCGCTTTGGAGCGGAAAGGTCATCTGCACCTGTGTCAAAATGCTCACTGCTTGGGTGGAACTGATCAGAGCCTTGTAGAACAGGCTCTGGCTTCCCTAATATGACCCGACACAGCAACATGTGCTGCTCTCCATTTTCATCATTATCTGCATACACAGCACTATACACAGGCAATTCGTAGATCAGCCTCATCATGCCAAGAGGCTCAAACTAAAGCCATCCATCCAATGAACCTCCCTTTCATTATACAAAGAGCTGGCCCACAAAGTGAAGGCAAGGGCCTCGGCTCAAAAAAATACAGAAAATATGCATGAATACATCTCAAATGCATAAGCAAGACATTTCCACCTGACATCAGCATGATTTTCTGGGGCCAGATAAACTCCAACACCATAAGCTGAGCCATTCTTTGGTGTCCTAGGCTGTCCAAAGCCATGTAGCATTATTCCTGACACCCCTGTCTTTGAAGTTCCATGCCATGCATACTGCACATTTGCATCACCTCGAGCTTCTCTTGTCAGCTCTTCCTGTCGTTCAAAGGCTTGCTGCCGTGCTTGTCCTTTTGAACTTGAATCTCGATAGATCCCTGTTATCAGGGCATCTGAACTGAAAATACCAAGTCCTTTGATAAGCTTGGCCTTCACATCTGCAAATTCTTCCTCATTTTTTAGGGAAGGCCATGCAAATTGCAAATTAGCATCACCTTTAGACTGTCTAAGCAGCTGCTCTTGTCTTTCAAGACACTGTGCTTGTTCATTCGGAACAGAGTCTCGATAGATCTGTGGCATTATGGAGTCTGACTCAAGCAGAGCAAGTCCTCGGACAAGCTTAGCCTTGATATCTGCAAATCCCTCCTCATTTTTGAGGCAAGTCCATTGTTCAGAGATTGCATTACTCCAAGATAGTGGACACACCTTTGTACAACTATACTGCTTTTCTCTGACAGAGACTCCCGTACCAAACCTGCCGTGCAGACAAGTTGGCTCCAAAGAGTCCTGATTGGCGAGGTTGTCAACTCTGGTTCGTTTACTAACTTTCTGTAGGCATTTAGCTCCATTTGCTGGTGCGAAGGCGGGTGGAGTGGCAGCAACCTTGCATACTTGCTTCCGTTTCCTGCTGTGTTCAGAACTAGGTAAAGTATGAGGAGGAGGAGTGGCGTTGTAAGCTGAATTTCCATTGGAACTAACTTCCATTATCATATACAAATTGACTAATTTCAAAAGCACAAGTACCAATACAATTATATTTACAACCATCTACCAGTAGCTGGTGAAAAACCTGCAGAACAGGAAAACAATCCTATTAGAAAACCCATCAAGTCTCCGTATGGAGACCCAAAAAAGATGCGCACACACATTCACAAAGAGTCAGAGAGCCTGCCACCCATGTATGTGAAAAGTTCTTTTCCTCAGAGGTAAAATGCAAAACAATCATGTTGCAATAGCATGCCATAAAACTAGTCTTTGCTGTACATTCACAGGCTCGTGAGTGGAAAAACAAACTTACACTTGCTCAGAAATTGAGAGCAGGAAAACCCCGCCTTCATAAAGAGGCACCTATCAATACAAAGGAGAACATACTGTGAGACTTGAATTTAGCTCATTGGCAAAAAAGAAAGGGGAGGGCAGAAAAACCACAACATGTCAGAGAGACACCAGCAATTGTATTGTCAAGTGCATATGAACAAAACATAATCACATCCTTGTTGGGTACTACGTATCTGCGCTATACAAAGTTTCGCACAACAAAAGTCAGCCAGCCGGATACACTTTAGTCAAACAAGTGCAAGTGGAGGGGCATAATGGAGAAGGGAGGAAAACAAACGAAAGAAGCCTGGTGAGCCCTCTTCCCTCTCCAGGGTCATCACTGCATAAGTGAATAAAAGAAGGCCTTCACAACCCTCACTGGTCATCAACAACAACAAATAACAAAAACAGCATACCTCTAGTGAAAAGAGGCAAAGACTGGTGCGAAGGCATGCCCCCTTTGCTCTCTTCCCCTAACAAAAGGCTTTGCGCAAATAACCCTACTACGGTATCTCTCCCTTTGTGTTCTCCACAGCAACAGTAGTACAGAAAGTATTCCCAACGAGAAATCAGCGAAAAAACACTCCCATATTCCCCTTCTCTTCTTCTTTTTCTTCAAGCTCCACTACTGGCGTCGCAACCTATTAGGGTTTGAAAGAACAAGAAGCAATACAACTCATATGCAGGGTATGTATCCCGCTTTCCTTCACCAAGGCTTTTGCTTCTTCCTCATCATCATCATCATAGTAGTAGTTTCTGAACCAAAAAACACATACTGATCCCGGCGGCCCTAGCAGTTAAGAGATTCTCTGCTTTATTCCCTGAAGCATGACAACCACACCAAGCTTCTTCTTCTTCTTTCCTGTTCTTCACCCATGCATAATGCTCAAACCCTCGCTTTCACTTTCTGCGATTGCCCAGCTACAGACCAAACCCTTAACCGAACAATACCCTAGCGCGAACTCAAATCGCTAAAAAACCAAAAGAATAGAAAGCATCTGATCATGGTGTCATACAGATCCTACAAAAAACAACGAAGGAGAAAAAGCGCGATCGAGGATGAGGAGTTGACCGAGGGAAGGCGCCATCGCCATCGCTGAGGCTGCAAGCTTCTTCCGGGGATGCATGGACGCTGCGGGCGGCCGGGGGGGGTGGCGTGCAGAAGCAGTAACGTAGGAAGCAAGGCACCGGCGAGAGACGGCGACGGGAGTGGCGTGGGTAAGAGGGTGGGTAGATGGCAACAGCCTTCTTTTTCGCCAAAACTCTAAATAAATTTTCAAATTAAAAAAAAACTGAAGTGATTTTGAAGGTATTCAATCGCCAGAATAGAGGCGAAATATTTTTTCAGAAAATGTGAAAAACAGGAAAATTTACTGATTTTCAAGCATTATTTTCGCCATTTTTTCGAAATTAAATTAATTAAATTAGTCACATCTAGAGCTAGGCATTTCCCAGGTCGCCATTTAATGCTAATTAATGCTGGGATCCTCGTCAGTGGACCTACGTTAGAAAATGGGAAAAATAAAAATAAAAATTTGTGATGTAGGTAAAAAGTGGGCGAGGATCCAAAGGAAGATTTAGCCAGATTTGGCTACAAATTAAATATGACAGAATTTTTTTTAAAAAAAGCATCCTTCTAAATTTTTGGCTACCTACTTTGTAACCTGTATAGAAATCTCACAACTTTTCTTAGCTTTTGATCGAATTATGGCTAATTGAAAATCTCAAAACGCTCTTGAGTTTAGCACTTTTCGAATTCTAATATAACATTCTGGCTATAGAAAAAAAAAAAAAGGCTGGTGGGTGGGCAGTGGCCACCGACTGTTGTTGTTGTGAGCGCCATTTGTTTGCCGTGTCC
>OY998142.1:2813932-2894371 GCA_963921925.1 Sphagnum tenellum
CCCAATTTTTGTCCACACAGATAGACAGACAGACACGTCCAAGAAGGCACATTGAACACGAAAACCACACCCTGTTCACACGGATTCAAAATATATCGTCCCGGACAGACTAACAGACTTACTGAATTAATATATAAAATGGTGTCAAATTTGGAAAGAAGCTTGTTCTTCCAATGATTTACCTTTTAACTACCCAAACTATGAGCAACACCAATCATGAGATGTAAAAAGGGAAGGCATCAATCATACTTGCATAACCCCATCAGCAAACATTAGAAAAGGTTTCCAAGTGTGAAATTGTATATACATAGTTCATGGGTCTACACCTAAGATATTTCAATTTGCCTTGCATTTTGAATTGGAATTTATTCTTACAAAGTTTATGCACATGGTGTCATTTTTACCTTAATCTAAATGTTTCAAAGCAAAAGACAGATATCCACCACTTTAGTGGTTATATTCAACAACCAATTGCTAAACTAGTTTTAAGCCGTTTGGCTTTAGAGGAGGAGGAATTTGTTAATATAGATAGCACTATAAAAAATACATGATAGATTTCAAGTAATTTTGTGCTAAGTGCTATGTAATTGGATAAAATGTCTAATGTTTTACAACCACATCCCTACATAGTTTTACATGTTCCAAAACCAAAAGATTTTCAAGCTAGCATGTATCATGGACTTGGATTTTTTGGGGGCACATATCCAAAAACCAATGTAAGTACATGTGTAAAAGTAACATTGTTGTCGAAGACCATAATAACTTAGAAGGGAAAATTAAATCCAACCTATGGGTCCAAATTCAAGGGCCACCAATTGGTCTAGAGAAAAGGAAGGATGTGCATAGATTGAAATGGTTGGTTAGCATTACATGGGCATGGGTTTAAGGCAAAGAGGAACCTAAGGGGGTGGATGTAGGGAGGTGAAAAGAATCTAACATTGTAACAAAGCAACCTAGCGATGCAACTTTTTCTTTCTTTCTAAAGGTATTCCCACAACCTTGTAATCCATTATGTTGATAAACAATGTCACTATAATTGACACAAACAAAGGCATGTTTGCTTTGCTAGTGAATTTTACGTTGTAGCCTTCCCTATCCTTCTTTAACATCTATCCCTCCACCATGGGTAGCTCACCCACCATGCTCCATTCACACTATCTTCCCCCCGCCTTTTAATTTGCACATCACTAATCACTACTTAATTGTCAACCTTCTTATATAACTTTCATGTATTATTTGGCCCTATAATTAATTTCATCACATTGAATTATGCTCATGTTGATATTTTTTTTGTCACAACCCTAACCTTGGGTTTGGGACCAAAACAAGGGTTTTGCAAGTCGAAAATGCAACTCGAAAGTCACATTCACAGTCCCAGAATGCAAGAGAATGTAAAGGAATGAACCCACATATTCTTGAATGGACTTGCACTTTGGGAATTAAAGTCCCAAATGTTTAAAGAGCGATTTGAAGAATTAAAACTAATTAGATTGAATTTTTTTTATGTCATATAAAAATTCTTAAAATATAAATGTTTAAATGGGTTCATATGATCTATTTGAGTACTTACAACACAAGTTATAGCCAAAAAAAGGGTTGAGAGTCAAAATGTCACTTTGACTTTCAACCACTAAAAGTCAGGAATCGCCCCAAATTATGTGCATACAATTGGAAAGCTCTCAATGAAGGCTACAACTTTGCCTTAGACCTCGCCCCAATTAGAAATTTAAGGGTTTAAGGACCTCCAAAATGCCAAGAGTCCCAATTTCAGGAATTTCAAGATTCCCGACTTGGTAATCTTGAGAAAAATGACATTTGGGTGCAACCCCCATGGCCATTCATAAAAAATACTATAAGTAGGAAGGTGGTGGCTTCTCCCAAATATGACCATGGTGAGTCTTGTGAATCCGCGTACGTTCATGACTCATTTGTGCAACAAAAGTGTTCCAATTATGCACTAACCAACTTATTGTTTGATTTGTGCAAATCCATGTGAATAATTGACTCGTTTATCATTCATCTTAGTCCCCATCCCATAACTTCAACAAGCCTCTCTTACCCTTGAAGTACTATGAGCTAAGGAATGTACCCCAATTCTTTCCTATTTCGTTGTTTTCACTTTCAAACTCTCATTTGAATCTTTCAAGGAGTTTGGGGGTGCATCATTTTTGTTACAATTATTATATAGAAAGTGTATGGAATGGGCAAGATTGTGTTATATTCTCCCCTTCCAACTTCACATGCATCAACATGATGTATTATGTGGATTTACGTATGTATTTTTCATGTTGTGCTTTGTAAATCACATGTCACATATTGCAAAAATAAAAAATGAAAAAAAATCATTTCATTTGACATTAATCATTGTACTACCACAAGTTATGTTTTTTTAACTGCAATGTGCAATCATATTAATAAAAGCCAAACCAAGTGTAACATTTGTTTTGATTTTATGTTTTTGGGTTTAAGTAATTTAATTATGGAAATGGTTCATTTATTTACATGAATGTTGCCCATATATTACGAAACATGTGATATGATTTGGAATGAATCTAATGAAGATAGAGTATTAAAAAACATTCATAAAAAGTTGTAACAAATGTTTTATTTTCAAGGAGATTTTTTAACATATTTTTACATAATAATATAATGTAATATGGATCAAAATGAGTTCAAATGAATCAAAATTTATGTCAAAAGTTCAATTTTTTGCAATTTGTTTTTATATTTTATTTGATGCCATTTTAATGACATGTTAATCATGGCAAATTGTGCTTGATCACTTATATGTATGTTATGAATTTTAAATTAAATCATTACATGTTCCAATTTTGAATTTTTGTTTGAAGAAAGGACATTTAACAATCTCATTCAATAACATTATTTTCATAAAAGTTCCCTTCATAATAAAAATAATTAATTTTCAAAAACTATTTAGTAGTGGGGGACTATTTGAAATGTCTAAAAAATACTCAACACCAAAAAAGTTCAAGTTTGTGTTTTCTAAAATTTAGAATATATTTAAAGTTCATGAGTATCTTATAAAATGCAAATGCAATGCAATTTATATTGTGTTTTTTTTTTTAATGTAATTTATAATAAAAGAAACTAAAGCTTAAATGTCAAAATGTTTGGGTGCGATTTGAAATTGTGATTATGTTTAAAACAAAACACAAAATCTAGCAAAATTTATGCATTTACAAATTTTTATATTTATTTTTTAAATGATTAACACAAAACATATGACATACTGGGGCAGTTGTAAATATGATAAATAACAAATTGCAAAAGATTTCATTCAAAAATTCCTTTCTATATAATAAAAAAAGGTTTTTGGCAAAAGGATTTCAAAAGGACAATAGTCCTTCATCCCAAGTAAACACATTGGATTGTTAACTTTTATTTGGACCCACATTTTTTAAATCATAAAAAATATGTAATGATTTTTTTCAACCTACAAATGGAAATATTTCAAAAATATTTCAGTCTCACTTGAATTGATGGGTGTGATTCCTACTATCTTATTTGCACCCTCAAAGACATCCACTTTACCAATTTCCCAAGTTGATTTTGCTAAATTACCAAGTCCAAATTATCAAATCACCAACTCTTCATTACCAAATTACTATTGGTATTGCCAACTCACCAAGTTAATTAATTACTTTATTGCCCAAACAGCATGGGTGGATGAATTTGGGCATGGCTACAATTAATATCCAAATCATATCCACATCTAATGAATACTCCCATCCTCTTAACCACCACCCCATCCCTTCACCCAAAAAAACAAAAACAAAATTGAACCCATCATTATGCAACTTAAAAATTGATGGTTTTCTTTTTTAGGGAAAAAATTAATGTTCCATAAAAACAAGGTGTTGCCAACAAACCATGCTAATATAACAAATTTCAACTACAACAATTGTCCACCAAATGTACATTTTGAAAAACTTAATGTTCAATTGTCTAATCATTCCATGAAAAAACTTCAAATTCAGAACAATAATTGGTGACCCAATAGAACATATATTGAACAACTTCTAAACTATGCTAGCAAATTTTGGTTCAATTTAAGAAAGGTTTAATTATAGAACTTTTCTATGTTGTTTATGAGCTAGTTCTTTGTCACCCAAGATAGTTGGCCAATTCCCTACACATTATATTTTTAGATCTCTCTTGCCCTTCATTTGAATGAAATGTTTGTTTGCCATAAACATCCTTGAACCTATTCACCACTTGTGTATTGAACTACATTTACTTCAATGATTGATATCAACCTCTATATGTTAAATTCATTTTCAAATCCAAGCCAATTATGTAGGAAACAATAGCAAGAAAAAACATCAAGAAAAAACACACATGCAAGCTATATGTGGCTAGCAATTCTTGAAAAGTTTTTTTTAATATTCCACTTATGTGTCCTCAACAATAGATCTAGACCAACCCTATTAAACATTGATTCATGGAAAGTATGTTGGCCTTCTTCTTTGAATGATATCATAATTCAAGAGATCAAAAAGGATCCCATTCCACGTAAGAATTTTTTTGGTTACAATTAACAACTTGTTGAACCATTATAAATTATACCCCAAGGAAGCTACTTCCATTTATTTCCAAATAATGTGGTAAAAATAAGGTGCTACTTATTGGGAAAAGGCAAATTACATTTACTTAAATGTAAATAAGGTGTTTAATATTTCAAATTATGAGTTCATGTACTTAATATCTTAGATTTAATAGATTTTTAATATATATACATTATATCACTTCAATGCACACCAAAAGTTACCCATTTATTTCACATGTTTTATAATATATATAAAGATCAACTTCCATAGGGCTATAACCACCTATTTTATGAAATATTATAAGGAGCTTACATTTGAACCAACTGAGATTTAACAATGGATACATGTATTGTCAACTACACCTTACACATTGGAAAAACACACTAAGTTTGGAACTCCTCCACAACAATTACCATCACTCTTTCAAGCTAATTGATCAAACTAGGGTGCAAACAAAATTAAAATAGACAAATTCATGTAGAATAACTGAAACAATAAACTTCCCAATTACAAATAGTTCATTACAAGTGAGGAAGTTAGCACCATAACAAATCTTATAAATTGCACAATGGCAAATCTATGGTAAAAATACCAACATCTAACTTTATTTTCCAAAAACCCAACAATAAGGAGTTTGCATAGAAGGGTGATGTGGCATGCAACCATTGCACAAAATTTAGTTTTAAATTACATTTTAAAATCTAAAATGTTGTTTTTACATTTTATATACTTTTTTAAATTACATATTTGAATTTGCAACATCACAAATCATTCATAATTTGAATCCAAATGATGATCCCAAACCATGTAAAGTATATAATTATTTATTTTGTATAATATGAAATTTTCCCCCAAAATTTGGATCAATTTGGAGAATTTTCATTTGATTTATTTAAGCACTCAAAAGTGTTTACAAGTGGTAAATTATTATTTTTTCATCCTCAGATGTTGATAGAAACTATTAATATTTTTATATATCATTCTTGAATGTATATCATGTCATAATACATAGTTTACACATGAAATATTAATCCTAAACTTAATTGTAAATTTTACAAGCATGTTATCCAATAATGATTACTTGTGCAATTTTTTATTTAACATAGATTTGCCTATAACACACTTGAATTTTTACACAGCAACTTTCATGTATTTTGTATCTTCTTTTTGTACGATAGGTCTTAAATTGTTTGCCATATGGAACAAAGAAACTTTGGTCACGTGATTCAAGATCTCCACTCACTCTCATCATCAACTTTGTCAAAAGAAACTTATAAAAAATTAGGTAGTACTCCTAGGCTTCAAGCAATGCCTTGAATTAGATGGCAGCGTGGAAATGCACTCAACAATTGAAACTCATGTAATGTAATATAAATGCAACAATTAACCTAAACTTTGTGATTTGCTCTTGGCATTTGATAATGACATTGTTACAAAAGCCAAAAGTTGCACGACTTGCCCAATGCAAAATGTCTTTCAACATTTCAACTAACAACACAATGCAATAAAAAAAATTCAACATAAGGAACCATGAAAACAAAAATCTAATTTTGAAACCATAAAAAAACAACAAAACAAACATATGAAAATGAAAAAATACAACTCTCCACAAAGAGCTTTGACAATTAGTTGCAACAAACGAAATGTTGGAGGTTGAAGTCACATGAATGGTTGACCACCTAACCTTACATGACATGCACACAAAACAAGCTTAGAAAACAAAGATGCAAACAAACCTTGGAGCCAAACTAACAATCGAACAACCAATTTTAGACAACCACACACAAAACAAACAACTTAAAAAACAAAAATGTGAACAAATTTTTTTCAAAAAGAAAAAAGTAGTTTCAAAAAGCACTAGTACTAAAGCTTTTAGGGATTACAAACAAGATGAGAGAATATCATCACAAAGAACTTTGAAGTTTCAAGAATGCATGAAATACATCACATACAACTAACTTTAAAAAGGAAAAAATGTATGAGATTAGATCAAAGCTTTAGAGAGTGCAAACAAAATGAGGAGAAGATCACCACCAAGAATTCTAAAGCTTTCAATAGTGCATGAAAATTGTTGTGCAAACAACTAGCTTCAAAAAGCAAAACATGTAAGAGATTGGACCAAATCTTCAAAAGGCACAAACATAAAGAAAAGAGGATCATCATCAAGAACTTTGAAGCTTCATAAGCATGTGAAAATTATTGCAAACAACTAGCTTTGAAAAGCAAAACCTATAAGAGACTAGACCAAAACTTCAGAGAGCACAGACAAAATGAGAGGATTGTCACTTGACCCTTTGGAAGGAGTTGAAAATAGTAGAACAAGACATTAACACTAACAACTAGTGTGAATTAAATGGTGGACGCTGGAATGATAATTTGGTAAGCCACTCTCCTAACCTCCATGTGTGATAGGACAGTGCAAAAAAAGATGTCAGACATATCATAATGATGATCAAGTATGCCAAGCTTAAACCTTGTTGCACTAAGGCTACCATTAGGTGTGATGCACCTTTACCCATTTACAAAGGTGGTTACCTAAGTAGTGTGAGGTGGAAGTAGAGAGTTTGCAGGATAGATTACCTAACTCAGCTGTGGATAAACCACAAAGTCTGAATCATGATGGGTTTCCAGTGAATGGTTCACTAGTGGTTGCCGTAATCACATAATCCCACACAACCCAGAGGTACTAGCATTCATAATCCCCCTGAGAGCCAGTATAGTAGTAGCCTTGGTTTGTGCCAAGATCCACAAGGACCACAAACTAGTCTTGGTTAACCATATCAACACCCATTGATCAAAATACAAAAGCTTCCTAAGCAAGTTGTATCTGCTTTGGGCAGTGAAACTGAATTTGGTAATGTAAATGTGCAATTCTTTGATTTCTGTGATCAGTAGAGTTGTGGCATCTAAACCTTTATTGCCTATCTGTCTGATAGGAGTGCATTTTGATTTCTACTATTGTTGTGCTTCGCTATGACCTTTGCTTCCAAGCATTGATTGCATGTGGCCAATAAAAGCTATGCTAAAACTACAATACAAGAAGTGGAAAAGGCCCACAATGTAGTGATATATCTGCACAACAGTGGTATCACCATCTAGTGTGTCCAATGGACTAGGAGCTAGAAAATTTATATCAATTAATATTACAAGACATTTGGACATGTCCTGACAATAGTGGCTCCATTGGAAACTGTGATAAATATCAATTCACAAGAGGCCACACCACTTCTCACAATGCAAATCGCCCCAACATTGCACAAGGAAATTGTTAGTCCTCCACAATTCATGAAACTGTTTTATTCCCATCACCTGCCCTTGTTTTCGGCATCATGATATGATTGCATAGTTCTCCCTTACATACTGATTCCAACAAGCAAGTTCCTAGCTGCACAGAAACATCTTTGCCAAACCTAGGAGCATTTTTGCATTGAGCGCATTTCCATTCAGAACATCAAGATACAGAATTTAGTTTCTGTCCATATCACTACGATAATCAGATTTTCACTCCATGTGGGGTCCTCTCAAGAAACAGACCCTGAACCGTTGAGTATTGCTTTGAACATAAAAGATCAACACAGCCTATAAGCAAAAGAACAGAACCCATGGACAAGATGGACTGCTGGCTTCACAAACAATAATATCTAGATGAACTGACATGACCATCCTTGGAATTGATGGAGCCATTGACATCCCTTATCGTTACTGCTCTTCTGACTATCTTTGCAATTAACTTAGCAATGGTGAGTGCAGCACCAAGAAGCTGATTGCCATGGGTGCAAGGAATTGTAGCATACTCACAGCAAAAAGTCCTGATGGTGATGCAAATGAGAGAACTTTTTTGTCATTTAGCTAATGTCATGCAGGAGAAATTTCATACCTGGCACAAACTAGCATTGTTCATCTGCTCAGACAATCTCTTGAGTTTGGCAAACATTCTAGTGAGGAGAATCTTGATCATCACTTATAAAACTGGATCTGCCATCTCATTCAATTCCATCTACATGCAACTTGGCTGTTTCACACTTGTCTCCCTTCTCTCCCATTGAACCTCTGCATGGGAGATCTGCTCACCAACAACATGTTTCATAGCAGCACATAGCACATAGCGTTTCCAGAGTGCACTTGAACAATTCAATTTTGCTTTCAACCATACAATCAACAAGCAGGGTCATCCAAAATTCCCTCTTGACTCACAGATCACCACTGTATATAGTCTTTCATCTTGAGCAAACCTGTCCTCTTCAAGTGCTGCTAGACTAGTACATGGATTCAGGACCCACATGAACGTGACAGGTTCTGGCTCCAAACCTACCCATTGCATCCGGTGAAATAATTCCAATATTTTCCACAGTTAAGTTCACATTTCACACGTCCCAATGCCATGGCACTCTGCCAGATCGGGTTATTGAACACTCTCCAAGCATCCCAAGCCAGGTGATTGTTCATGGGTTTAGGGTTTAGTGTTCATGATGCTCCTGCATGTTGCATGCATGTCAATGAAGCCATCCCCCACAATACACATTGAACTTGCACCTGCTTTGAATGATTTGTTCATAAATACCCCTGCCATCTTCAAACACTTGTAAACGAGCTCATGCAAGGAGCTGGCTGGAAGATTTTTTTTGAACTCATCAGGATTTATGCTTCAGGCTTGTTGCAATTTCAGAAAAACCCCATTGCATTCTCAAATTGCTGAGCCCCTAGCATCTCTTGAAATCCTGAACAATTTATTTCAATCATGGGAGTTGCCATTCAAAAAGCCGGAGAGATTGCAGTTTGACCTTCCTCCATTTTGTATAAGCTAAAAAACTGCAAAAGCTTTTTGAACTTAGGAAACTGTGGATTTGCACATCATTCATAGGAAGATGCAGAAAAAAGTGGCTATCATCCCTGAGAAGATTTAGCCAAATCTGGCTATAAACCAAATAAGAAGTACAAATCTTTAATCATCCTTCTGTATCTTTTTGCTAGAAATAAAAAACCAAGTATAAATCTGGTGATTTTTGCTAATTTTTTCCCTTGCTTTTGGCAACTGAAAACTTCCAAAATCACCTAATTTTTTTTTTTTTAATTTTTTAATTTCTCTTTTTGGGGAATTTCTAGATTGAGAAAAAGGCTGCTGCTCACTTATTGAGATATCAAGTACATCTTGCTATCCTTCTATGGAGGATGCCACCCACTCTTGCATTCAAAAGTGTAATACTCACTAGCATATTCACCTATGGTGTTGCCATATCAAAACGTTCCCTACATTGTCTCCAAATAAGAACTTCAAACAATCCAACAATCTTACGGAAACTCGTGAGAAAGGCAAGCCTTTTCATCATAGATGAAAGAGAAATAAATATAAAATGTGGAGGCTACCAACATAAATTTAAAGCATTATGCCAAATGAATGGGTGCATGTGTGTGTAAACACCTCATACAAATTCAAGAAACATTACATATGGACTTATCATGAAGTTCCTAAAACCCATGATAATGAAGATTGTGCAATATGCATTGAATGTATATATGTTATTAATGTAATATTTTACATTCAATGCACATGTGAAATAAACATGTGTACATGCGAATTTTTAAAAACCTCGAATTATATCCAAGAGATTCAAAACTACTATTTTGAAGACTTGAAATTTGAACTATACATATATATATATATATATACACACACAATAGGTTTGATTGAGTTTGAATGCTATAGACATGCTCACTTCTTAATTGCCATAGTAGCCCAGGCAATATGGTTGCATAACTCTCTATCTCATGTTCTAACCCAAGATACCTAGTGATTAGTTGACCTAATCACCCCCATTCCAGTTGGAGGGCTATATTGGGTAACATCTAGCATGGCGGCCTAATGGTGACTTAACCCACAATCACTTTCAATTTTGTAAAACCCCCCAATATTCAAGGGACTTTACATGATATATGGGTTTAAACTTGCACTAACCCTGATTACCACATTCAAGAAGTCTTTACTTGGTCACCCCCTACACCAACACCACATACCTTCCTTGGTCCCATCTGTTGTTTACTCATGGTGAAGGCTTATACATGGATAAATCCTTTCCTATGACATGTCATAATGCATTTTATATCCTTTCCGTGCATGTATGTATATTCATCTATTCATGCATCCATACACAAGTTTTGGTTTGCAGGTTGGTCGAGTTTTGGTTTGAAGGCCTTGGGGAATGTGGCAGCTAGTGTCCTTTGGTGCTATTTCCATCCATGTATGTTGTGGTAGGATCTAACCTCGGTTAAGCTTCCAACCATGAACACATAAAGAACAACAGGACTCACCACAAGAAGTCAGTTGGCATGTGTGGGGTTCAAGGTAAAATGGGGTACAAGGCTAGCTATGATTTGGCAATTGATTGATGGTGTGATTACCTACAATTTGTGATGTGTGACCAAACTGGCAATCATCCACAAGAAGATTCAGCCAAATCTGGCTATAGACCAATATGAAAGTAGAAGATTTTAAGAAGATTCTTATATTTTTGGCTACCTGCTGGAAATTGTAGAAATCTGGCAATTAGAAATCTTCTTTTTCGAAATCTGGGAAATTAGGGCCATTTTTTCACAAGAATCTTTGTATGTGTCAAGATCATATTTGCAGGTTTAAAAAAATTGCGAAACTTTGCCCAGAAAAATACTGTGTGTGACCATAGTTTGATTTTCAACCCAAAAAAAAAAAAAACAGATGAAAATCCAGAATTTTTTGGAATTTTTTTTTCAATATTGTAAATTCAGAGTTCTGGATTCAGCTATACATAATTTGGAAACATAGACCCTTCCCAAAAGGATGAATTATCAATTTATGCCCTTAGTCCCTTCCTTCCCTCCTTTTCCCTTCTGGGGGGCAGGGTGAACCAGCATCCACCAGGGCACCATCCACTGGATGTCCATTATTACTCAGTTGTGGATGAATCTCAACTGAGTTAATAATTAGTTTCACCTTGGTAACTAATTTTGCAAGAAATAGGTCTCATATATAGGTAGATAGGTAGGAAAATAGGCCACTGCCAGGTAAGTAGATGGTTTATACATAGGTAAGGGCTATTTTTACTACCTACCTTCTAACAACCTGCTTGTGGGTTGTTAGCGGGTAGGTAGTGAAAAAAAGCAACTGAGCTAACCACCATGGTTAGCTAGTGAGCTGGAACCCAACAGAAAACTGGTTCCTGACCACTTCGCATCCATCCTTCAGGGTGTGCAGGTGGGTGTTGGTTCACTGTGGCCCCTTCTGGATGGGTGCTTTTTTCTTATATAGAGTTTGGCAGGGTTCCGTCATTTGTTTTATTAATGCCCATAAGAACATTGGTGCAGACTCCAGACTCCATACAAAGCAAAGTAAAAATAAAATCTGGGGACAGAGTCAGGGGCATCGCACTTGGATATGTCACAATGATTTATGTGTCGTCTTGCAACCAATGTTGTTGTTAGTAGTGAGCCCAAGCTGGGGAGCAGTATAATGGTTTATATGGCACTTCAAACTTGAAACGGACTACAGCCTTAGATTGAAAGATAACAAGGGGTGCATCACACTCTTTCCTTGCCATTTACATTAAAAAGTATCGAAAGGCAAAAGAAGAATTCTGGGAATTCAAATATTTCATCATGCTAAAACATAATCTTCAAAAAATCCTCTAAAAGAAACCAAATTTTTTTAAGATATTAGAACTCTACAACGAAGTAAGGATCACAATAAAAAAACGAAACCATCGTAGGGAAGACAAAAGGGAAGGCCAAAGAAAGGTCAAAAGACACACAGTTTGTAAGAACCAAAGAAGGGAGAGAGCTAGTCCCTCTTGTGGTAGAAAGCTATCTCACCCACAGCCTCTCTAATGCCACTTGCATGCAAATCATAAGATTTAATAATAATAAGAGGTTTAGAGCAAGCATCTTCTACCAACACAATCTTTCTCTCTACAGCAAAAGTTAAAGCATGTTGAAAAAATAATATTAAAACATTGCTTCGAAAAATTGAATGTAAAAAAATAATAATAATAAATGACCTTTCGATTGCCTGTCTGAAAAAGATAAGCACACTCCTTACGAAACGATCCATATCATGTCCCAAGTGTGTCATAATTTCCATGACCATCAAAATAAAATGATGCCCCTTGTGAAACCTTCTTCTATTTACAGATCTTAATGATGACACTAAATTTCGCATTTACACCTGCTGATTGATTAGTGACACTCTTAGCCAACATCTCCAAGCTCTATAACTAATCTCAAGTTTTCAACACAAGCCAAAATATCATCTTTCAAAAATCATCATATAAAAATAGACCTATTACTCAGGGGCCAAAATCCAATAAGCTACTATACTCTATGACAAATCTAAACACAATATCCTGGCCTTAGTAGGCAAAGCCAGTAAATCTCTGGTAGGATGAGACCTCCTCCTTCTGTGGAGCTTGATATCAGGCACCCTCACAAAGGCCAAGTTGAAAAAAGTAGGTTCCCCCAAAAGGAAAGAAAAAGTCGTCTGTAACAACTAACAACAACCCTTTTGTTTGTTGGATTCATGTTTGTGTGGCTTTTTGTCGCAGACCTCTCTTTGCATCTGGGACCCTCTTTTAGTATATAGGAGAAGGAGGAGGAGGGTATATCTATCTTTCAACCGTTCCAGGATTTGAGGTGGCTGTCCCAAGGTCTATTACATCAAAGGCCGCACAAACCAAACATTCTGAAGTCTCTGTCCCACTCTAGAACCCGGTCATCCTTTGATGAGACCTTCCTCTTGGACATAAAACACTCCTCCATTTCCGCCAGTGTATCTGGAGACATCTTTACCCAGCCGTATAGCCCCGTGGGCATTCTGTGTCGGGTCCGTGGGCTTTACACCCTGTGTAACCAGTTTCTGGACTGCATTTTCCAACGTGTCACTTGCTCATTGGTGGAGACGATAACTTTTTTCCCTTCTCTCCTGTAGTTTTTAGTCCAGAAACCATTTATGCCCAGTAACTAGCAAGAGGAGCCAGATTACCAAGTAGTCTTGGCACATTTGCGCCAAGACTTATATTCAGTAATCCGGCTGCCTTCACGGGTTACCTAATACATAATGCCTGTTGGGCTTTTTTTCCCCCTTATTGATTAAAAGTTTTAATTTTTTTTAAATAAAATTTAAGCACAGATATGTGTTCTACTCATGTTGAAGCCCTTGAATGAAAGGCATTACCGGATTTGAGCCTAGCAAGGGAATTTATTCCAGTGAAGCCCTCCCCCTTTAGCTTAGCTACCTCTTATTACAAAACACAGACGGACCAAGCCTTTGATGACATGGAGAGAATTCGGACACAGTATATCCTGTCCATATATACACAGGGAAATGCAGCAGAGACAGTATATTTCAGAAAGACTCGTAACGAGCATGAACATTATAGAAGTGCAACGCCTGCTGCAAGACCATAATGCCCACCTCTGATCCGTAAAGTGCATGTGCAATGCAGAGGGGAAAAAAAATGTTGGTCACCATGCCCTCCAAATTCATTACAGAAAGTCTGCCAGGTCTTTCCGTTAGTCATTCAAGTCATGGCTGGCAGATTTCGGCCCTTTTTCAGACTCTTTACGGCTGCAGAATTGGCCCGCCTTGCTAATTAATTGTATGGTTGGCGGATTTTGTAGTGTTCCCCTCACAGGTCTCCAGCATTCCCTGCCTTGTAACACCAAAGATCAGGCTGTAGATGACAGATTCTGCAATGTAAAAGCACACACCAGGCTCACCAAAGGCATGCTTACTGGGTAGAATCCACAGCCTACAGCCCACTCTTTAGTACATAAAGTTCCATACTTGCCAATTTGGAATATTCGTAGGCAGAATCAGCTGCCAGGGCCAAATTTCGTACTTCCCTACTTTAGTAGGGTGGTAGCAACGCAGGCTCATTCCATAGGGGTATTTGTTGGCCTTGCCTATGGGGAGGCAAGGATATCGTGTTTAGACTCATTATAAAGTATAGTTGCTTAATGGAATTTGGCCCCTAGGTAATAGGTCTATTTTTATACAAGGATTTTTGAAAGATGATATTTTGGCTTGTGTTGATACTTGAGATTAGTTATAGAGTTATAATATCTTGAAGGATTTTGCTTTCTTTTAGAGGATTTTTTGAAGATTATATTTTTGCATGGTGAAATATTTGAATTTCCATAATTCTTCTTTTGCCTTCAGATACTTTCTAATGTAACTGGCAAGGCCATACTGTGACACACCCCTTGTTTTCTTTTTCACATTGAGATCTACCAAACCATGGTGCCTCTTGCCTTGTTCTTGGTATTGTTAGAAATCTCTCAATGAGTAGGGGTGCATCAAGTTAGTTTCATAATGTTTTGACCTACAGCGGAGAAGTGATTGAGTATTGAAAAAAAAATTCACTGAAAATTCATTTAAATCAAATCTAAAAATTATAGGGGAATGTGGGTGTGCTTCATATTGTTGGAAAGCCCTCAATGAGTAGATTTAATGAATGTGATTTGGAACAAAAAAAATAACCTAAGATGTGGGAGATATTGAATTTTGAGTAGTTTTTTGTCATTGGAAATTCAAATTTAATTGGGCAAAGAGTGAACTTGAGGGATTTCACTTTTGAGCAGTCCTTATGCCACTAGTCCACAGCCAGTTCAATGCATTTTCTTGGAGCTATTGCTATTTTTAAATCTCCAATCCTGGAGTCCTAAACCTTAAAACCTAAACCCATCAACCTTTGCCTCTGAGTAGTAAGTACCCAGGAATGTTATGATTTTCGGGCACATTCCATACTTGGATTACAAATATGACCATTGATTTAGCTCAATCCGCAGCCAGAATGAACCAGCAAGATGGATGTTGTGTGAACATGAAACACCTTTTCATTGTATACATGTCCCATACCTTACCCACAAGGGTTAACTACATATAAATGACTCAATACATTTACGATTTCCATTTCAATTATATTTCCTATGTTTTTTTTTCCTTCAACTATTTGTTTGCCTCCATTTTATATTAGCATTATCTTCATTGTTATTTTACTGCATCGGCCTCCTATTGCAATAGATATGCAAAATTATTGCAACTTGAATGGGCCACCTATTTCAAAAAATCTGCTTCTGTGTAATATATTTTGCTTATTGTACAAATTTGGGAATTAATGTGTCTCATTGACCAATCCTCCCTCCACTATCTATCATACACTTGGAAGTGCATTGTAGCCATCATGTTAGTGCTCCACTGTCATCTACCTGAGTGCAAACTCTTACTTGCTTCAAAAAGCACTACCCAAGCCTTGTAATGTGAACAAATAGCAACAATACTTTGAAACATTTGTCTCATGTGAATGTAATTCATATTTTAGGTGCACGAAGGTGAAAGGTCTATAACTTTTTTTGAGAATTTGACATTTTAATAAATTATATAATTCTTTACAAGCTACCAAGGTCCTATGGTATGATTTTTTAAATTTCTAGTTGAAGTACACAATTGATTTTTTTTCCTAAGCTGAATTATATTGGTATTACTTCTCTCTTGATGCCATGCAAAAAGGAGAAATTGATTGCTTATAAGGTGTCTTCCTTTTTGGCAAAGATGAATAATTGTAATGTTAGCACCTCCTCCATGAATACTCGTGGCAAGTAAATACGCCCCATCTCACACGACTTCAAAGCTTTCTTGTACATGTGACTAGGTAAGCTACTGGACAAGTAAACTATTTCATGCAAAGTATAATTCCCAAACTAGCATGGATGAACCATACACAAAAAATTGACATTCACCTTCTTTTTGAGATAAATGTTAAATAAGGGAAAATCATTGCAACATGGGGCATGTTACAAGTCCACAAATCTAGAACTTTGAGGGTTAACATGAGATCAAAACAAACATGTAATAGAGTTGAGTTTATAACTCATAGCTTAGACCATTACTCAACTTATGATATTGGTTCATCTACAATTTGGCTTGCCCATACACATTCAAATCTACAAGAAAGCCAATAGACACATTAAATCATTATAAGGATGATGCAAATTCTTTGATAAGCTTTTGGTTTTAAGAATGCCATATTCCTACATTTTCTTATTTGATGGAACAAGCATACTATTTTGTTTACATTTACCAAGGGTATGTTTCCATAGCCTCCCATTCACATAGGTGTCACTTACTTACTTAATTATATATATTTCAAGATGTGAATGAAGTCAAAACCTATGGGATAAACCTTTTAGTTGCAAGTCATTTGCAACTAAAAATGTGTAGTTGCAAACGACTTGCAACTAAAAAGTTTATCCCATATGTTTTGGCTTTCATTCCCATCTTGAAAAGTATATGAACAAGATGTTTTGTCCTACATTTTCATATTAAAATAGATTGACATATGGGATGAGTCAATATATACAACTTGACCCAAAATAAAATAAAAATATTCATGTATTTACACCTAAGTACTTACTTCCCTAACTTGGCTACCTACTTTTAAATCTACCTACCCATCTACTTAAGTAGGTATTTAGCCTAGGTAAATAAATGGGTCCTATTTAGATAGGTGTTTAGCCTAGATGGATAGGTAGGTATACATGTAGGTAGATACCTAATGCAACCTACAACTTTAAATATTGATTTTAATTTAATTTCTATAAATTCAATTAATATGCCCTGTGGCAAATGTTTATTGCACCATGTGTCACAATCTAAACCATCCAAACATAAAAATTAAACATTTTAGATTATTTCAAAATAATAATAAAATATTTTTAATTATTTAAAGTTGGGACACATGGCAACACATGACTTGTTCACATTGTTCGCCAAAAAAGTCGCATCTTAATTGTAAACGACAATACATATATGATTAGTCAAAGGATATGTTGATTTTTTCTTTCATCCAAAATTTGTTGTCATTTGCGATTAGTGTCAATGCGACTTGTGCAACACGACTATTAAGATTTTTAGTTGCAAATATCGTTTGCAACTAATAATTAGTTGCATGGACAAATTACAAAATGGCCATTTTCTACTAGTGATTATTAACTTATATTTATGACTGCAATATTAAAAGTCATTTTGAAAAGGTGACACATAACTCATTGACTTTTAAATTATTTAACACACTAGCTTAAATTAACATACATATTAAATTAACCTATCTATGTAGGCTACTTAATAATATAGGCTACCATTATTTAATTCCACATAATAAATTTATTACATCTAATATGTTTAAATATACTTAAAATAGGTTACATTACTAATAGTTTAACTTCCACGTAGGTTTGTTTAAGTTTTAAATAACTTTAGGTTTTTTTGCCAAATCAACTTAAATAGTTTCATTACAAGATATTTTATCAAATTTGTAACCACTTCAACTAATTTGTGTAACTATATGCAACTATGATGTGACTAAATGTGATATAATTATCTTAAATTTATTTATTTATTGTTCAAGGATGTTTAAGTTAACCTAGGCTAGGTTAATAAATAATATAAGGTGACAAACTAGTTCATCTTAAGTCAACCTAAAGAGGCCTAAGTATAGGCTAGGTTGGTAAGTAATAGGTAGGTTGACCTAGGTCAATTTAAGATGGCCAGGGTCAATTCAAGGCTAAAAGTTTTAAGCTTTATAACTTGGTGTTAAATGTAAATAGTATAAGAAAATATGGTAGTGTAATGGATGATGACTTGAACCCCAAAGTGAAGCTAAGGGGTTCAAAGGACTCACTCTTACAACCTATGATACCTAGGCCACTTACTTTAGGTTAAATAATATAACCTAAGTTTATTGGGCTAAGAATTCAAACATTTGTTTTTAATTTAAGCCACCTACATGTTACCTAGGTTGCCTAACATAGGTAGCCAACTTAGCTAAGTTAAGTTAGGTTGACTTTTGGTTAAGCAAGTTAGGCTAGGTTGAGTTTTGGCTATGCTAGCTACATGGGCTAAACTAAGTTGACTTTTGGTTACGTGCAATGATTCATAACATGTTAATAGATTTTTGACACATGTCAACCATCCACGTCTTTTGTAACATTTAGTTGAATAAAATGACCAAGTTGATATGGCATGCATTTTACATGTCATACCAAGGTTAATGATGACATGAAATTTCATTATTATAAAAAAAATGAATCTTAGTTGTTAAAATAACTAGGTTTTACAAATGAACTTCCTTTGCAACATAATGGGTGAAACATGGGTTTAACAACTCATTAGTCATTAATTGCATATGTCTTTTTTAATTAATATGTAGTTGTAAAGGCTAGTCGCAAAACCCAAAATGTGTTGTTGTGATATTTGGCTAAATCCAATTTCTTGTTTAAATTGTTTAAAAAATGATTCAAAAAGACTTTTTCAAATTGGAATCAATTTTAAAAATTCAGAAGAATAGTAGTACACATAGATGGTGTAAGCATGTAAACATTTTTTTTTCATCATTTTCTAAATTTGAAGCAATTAGAAAATAATTATGCATTTGAAACTTTTAGTTAGCACTCCCATTACTTTCTTTTTTACTATAATTTAAGCCAACCAAATTCTAATGTAATTATATCAAAAAGACCAATTTTTCAAACCATATACACAAGGGTGGTTGTAGTGACTATAGTCTACACCTTCATTTCACAAACAACCAAACAAAATAGAAAGATTTACATTTTAAAAATATGTTCAGGTTCCATTAATCTTCTATTTTTTTTTCATTTCTTTAATTTTGTAATCAAAAAAATCATTCAACCTAGTATTAAATATTATAAAATAGGTTTGTTTCAAAAAAATCCAATTAAAAAAAATTATCAAATGGTCGTTGAATTTTATGCCTTGATCAAAAAAAGTTCAAAAAAGAAAGTTAAGTAACTTGATTTTTTTGTAGAAATAAAAAGTAGCAATCGTTTTTTATATTAATGATTGAAAGGTAAAAAACATAACACACATGTATATTTCTATGGTTGGGATAATTCAATTCCCAGCAAATGATAAAAAATAATCATGGATGCATCAATGGACATTTTACAAATTTAAATTTAGATTTAAATTCCATTTTCAATGGAGCAATGTTAGAAATTATTAATTAAACTTGAAAACATGAGTTGTTTAAACACAAATTTTGGCATATTAACATGAATTGTGATAAAAATGAAATGGTATTAGGAAAATAAAAACCAACAAAATAAAAACCAAAAGAAATAAAACTTAAAACCTAAATTTTATATACTAAAAAATAAAACCTTAAACTAAAGGCTAAAAACTTAAAACATGCAACCTAAAACCTACAACTAATTATATAAAAAACTAAAAACCTCAAAACAAAACCTCAAAAGTTAAAACTAAAACCCAAAAAAAATAAAGCCTAAAACCTAAATCTTATATAGTCAAAACTAGTACTTGAAACCTAAAAACCTAAAATCTATGTTTATGGCTATGTCCCAAACTTGGGATAGAAGCATCAAGGGTAGTCATTTTGGATGGGTATAAAGGGTGGAGAATCAAAAATAAGTTTAATGGATAAGGTTGCAAGTTAAAAAGTTTAGTTTGTAATTTTGGGGTTTAGGTTTTAGGTTTAGGTTTTTTAGGTTTTAGATAAATGAGGCTTTTGGGGGTCACATTTTGCTATTGAAAACTAAAACATTAATCATTAGCTTAAAGACTAAATCTTCAACCATAAAACCTTAATCCCAAACCATTAATCCTAAACCCTAAATCCCCAATTTTAAAAGTTACACCCCAAACCATCAACCACAAGACTTAAACAAAAACAAAAACCCTAATTCCTAAACCTTGGAAGTTGAATCCAAAGCCTTATTAAACCATAAAACTCAAATGCATGCAAAAAACATGACTTATAATATTACATAAAATTTGATATATATAAAAGGTTGTGTGTTTATGTGAACTTCCACTAATTCTTAAACCCAAAATTTTTTAACTTTATAACTTCAATAACCTAAAACCCATAACCTAAAAATAAATCCTAAAACAATAATTTTCATAAATCCTCATCCTTAAACCTAAACCCAAAACCCTCAACCCTACAACACAATTTGAAAGGTCCAAAGACTAAATTTTCAATTATAGAACCTTTACCCCAAACCATTAAGCCTAAGATTTAAACCCCAAACCTTAAACCCTAAAAGACAAATTGAAAGGTTTGAAGATTGAAGTTTAATTATAAAAATTTAAGCCCAACACATGCAAAAACTATCATTGACATTGAACAATCCAACCCACATGTAGAAGTGCTTGCCAACATATAGGGAAAACCTAAACCATGTTTGACGCATATGGATAGAACTTGGAACCCCCATCGTCACTTTGAATTCAAATCACTATAGTGAAGATTTCAAGGTATATTACCTTGATGATACTTCCACTTCTTGATTTATCAACTCTATTTTGTAATGATATGTTAAATCCCTTAGTTTTGATGTAAATTTTTGAAGGTTCCATGTTGGCTGTAATTGGAATGAAATCCATGAAAGACAACATTAGTATAATTCTAGCATTAAATAGGGTTTTGACCTATGGTCAACAATTCTCCTCACATGGGAAGATGAAAGGACTTTGATGGTATCAAATTCATTTAAACAAATTTTACACCTATTGGAAAATTGGCATTATTTCCACTTATGGAAATGTTTGAATCCCAACTAATTGAAATCATTAATGACCTTCTGGCTTAGAAGGTTTCTTTACACAATCAACCTATGGGAGGTGGTGACCCACATATCAAAACTATTTTTGAGTGGTATTTCCCACATATATACATAAAAAATGAATAGGAATGAGATTATGGTGGACCATGAGTTTCCAAGACCAACGTCAATAAGGAATATTTACTCCATGAAGGAGTGAAAAGAGGTGGAGGTCACTAATGATTACAACAACTAGTTGTTTCCAATCCTCGAAAGGCAGCTGATGAAAAAAAAAATCACAAATAAGTTGAAGCTCAACCTTTCAAAGGATCCTCCCCCTGATTCATTCATGGATATCTTAAATAGGTGGAAGTTCATTAGAATTCTCAAGGGAGTAATGGTGGATGCCCTCATCCTAGAAAAGTCATACAGGTGCTAGGAAATTATTAACATGTCTACATTGAAGGACATTTTTGACTTTGAGAAAAATGTTGACTTCCTTCAGTAGGGTGCAACTAGAATCATCATAGTGGTTTGTAATACTAACAACTTGAAAGAGCTAAATGTTTGGAAAGGCAACAAATGGGAGGGCATGTTTAGTGCACTTAAAGATTGCACAATTCACATAAAATGTGTGGGTGTGCATTTGTGAAAAGGAATCCTTTGGGTATTTGATGTCTAGGTCCAAACGATTAAGGTACTACATTTCAACCCTAAGGACTTGCTCAAAGGATAACCAAATTTAACTTTTTCTTCACTTTTCTTATGACTTGTCTTGCATTTCACCATTTTTTTTCATGCCAAATAAAATAATTTTGTTCTAAATTTTATGTATGCCTTTAAAATATATCAATTGTTTTCACTTATGAAAATGAAAATAGTAAAATTTATTCAATGTGAATCATGTTTTATCAATGGTCCAAAATTCCTGAAAATTTAACGTTTTGAGAATTTTAATGTATTATAGGGGATTTGGTTCTTGTCACATTCATACATTTTAAACACATTAACGCATACAATGCTTGCGGTAAAAATCTTGGGCCAAAACAATTTGTTTAGACATTATTTATGATTCTTGGAAATTTATTTTTCTCATGAAACAAAATCGTGAACTTTTTTCAAGGATTCGGTAAGAAATTTTTAACTTGTTCAAATTTAGGATTTTATGCATAGAATAATACTTTTGTAAAGTATCTATCTATGAGTAAAATCAAGCTTTCAATATGAATGTGTTATAAAATTTCAACAACATGTCTAAATGAAGGGGTCTAGTGAATTAAAATGAGATAGTCCATTGGGTATCCCAACCATGCTCTGACTTCTCTACAACTCATCAAAATATAATTAGTCCTTCTAGATGTTACAAGATTGGGATGTATCCTACACGACTGGAAGAGTTGCCAAGTAAAAGTGAAACAATTCTTGATAGCCCATTGTTGTTTTATGTTTATTTGTTTCGAAGAAATAGTGGTGAGGATGTTGTAAAGAATACATTGGGAAACAACCAGATTCCTAGCACTATCCCAAGATGGATTCAATGCACATGGATGTGTGCAAGGTTTTACAAGCAAGAGGTTTGCCTTTACGCACTACATGTAATTTTTCTTCCATTGGTTACAAACAAAGTTTCTATTGTTAAATTTTTGATGGTGGTGGATTTTCACTTATTGGATCAGTATGTTGTTTCTTTCACTAAAGTTACAAATTTTCGACTATGTTTTTTTTCCCTTGATGCCATTTTGATTATAACTCTTCATTGTTGGTGCTTTGTAAGAGTAAAAATGTAAGGTTTTTGAACTTTTGCCCTTTGGATTTGGTCCAAAAGGTAAAGAGAATGCATCAATGTGCCTTTGAATGGTCTTTCCAGTTTAATCAATTAGACAATGAATCACCCATGCAGGAGCCAAAAAATGACGGTTCAACTAAAAAAAAACAAAAAAAAAAAAGGAAAAAAATGATGAGGAAGAGGATAATGGAAGGAACAATGAACTAAAGGAAACTGGAAAATCTTGTAAGAAATCATGGTCAAGCAGAGAAGCATTGAGGTCAAAAAACCAAGGTCATATTTCTTAAAAGAACGTTGCAAGAAATGAACCACAATAAATATTTTGATAAAAATAGCAACAACCTGAAATTAAAAAAACACAATGAAATAAACAACCTATTCAGTGAGAACATTACATTACAAGAAAATGTGACATTTCAAAAGGTCCAACTTGATTGAAATGTCCACATTGACCAAGGGGGATGGTTTTTTTTTACTAAATTCTTGGGGCATGAAAGACACAAGTTAATTTTGACTAAGATATTTGACTAAAGTGACCTTTTTGACCATGTGACAAACCAAACATTTGGTCAAAAAGGCCAGAGGTCCACTAAGATGACCAAGGCTTAGACAAATTCACCATACTTAAAGGCCATTATAATTTACAATTAATCAAATTGGCCATTTTGATTTGACATTTAATCAAATCAACCATATTAATTTGGTTATTTAATTTATAAGTTTATTTTGCATAGGGTACATACCAAACCTAAGTTCATAGCGAGTACGCCTTAGGTTAGGCATATTAGACCTAATACTTACTTATAAAGTTTAATAGGCTACTTACATGTTACCTTTAGGCACATGTAGGTATTCAAGTTTATTACATTAATTAATTCATATTTAATAATTGATATTTAATACTCAATTATTAATAATTAATATATTTAATTATTCACCAAATAAATATCAATTAATAAGCGATAATTATTTTATCCATCAACTTGTTAATTGATTCAATATTATTATCAAATTTATCTAATATTTTGGCCCATACTTGACAATAATTTATAATAATTAATAGTAGTCAATATATAAATAAATCTAATTATTCATAAGTGAATATTTGAAACTAATTTGTTAGTTAATAAGTTTTTAATATTAATTGATAATTATTGATTCATAATAAATAATAAATAATCAGTAATTAATATTAAATAACCAATAATAAATATTAAATAACCAATAATTATTGATAAATAATAGATAAAACTTTATCAATAAAAAATAATATTTACAATCATTATTTAATATTGAATAATTTGTAGGAAATAATCATTTATTAATCATTTATATTATTTATTTATTTTTAACTTATAGTAATCAATCAATCATCTTTAATTTTTTTTATGAATTACCTATAGGTAGCCTATCTTACTAACTAGGTTAATAGCCTAAGCAACCTAAACCTATCTACTGGGTAGGTAGCCTAACCTAGACCACATACACGTACTAAATAGGTACATAATTTAACTTAGGCTACTTAAGCCTACTAATATATAATTAACCTAAGTGCACCACCTAGGCCTACTAGGTAGGTAGCCTAAATCTAAACCTACGTAATAGGTTATGCTACCTACCTAATATGCCTAGGCTAAGATTATTAATAAACTAGTAGTACGTACATAACTTATTAAATAACATAGGCATAGATGGCTTTTTAGGTAAGTATAAACATAGACCTTGTAGGTACTTATAAGGCCGAATAAACTATAACCTACATGTTACCAAGGTACATACATTTATTAATAGATACATGCTACTTGTTTAGGCTACCCTACCTATAACCTACCTATTTATGTAAGTAGTGTAAAACAATTCAAGTTCATTTAATACAATATGCATGTCGAAAAAAAATTCGTGGAAGTTGATTACAACATGTTGGTCCAAAATCATGTTCATTATAAATATGTTGTCCAATAAATTCACCTTATGGGGTGGTGGTGCAATGGTTAAGGACTTGACTCCTCAATATGAATATTAGGAATTCAAATCCCCACACTTGCAACCTAGGTACGTTGGTTTCTTAGGAGACCTAATTAGGTAGCCTAGGTTACAAAAGCTACTAGACCACCTAACCTATCCTAAAGGCCTGGCCTAGGGGACTTGGCCTAGCCTAAATGGCTTGGTCTAACCTAGGTGGTTAAATTAAGTGACCTAGTGTAGGCCTAGGAAATAATTTTGGTAGGTATTTTTTTTTTAATGTCATTAATTCTTAGGTTTATTAATTAAATAGGTAGGGTAGGTAGGGAAATTAGTTAATTAATTTTGAAATTATATATATATATTTGGTCAGTACGCAAATTATATTATTGTCATAGTGGTTTAGTAAAAAAAACCTAATAGAAAAACCAACTAAAAAGACCTAGTTAAAACAATTACTTACAAATCAACATATCCAAAATGGCACTTTGGTCAAGTTGGACATTGGGGCAAAAAAACCATATCAGGGTTTGTTTGATTAAAATTCCTTGTTAAAAAAGTTGTGATTTCTTGTAGTGTTGCCAAAATTATTTAGATTTTGATGAGTACATTATGAACACTAAATGAAAAGAGACTAATTTACATGTCTCAAATTCTAATGTCAATAAAAATAACTCACTCAAGGACAAAAATCTTGCACTCAATGTTAATGAGCAAATGTTTGGCCTAGTGCACCCATAGGCAATGAGCCCAAATACGAAGAAAACATAGGGACATGTATTGTCTCTATGATTCATGTGCAAAATGTAATTATTGAAGATCAAATTTAAAAGATTTACAAGTTATACAAATGTTAGAAGTTTTAACATTAAATGATGATAGATCATGAATGTAAAGTTCAAGGAATATAATGTTGAATTGAAGAATTTTTCATTTGTAAATTCAATTAGGTTATGCAATTTTGTTGTGCTAAAATTGAGCAACCGCCCGATTCTACATACTTGTTTAACATAAGAACCTTACAAACATAGGTTACAATTAACCTTTGACATGTATTAATGATCAATTATTTTGGAGGTTTTGGGAATTGGGTGGCCTCTTGATTCTCATTGCCCAATTTACATTTATGCTTATGTGATATTTTTTGAGGTCTAGACAATTGAATGGTTGTCCAATTTTACATTAATAAGTTTCCATTTTTTGAAGATGTTGGAATTGAGTAGCCACCCATTTCTACATTAATAACTTTCCATTAAAAAGATTTTTTTCATTTAAATTCTTCTTGAAAATTAGTTATTTTTTATTTTTGTATGACCTATGTCTTGGGTGTTTCCTTTGGGGAAGGATGGATGATCTAATGGAATATGAAAAATATGTCAAACAAGAATTTCTGCAAATGTATGAAGTTTCTAACGTAGTATTTAAAAATGCAACTCCTGTTGAAAATTAAACTTTTGAGTACATGTATCATTTAGTGCGACCTTTGTGTTTAAACCTTCAATGTATAGAGCTGGATTACAAATTTTATATAATGAATGTTTTAGGAAATAAAAACAAACATAGGGAATGAAAAGAATATGAATTCGTTTGATTATAAAGGTTGTATTTTAAAGCTCAAATATGTCAAAGTTGATAATCCAATGGCTACTAGTTTGTCTTTTTCTTTATGTTTCAAAGAATTAAAATCCATGTGTCCAAAAAAACCATGTTAAATCATAACACTAAAAAAATTGGCCAAACTATAACCATTTTATTTGCAACTACATGTGATTATTAAAGCTATTTGCAATTACCTTTGGACATTTTTGCAACTAATTTTTGTGTTGGTCATATTTGCGATTACACTACAATTAGTTTGCGATTATTTTGGTTTTCATGCTTCAATGTGACAACATTTAGTTTGGTTTTCATCCATGAAAAACAAATTATGTCCCATTAGTTGCAAATGTGACCAATTTACTTACAACCCTATAAACATGCAAAGGTGTATTTTGTATATTTTAAGTTGGATATAGTTAGATATATTTGGATTTACAAACATATACTTTGAAGGTGTATGAACAACCATATTTTAATGTACATGTGTATTCAAGTAATATTTAAACACAAATAACCTTGACATTATGGTTTTATTAAGTGTATCACCCAAATTGACATTAGTTATAAATATAAGTTGCAAGTTGCATATATGCAACTACAAACCACTTTGTAGTTGTTTATAGAACTCCAAGTTGTTTTTACCAAATGCCATAAAAGATAGTAGAATCTATAATCACAAAAATGGTTGATTTGCACACATGTTAGAAATGCATGGGTTGGAATGGACAAGAGTTTTTGTAATGTTATATGCACACTATAGTGCAAACATTTTTTTTGAAAATAATGGGTGTCAAAAGTACATAACTTACATAAACTTATACATTATTTTACTTTGTGGCCAAATATATTTTAGTTCATGGATGAAAATTCAAGGATAGTTAATCAATATACTATCTTTAAAACCTTATTTTAACACAAATGAATTTGGCATGTGAATGCCCACCAAATTAGTGATGGCACTTGTCATAGTTCTTGCATTATTGGTGTATTATTTGGCATTAAATGCCATTGATGATAAGGCAATTTAAGCAAGGTGGTTAAATTCATTCCTCCTTTTAAATATTTGGACAAATGCCCACATGTTATTGGGCTCTTTTAATTTTAGGTAATGATTTTATGTTTTCCATCCTTTGTGGCTTCATTAATCTTGATGACCTATCAAGCAAGTTGGTTTTAGGCATGTTGAATAGGGGCCATCTTTCCCCTCATCTAACCATTGAATTAATTTGGTGTTTCTTTGCCTTGGTTTTTTCTTGAAGTTTTAAACTTTAAATGTTAAAAGTTCCGAACTTGTTAAAACATGTTTTGACTTTGAATTTTTTATGGATGTTTGAAGTCTTTGTTAATGATTTTGTTACTTACAAGGTGAGAGAGCTTAAGCATTATGAGGTTTACAAATGTTGAAGATAACAAGGAGGGATATGGGTGAAGGCATTTTAGACACACGGCGTTCAAACTCAATCACCATGTCTGAAACCCCCATAGCAAAGTCAGAGGCTTGAATGGAGACGTTAAAAAAACCATCTTTAGAATGGAACTTTATGTACTACAAGAAAGTGGAATAGTGTAAACCCACATAGATTGAAATTTCGTTGAAATGTGCATCATGGGAAGCTTGTGGTAGCATTTGGGAAAATGAATATGGGATTATGATTTCGTTACATGGAACGTCATGATTCTAAAATCAACATTATAAAAAAAATGGTGGTTTGCAACTAGGTTTGCAACTAGGTTTTTGAATTGCAATGACTAGTTGCAACTAAACATATTTTTATAAAATGAATGTTACTAAACAAGTTATAAAAACTACAACGGACACATTTCATTATACATGGAACCATATGCAACTAAGATACAATTACATTACAACTACACAAGCAATGATGTGTTGATATGGTTTCATTCATGTATCAAAGATGAAATCATCAAACAACACCAAGAACAAATCATCGATAAACACGTAACAATTTTAAAGTTTATTTTGATATTTAATATTTTATTAATTTAATTTAAATAATCCAACTTAAGGTTGATAGGATGTTGACATGTGGCACATAAATGGGGAGGTAGGCAGGCCTCATACCTATTTATGAAAAGTTAGGTAGGTAAATAATTAGGTTTAAGTACGTAGTTAATTTGAGATAATGCTATTTTATTTTGGGTTTAACCTTTAGGGCCAATCTTTTTTGTATTGACTCATCCCAAATGCCATTTGGTTTTTAGTATTTTTAACGCACTTATTTGTATATTTGACAAACTTGAAAAGTAAAACAAAAAAAATGATTTTTTAAAATTGTTTCTTCATTGCAATTTACTTACAATTATTACTTAATACTTAAATATTATACTAACATACCTTACCTATTAGTTATATTAATTATTATAGTTCATAATAGCTAATAAGTAATGATATTAGAAATAATAATAATAATTAATAATACAAATTGTTTTAATTATTATAATTATGCAAGTGAATGTAACTTACTAGCAAGTTATATATGTATTAACTCAAATAAAATAATTCTATATTACTGAACCTAAGGCTATTTATATAGTGAAAACTTAGTGTCGCAACTAATTATATCATTGGGAATCATAGTTGATAATTAATTACAAAAAAACTAAAAATGCCAAATCTAATGGATGGTGGCAATGTATACACATGGCATGATTCCTTCATATAAAAATGGGGTGTAGTTCATTGATTTAAATCACTATGAGACTTTTAAAATGAAATAAGTGCATTGCATCTTAATGATTTCACTTTGGTTAAAGTTATTTCATTATAAGGTCACTATGTGAATATCGTCACTAATACAAAAGTGGGGTGTAATTCATTAACCTAAATCATTATGGGACCTTGAAAGTAAAATAAATTCACTACACTTTAATGATTTCACCCTAGTTAAAGTTATTCCACTATAATATAATTATTTAAACATCGTGTTTCACTAGTAGTTAACATAATTAAATATTATAATTTAAGATTATAAATAGGTTTATTTTTATGTTGTTGTTTTAAATACCCTATATTATTTTAGGTTATCTTAGTTATTATAACTTGTACCCTTAGTTAATATAAGCTATTATAAACTATTATAAATTATTTTATCCTAAGTATAAAATTTAAAATAATCTCAAATAAAATATAATGACTTAAAATAATATAACATAAAATAATTAATAATAGCCTATGATAATATAATTTAAAATATTCAACAATAGTTTACATCAAAATATCCATCAATATAATAGTCATCAATAACCACTAATAAGATAACCATTAAGAAAATAATCACCAATAACCGTTAATAAAATAGTTCTAACAATAATCATTAATAGCCTATGGTAATTTAACAAAAAATAGCCACCAATAAAATAAATATTAATAGCCATTAATAGCCGCCAATAGTCATTAATAAAATAACCAATAATAGCCACCAATATAATAACCACAAATAACCTTTGGTAATATATAACCTAGAGTAACCAATAATAACATTAAGTAAAATAACCTTCAATAGTTAATAACCAACAAACTAACTTTGTCGCAACCCCATTTTTGGAAGAGTGTGAGGATGACACTTACACTCTCGAAATAGGGAGTTAGGAGTCCTTTAAGACTCTTGAAACTTCAAAGTTCGATTGTAGGGGTCAAAACACCTCGCCTTGGGGCGTTCTTCATATCATTGGAAAGCTATCAAAGTGTCAATGTCGAAAATAGGCTCACATGAGCCATTGGGACATTTGCAACATGAGTTATGGCAAAAAGAAGGCCGGGAGTCAATTTGGCAATTTGATTCCCGACCATTAAAAGTCAGGAATTGACCCGACCCCAGTGTGTGCAGGTGGAGTGCGACACACTGTTGGAAAGCTCTTAAGGAGAGCTACAAGTTTGCTTTAGACTTCATCCCAATCAGAGGCTTGAACAAAGAGTTATGAACTCACAAAGTCCCGTGAATCCAACTGGGACAGTTTCGGGACTCCTCCTTGGGAGTCCCGAGACAAAAAACCATTCAAATGTAGATGATGTGGAGTAACGCAAAGAATATTATATGGGGGAAGGTGGTGGCTTCCCCTAAGTTCGGGCCGTGGTGAATATTGTGAGTCTAGGGTTGCCTGTGGCTTGTCTTAGCACCAAAGGTGTTCTAGAATGTGGACTAACCAACTTGTTGGTTAGTTTGATGCAGGTTCGAGTAAGTAATTAAAGCTTGTTTTTCTTCTTAGTCCCATCCCGGAGCTTCTACCCTTTTTAGGGCTAAGAGTTGGGAGCGTGCCCTCAAGTCCCCATAATTTCGTTGTTTTAGAAACTAAGGCCCATCTTGGGCCTAATTTAGGACTTGGGAGCGCATCAAGCTTCACATAGTTGAAAATAACTTAAGATGAAATAATTCAAAATAATTATAAATAATTTATGATAACTATAAATAATCTAAAATGAAATAACTTATAATAGTAAAAAAACATAAAATAGCCAATTTTGTTTACAATATCTAAAAATAATTTAAGGTGAAATAACTTTTTAAAATGAAATATAACCTTAAAATATTTTAAAGAATTTTAACATAGGTAATATTATAATATTAACAAAAATCATATCCATTTATTAAAACATTTTTTTTCAAAAGAATGGTCATTGAAATGTTATTGGATAGTGACATTCAAAAAGAAATTGTTCAAATGATTTTACACATTCAAAAGGAAATAAATGTACATTATGTACATTATTGAAAAAAAAATTAATTAAACTTTAATCATTTCATTTGGACAATTTCAATAATACATGAATTTTCAAAGTTTATGTTTTTGTAATGTTTAAAATGAAATATTTGATAAATATAATGCAAACATGTTATCACAATAATGTGGTGGCTTGATGGTAAGGGTGTTTGCCTCCACCTTAGAGGTCAAAAGATCAAACCTTATAAATGATGTGTTTGTGGTCAACAATGGTAAATTGATTGAATGTTCCTTATAGTAGGCACCTAGGTTGATTACATGGCCTATGTATTTAGGGTAAGTTGTTAATTTAACATAAGTAGCGACAAATGTCAATGATTCATAGGTTAAAACTCATAAAATTATTAATAATATTGAATATTTCATTAAATATTAAATAATATAATTTTATTTTTTTCATGCTACTTAGTTAGTTAAATAACAAGTAAAATGGCTTGGTAAATTTGTATTTCAATTTAAAAATTTAAAAATTTACTAAGTACTAGCGAACCAATTCACTAGCTATAACGATTAATCTTTGTTCATTAAGGGGTTGACTAATTTCACCATGGTAAAAATGTCCAAATTCATTCAAGATTTAGTGAAATCCAAAATGAACTACGACACATTTTGGTGTAGTGCATGTTTCATTATTAATTCACATAATTCATTATTATAATTTATTATGGTAAATAAATTTTTAATGTGTTACTTTTTTCAATACCTAGGTTATTTTATAGTATACCTTATGTTATTTTAATCTATACGTCCTTAAGCTATTATAAGTTATTCTACTTAAGTCATGTATTTCAATTTATAGGTTTTTTTAATGTTAAGTTGTTTAAAATTAAATTATCTAATCAAACCTAGGTTATACCTTAGTTTATTTTATTTAAAATTAATATATGGTAATTCAACTTATACTTTAAATTATTCAAGGTCATTTGACTTTATGCTATTATAAATTATATTATCTTAGGTATAGTAACTTAGAATAATTTGAAATATAATATAATGGTCCAAGGTATAATAACATATATAAAAATGTGTATAATAATTTAAGGTAGAATAACCTAAAATAAACTATTATTAAATAACCAAAAATGGCATATGGTAGAATAACCAATAATAATATATAATAAAATAATCAATAATTAACAATGATAAAATAATTAACAATAGCCAAAAAGAAATTATAATATAATAACCAAAAATACCTTATGATAATATAACCTAAAATTACCAACAATAGATTACAATAAAATAGCCACCAATAGTTTATAATAATATAACCTATAATAGTCAACAATAATTTATAATACAAAAACCATCAATATCTTATGGTAATATAACTTATAATAATTTATAATAATTTATAATAAAAAATGCACCAACAAAATATGCACAAATAATTACTAATAAAATAACCATCAATAGCCACCAATAACCACCAATCAAATAAACACCAATAGTCACCAAAAAATAAACACCAATAAAATAAGCACCAATAAACACTAAAGAATAAGCACCAATAGCCCCCAAAGAATAAACACTAATAAAATAAACACCAATAGTCACCAAAGAATAACCACCAATAGCCACTAATAAAATAAGTACCAATAGCCACCAAAGAATAACCACCAATAGCCACTAATAAAATAAGTACCAATAGCCACCAAATAATAACCACCAATAGCCACCAATGGATTATAATATAATAACTAGAATATCTTATAATATAATAGACACTAATAGCCTATGGTAATATAATTTAAAATAACAAAAAAAACTTATGGTGAAATAACATAGAATAGCTAACAATGGTGTAAGATAAAAAAACTTATAATAGCATATGGTAGAATAACCAAAAATTATTTAGGGTAAAATAATGTAAAATAGCCAACAATGGCCTAAGATGAAATAACTTAAAATATTTTATGGTAGAATAACCAATAGTTGCCTATGGTAAAATAATGTAGAATAACCAAAAATGACCTACAATAAAATTAAAATAAAATAAAATTTTATGGTAGAATAACCAAAATTTTCCCAAGAATAACCTATGGTAAAATAAAATGTGCATAATAATATGTGATGACAAAAAAAATTGTTCAAGTACATAGTGGCTTAATGGTTAAGGACATGTTCCTTAACATGGATATGAAAGGAGGTGAAAGGTTCAAACTTTCACATTTGTACCTTAAATTGGTGAATTAGGAATTTTTAGATTAGGTAGCCTAGTGAAAGTTCTTTAGTGCCTAACCTAGGTTTGTAATTAACTATTAATAAATTTATTATTGATGATTTAACTATTAATGAATTAATTATTATGAATTTAATTAATTATTGGTGAATTCAATTAACTCTTAGTGAATCATTTGTCTGTAATAACTTGTCCCTATTTATTAAAGAGTTGCTCACTTTTACCATGATAAATTTGTCCAATTTCACTCAAAACATAATGAAACACAACATGAACTTTGATGCATTGTATTGTAGTGATTAAATGTGTAAGGTCTGTACACGAGTTGCAAAATAATTATTGATGATTACTTCATGTATTTCAATTGTATCGTTGTTGTCATATGTGATTATTACGGCATTTGATAACAAAGTTAAACATGGTTAACCATAATTGCATATGGTACATACATTATCTATATAGGGGTCCATTTTGTGATTAACATGCAACTACAATGGAATTCCATGAATTTTTAATGGGACATTTATTTTTAAATTCTTTTTTATTTCCATGGGATAATTGCAACATAGTTCTTGATTAATTGTTTCAAAGCTCTAGTTGCAAAGTAGTGAGGTTTCCATGGACATGACTTCTTTTAATGAAATGAAAATTGAAAAGATATGGCTTTTTGTGTTATGGGGTGAGAATCCTTTAACGTGTACCATGTAAGACAAAAAAGGCCTATTCGTTATTATAATCCTTTTTTACCCTATGTTTTGATCCCCATAAAAAATAATGAATAAAAAGTTGTCAAAACTTTTAGAAGACTTATATTTTAGACTATCACAATTCTAGATTGCATCATAATCATCCATAAATGTGTATTTACATGATAAAAAATACTAGGTAAAAAAGACAAAAAAAGGTGATGATGTGATAAGATTTTGGTACACCTTTAAGAATTTGCACCCTATGTGAAGGCATAAATACCTTACTTGAAATTGATAACAAAAAAATTGCATTTGACATTGTTGTGTAGAAGTTTGCTAAGGTTGGGGGGCATTCATCGAAAAGATGAACACAAATCAATATTCCAACTCTTTCAAATGAATGGCCAAAATGGAAATTTTGAAGAAATAGTTGACATCGATATAAAAAAATTTACAATTGAAATAGAAATGACAATTTGCAAAAGAATCTAAGGCCATTGAGGAAACAAAATTTGAAGTTGTCACCAATTTGCATCAACTTGAATGGCTACAAATTTCTAAACCATTGAATTTGAAACTCCCAAGAGAGGTAGCTTAGTTGTTATAGTTTGTTTCCATGGAGTTGGAAACCTTTAAGAACACTTTTGAACGGGCACAAAAGGAGAAGCAAAAGTTGGTTAACCAGTTACGAAATGTTCATATGTTGATGGAATCCACACAAGCTTCATGGTTAAAGGGGAAGGAGAAAACAAAACATTTCAAATTTGAAGATCATCATTATGAAGTGGCCTATATTGTTGAAGCTTCCTCAAACCTCAAGGAATCTCCTTATTTTTCCCAACTTGTAAATGCATCATCACCCAAATTAGTTGTTGAAAAATTAAATTAGAATTGATGCATTGATAACTCAAAATATTCAAAAACAATGTTTATGAAATTTGACTATTAAACATGAAGTACAATATAAGAAGTTGGGGGCTGAATTGGATATAAAAGAATTTGAGTTCCAAAATCTTGAACAAAAGAATCATAATACAAATTTTCAAGGGAGTAGCATGTTGCACTCATATAAAAAGGAAATGGTTTAGTTTTACACCTTCATCCCTGATGTAACCATGATGCCAATTTTGACGTGGTACCAAGTTTATTCAAGGTTGCACCATGCATTATATGTTTGTGTGGATTTCCACACGATGATATAATAGTTATAATGTGTGGACATCCGTAGCACCCATGGTGTGCTTCAGACATAATAGTAAACACACAAAATTTCATTATAAGATTGAGATCTCCTAGAAGTGGTACAAGCATTATACCAATATATCGTGTCCCATTACATTTTATATTTCCTTACATTTTGAGCAAATTTAGACAAATTTACCATATCAAAAATAGCCAACCCCTTAGTGAATAGGGACTAGTTGTTTTGGACAAATGAATTCATTAATAATTAATCGAATACATTAGTGGTTAATTCATTAATAACTAATCAAATTAAATGATAGTTAATTCATTAAACTAGCCTCATAGCTCATAGTTAGTATAGGTTAGGCACTTAGGTTAAACACACAGCCACCTAGCCATTTCAGATCTAAACCTAATCACCTAAACTATGAACCTAGGCTAGGTGAAACACCTAATAATTTAGGCTAACATAAGTCATCGAGCCCACCAACTTAGGGTGCAATTGTGAAGGTTTGAACCTTTCATCTTCCTTTGTTCCCATGTTTAAGGAACACATATTTAACCATCGGACCATTAGTAAATGAAATGAAATGAAATGATTTGTCACCATATATTATTATGCACATTTAAAAAAAAACCTATTAGGTTATTCTTAAGCAACCATAGGTTAAGATTTTAAATTAATCTTAAGGAATTTTAGACTATTTGACCTTTGGTTATTATAAGTTATTACACCCTAGGTTATTTTAGGTTATTCCACTTCAACAAATTATACATAAAAATATTTTTGGTTATTTTAAGTTATTCCATTGTAAATTATTCTATGGTATTGCACCCTACGTTATTTGTGGTTATTTGCGACTATTCCAATTTTTTTAATTTAAGGTTATTTTACATTATAATTTTTTTTGTTATTCCACTTTAGACTATTTTAAGTTATTTTCATTTATTTGATCATATGATATTATAAGATATTTTCATTCAGATTATTCTTAGTGATTTTAGGCTATTCCACCTTAATATATTTTAACTGAAACTATTTTCAACTTTTTAAATTATTCCACCTATGTTATTTTTTAATCATTGTAGGTTATTCCACAATGGGTTATTCTTAGTTATTCTATGTCAATTCATTGTAGGTTATTTTTCGTTATTGTATGCCATTCCACTTTAGACTATTTTAAATTATTTTTTATTATTCACCTATGTTATCCTAGGTTTTTTTTGACTATTTTGGGTTGTTTCACCTTAGGTTATTTTAAGATAATTTCATCTTATATCATTATAGAGTAGGTAATTTTCATTTTTAAAAATTATCTTTGAGTATTTTAAATCATTCAACCCTAGGCTATTTTTAGATATTTAACTTTTTTTTATTGTTTTAAACTATTTCACCCAAGACCGTTTTAACTGATTTAAAGCTATTTTTGACTATTCTAAGCTATTCCACCCTTAATTATTTTAAGGTATTATATATATATATATATTTTTTAATTAAATGCTAATCCACCTTAGGTTATTTTAAGTTATTCTACTTTATTTCACCTTAAGCTATATGAAGCCATTTGAAACCGTTTAAAAAAATCTACCCAAAGTTATTTTTTTATCACTTTAACCTATTGCACCCTAGGTTAGTTTTTGTTCTTTTAAGCTATTCCATCTAAAATTATTACAAATTATTCTACCTTAGGATATTTTCAATTATTTAAAGTTAGTCCACCTTAGGTTATTTTAAACTATTTTTGGTATTTCACTTTAGGTTATTGGGCATATTCATAATTAGGGTACCCCTTTTTGGACATAGGACTCAAGGACTTTGTTTTTGTTATCTTCCAAATATAAAATCTAAATGGAATAAATTTAAGTGAAAGATATTGGATAATTCAAATTATGATACTTTTCATGGTGGTTGTGATTTTTCACATATTTTGGTAAAAAACTAGAGATGCAAAAAATGAATACATAAGATTTTATACACAACTTAATATGTTTTGTTGCATGACAATTTCTTGCACATTTTGTCAACACGTGGGGCCACAAATTTTAAGCCTAATGAATACAAAAAAAAACAATTTTTTTCATTTTCCTTGTTGCCTTTCAAAATGGATTATGTAGCTTTCACAATATTTATATCGTATATTATTTAATCAAATGCATTATATAAACATTGAAAAACATAGATGTATACATTATTTATCCATGAAAGAAAATTAAAGTCAATTGCATTGTTTAATACATTCATTTTGATTTTTTAAAAATGAAAATGTTTGTTATTACAAGAACTCAAATTATTTAAAAGGACTTAAAAGGACATATAAATTATATCTAATCTATTATTGGGGTTTTTATTAGATTAACATGACATCATTTTAATTATAATCATATACCATTCCACTATAATCATGAAATAAAAAAACATAATAAAAATATAAAATAATCTTTTGGAGTCCTTTTTTCGTTAGATTGTCCTTTTGGGTACTTTAATGTGAATATGTTTTATTAACAACTATATTACCTTATGTTAATATATTTTATTTTAATTTAATCTATTTAAAAATATTCTAGGTTATTCCACCTTAAGATATTCTGATTGAAATTATTTTTGGCAACCACCAATAAATCTAATCACATCACAATTTTATTGGTTTCATAAGTTTGTTCAAAATTTGTAGAAAATTTGTTATTTCATGGGGGGTAAAAACACAATCAAACGAACCATCCAAGTGAATGGACACTCTTTAAAACTTCATTTTTGTAAATTTGATAGATCATAAGTGAAACATAATAGTTTGAATTGTCATTATTTTTGTGGAATATTTAATTGCAAAGTTTATATGTTCAAAGTTTAACACAAATCAAAAGTGTTTTTGCATGTTCACCGCAAACAAACCTCAAGAGTGGATGGTTGTTGGGTTTTTGAAAAAGTCATTTTTTCCTACTTAATGTGCACCATTCCTTTTAGAAATTGGAGAGGATTTTGACATTGATGATCATAAGGGCAAAAATATTTGAAATGATGAATATTTGTTTTATAACCCATTTGAGCACATTTGGTTCAAAATTGTTTTTGACCTTGAAAACTATGGATTTGAAAATGTGGCTTCAACAAAAGCTCATATTTATGTGATAAAAGTCATGAGTGCATGATATACATGATATAAAATTAATTTGTAGTCGAAATGTATTCATATAAAAAATGTAATGTCAAATGGGGTACTCAAAATACAAAATTTAAAGTTATAAACCAACACAAAAATGACACATGTCATGTGCAATTCTTGGAAAAGGATTTTTATTTTGGCACCCTTGGCTCCTTTGACCATGTTTTGACCTTGGGGTCATGCTTTTTGCACATTGATGTCATGTGGCTAAAACATATATGATACATATGAATAGGATGAAATATTTTTAAGTGATTGAAAATATTTCATCTTAATTATATGTGCATCATATATATTTTTGATGCATGACATCTATGTAAAAAAATGAACTCATGAAATAATGATTTTCACTTATTTATATTATTTAATCATGGGATGGGAAGTTTGTGATTAATAAATATATTGTTACATGCACAATCACAAAGGAAGTAGTGTGGCATTTGCACCTTTGCAATGACATGGGATTTTAAATATATATTTCAACATATTTATTTAATGATATTCAATTTGCCATCAAATCAATGTTTTTAAAGAAAAAAATCACCATTTTTTGATTAAAATTTTGATTTTCTTTTGTTTCTTGTAATGTACTTTGAATTAATTTTGTTGAATTTTTGTTAAATTTCTCGAAAATTTTGATGTAAGAAAATAAAATAAAATTTCAAGTTAACATTAATCTTGAGTTTTGTTTAAACATGAAACAAATTGGTGTTCAATTTCACCTACTTCATGAATTCCAACTTAATAACTGTATTCTTATGCATTATGTTTCAACTCAAGAACATAATGTTGACATTTTCATTAAATTAGAAACTCCAAAAAAAATTCATTTGATTAATGATTTGGGAGCTATTTGACATGTTCAATTGATTATGCTTCTTATTGATGGGAATGTTTAAGTATATTAATGGATATGAGGGATTTGTTGTGGTAATCCACTTTCAGTAATACCTCACCATTTTTGTTGTTGCAAACCTTTGAACTTAGTAATAAAAAATAATAATCTTAGTTAATTTAATTAATCAATCTTTTTGTTTAGTCATAAGTGTAAGGTGCTAATTTATTTTTTGTTAGTGGCAACATTCAAATTTCATGTTGAGAAGGCCATATAATTCTGAGCATGCAACATCATTAAATTTCAATTGATCATGTTATAATTGAACAACAATGTTTCTATTTTCATATTTTTCACGCATGTTTTTCTTTTTAAATGCATGTTGTTTTTAGAAGCACATGCATACTTAATAAAGTTAAATTTCAACATAACCAACATTTAGTGATCAAAGATTGTCTTGCCAAAAAATGTTTTCTAAAACAATCAAAGGATGTTGAAAATTCAACAAAAGCTTGTAACTCATTTAAACACCAAATTGTGATTTTATTTTGTTTTCTTTTAGACATGGACAATTGGTTTTGAAAGTTATAAACACATATTGCACATCATTGAGTCCTAATTGCGTTTAAATGGATAGTTCTTGAAATCAAATGTTCACACCATTTATGTTCAATAGGTTATGAGGGCAAGCATTTAAGGTATTCCTTGTCAAACAAACCCCAAAAGGTTCATATTTTGATGTCACAATACTCAAGACCTTCAATACTTGTATTCCTTCAAGTAAGTGAGGAGGAGGATGTTAGTATATTGCATACTTGCAATATAATAACAAGCAACACAAGTTAGTAATTAATTTAACAACTATATTGGAAGGAAAGCATGAAAGGCATAACACATAATGTAATTTTAGTGTTATCTGATGTGTTTTGTCACACTATTGCAATTGTGTTGGCAACTATGCTCAACATTGTAACAAGCCCCATACGTTTAACTAATTTGAATCCACAATGAATAGGTACCCATGGTTTTAGGAAGGGATAGTAGGCCAAGATGAGGAACAATTTTAGGAAAACAAATTTCACTAGCCAATGAGATGACTCGATAGACACCCAAGAGGTTCTATTTACCCAAATGAAATAATAATGTGCTCACTAAACTATGCAAGACCTAGGCAAGATGGTTACCCATCACATGATTCATTAACTTGAGATTGTGGTTAAGACTTAATATAAGCATCATACAGTGTCCAAGCATTGTCATAAATTTTGTTTATCCATCCTATTTGAGACTTTGATGTCACTTACCTTTGCTTACGACCTCTTCCAACTTAGGCCCCTTCCATTTTGTCCATCTCAACATTTTCCCTTTGGCAAGAAAAGAAATCACAACAAACTAATTTGAAAATATTTATGGTGGTTTCCTTGTAAGTAAGCAAATGCTAAGCACCCTTTGCCCTACCCATTAATGGGCAGGATGCACGGTTCAATGGGTTCCATTGAATACTCTATTGATTTAGATACATAGGTGTGCTTGAAGTGGTATGCTATCCTCATTAGACTCAGGCCCCCCATTTCTGGGGGCATATGAGCCCTTTTGTTGCCTGTATGCAAGTGAAGTGTCATGTTATGTAGCCTTTACATGGGACCCAATTTCTTGTTTTGGGGTGGGGGGAGGTGCAGCAGGGATGGGTGTGCTTCTTTAGGATTGTTACGGTTTTCATTTTATTTTGTTAAACCTTTATGTTCCCACCAGTTTCCCAATGATGCTCTCAGTGTGTTCCCCAAGAATAGGAAAACCTAGACAATGAATGAGAGTGATTAGGTTGAGCAACTCATACATAAGTCATTGCTTGATGCTGCCCCATATATATATAAATATATATGTAGCTATCATTCAGTCACACAGGGTACTACACTGGGCACAGTAGAGGTTCAGTCTCACAAACATCTAGTGGACTCATGACCTGACATTGCACTTACATAGTAGATACACAAGTACCATCAAAGTTCACTACAGTCTGGTATTCCCCTTCCTCTATCCTAGGATGCCCTCAATTGAATATGTTTTGACAGTTTGGGGGGGAGTATTCAGTCGGTCATGGATCTAATAGTGGTGAGCCTTTTGGATTTTTTTACCAAATTCTTTGTCATGTAACCACAGGCATGATGATGAAAAGTCTGACCACCCCTTCAACAATCTAATACAACTCACAGTTGTTGAGAGAGTATAAGGTACACCAATAAGCAATATTGATGTCAATCATAGAGGCACCCAGCCCTATTATAATGGCTGACAAGCTACCCAGCATCAGTTTGGGAGCGATTAGGTCTGTAGCAAGTCTAGGCAGTTGGCAGTTGTGCAATGGAATATACTGCAAGTAGGGCTGGCATTCCTTAACCTACACAAACTCATCACCCAACCCCCCTCGTTCCCTCATGTGAGAGTTGAGTGCAATTGGGGCTGGCATTCCTTAACCTACACAAACTCATCACTCAGCCCCCTCACTCTCTCATGTGAGAGCTGAGTGCGAGACCCAAATTCCCATAACAGCCCCTTGCAAGGTCCTCACCTGATCTAAAGAACAAGTATGATGATGAAACCCTGCCAAAGTTTATAAAAAAAAAGCACCCAAGAAAGGGAGAGAAAAAGAAACAAGGTGCAAGGACCAAAGTTCAGGCACGCAAACAGCCCAAACGAGCCAGGCCACTAGGAGGTAATGGAACCACTAAGTACCCAAACCTCCAATATAATTATTGTATAATTGTTTTGTAAATGAACGGCTGTGATTCATTTGAGAGGAGAGGAGGAACCTTGCATGTAAGGTTTTGCACTTGGTGAAATGTTTTGTGTAAAGTGCCAACCACATCTTCTGTTGAGGCAGAAGTTTTACAGAGGGCAAGGAGGACTCCATATGCACTAAATAAATATATGGGTTTCTTTATGTCAAGTTGATCTCCACATGTTCCCAAAATTCTCTGAGATAGAAGTGAAAATTTACTCTTGTTCAGGGAATGAGTTTGCATCTAGCAAGAGCTAACAAGAAAGCTCTCCTTCAACCGTAGCTTATAACAACACTAAGACAAACAAACACAAGGGAAGATGATAAATGAGCTAGGGGTCCTTATCACAGGCAGTACAAAAGTATTGCCTACTCTTTTTTTCTCCCTGGTTGCCTTTTGCTGGTCCAAGATGTGTCTGGTGGTGCCCAAACAAAGATGGTGCTGCCCATACACACTTTGGGTCCTGTTGTTGTTATGCAGGTTTTGGTCTAGCTCCACAATTACAAGCCCCAAAATGTGCATAACATGGGCCCAAAGGGTGTCTGGGCATCATGTATGTATCAGGCCAAGGGCAGACTATGAAAGAAAGAACCAGGCAATAATACTTTTGTACTGCCTGCAATAAGGACACATAGGCTGATGATTTAAGGTCTTCCAAATGGAAGTATTTAAGATAGTTGTCTTTTGAGAAGAAGAAAGAAAGAAAGGGAGAAATAAAGCAAGCAAGCAAAGCAACAACTTATGCCAACTAATTGTTTTTAATATATTATAGACTGGGTGGGGGGATTCTTTGAGGTGTTATGAGGAAGGCTAATGATATCTATTGTGGTTGTTGGTCACAGACTTGTTAGGCCAATGGATTTGCAGGGATTTGGCTGGGCTGTTTATTGGCAGGAGTAGTCTCTGATTTGCTAACCATGATTGACCACTTCTACCTTTCGCTTGTGGGTTCACCTTTCTTTTGTTCCTACAGCTAGGCTAGATAGAGGGGGTCAGGCCTTTGTGATGGATGGTACTTACATGTTGGAGTGTGTCAGTTTTTCACGAGAACATTATCACAAAAATCCTCAGAAGCAAAGAAAATGAAGTAAAACAGACAACACAGCATTTGGGATTGGGCCTACCACTTAGGTCTGACCACTGTTATTGGGGTCATAACATTATGCTTTGAGGGATGCGTATCATCCATTCATTCATTCCATGTTTTCAACTGTCATTCATCCATCCATCCATCCATCCATCCATCAATTCATGCCCCATTTTTTGTGTTGCACCTAACTAATAATTCAACCTCAATTTTGTAGTTATCCTCATCTTCTTTGTGTTGGAAATCCAGACATGCAAAAAAAATCCTTAACTCACAAGGAGATACATACACCTTCTCCAAAGAATATGCTGGCATAGAGTGGTTTGAACACCACACAAGTCAGCACATGCAGAAAGATAAGCTCCCGGATACTCCTCCTCCTCAGGATGCTTTTTGATGCTTCACTTGTTTCCACCAATTGAGAACCCAAATAACAAGAAGTGCAGTTTCTGATATGTAGGAAGAAGACCCAACCCCAAATCTAGATATATCTATTGACATAAAGAGACAGAAATGCTATTGGGTGGTTGCCTAATGCTAATGACTTACCAAAAACAGACAAAAAGTGCTGCCAAGGTTGCTTGTTTGCTTTCTTTGGGCCTACCAAGACCCAAACTAAACTTTTCACACAAAAGCTAAACCAGGGTTTGTGACCAAGAGTCTCTTGTCCCCAACTATTCTGCACTGCCTCCTTTTGGAAGGTGGGTTCTGTATAAGAATCTGTGCAGCAATATTAGCTTTTGCTGCACTACAACAGATTATGGTTTTCCCTATTGCATTGATTGGCTCAAGACACAATAATAATAATATGTGAGGTAAAACCTTATGATGGGTTTCATCCATCATCCATTTTAATGCAAATTACATGTGATATCATGGTGGTTCCATACAGTTGGGAACCATATGCAACTATGGTTGATGAATTTAGTTGTATTAGCCCCTGAGTAAGGCTGTAATGAATCACACACCTTGACAGTCTGGTGCATTCAGGCAACTTTCAAATTCATCAAACAACTCTTGTTCATTGCAAATAAGTCTACAACGAGAAAAAACCTCTGCGATTTTCGCTCGTGTAGTCGAAGGCATCCTTATTTGATGAAAATTGCAAACAAGCATTTCAAATGGCAAAATGCTTGTAAATGTGAGCATTTTGAAAAGCTGAATGCTTGCAGATACATGCATTTTGCTTTTTTAAAATGCCCATATTAGTTTTTTTTGTCTTTTTGATCATGATACCCAGAAGTTACCCGGATGGTACCCACCAGGTGTCATGGTAAAAAACAAAAGAGTAAAAAATCATCATTTTTATTACACTGGGCAACACCCTTGGGCTGGGGTATTACCCTGCACTAGATGGTCTATTCATCTCCTTTTAAAAGTTCCATCCATGTCCATAGATGATTGGTCAGATTTCCTTCTTATCTAGGATTGATCATTCTCGGTTCCCTTCCACTTGAAAGGATATTGATGCCCACCAATGGTGCATTAGTAGGGCAAGTAATCACACATGGCACTATGGACACCACAAAATGTCCCAAGCCTTGAAATAATTGCCGAATACAGTCCACCAATCCGTTCTGACATAGGTTTATCTCTGCAAGCATCAATCTGTGATGACCATTCATGAAAACATCCATGAACTCATGGAACAAAAATTCTCTATAATCTTGGGATGGGAAATAACTACAAACAATTTGCTTTTCTTGAGTCTAGGAGATTGTTGTGCAACAATGACTCAAAACCATGATCATGGAGTTCAAATTACTGAAGCCCAGATCTAAAATGTGGAAAAGTATGAATGTCACGCATGCTTCCTAGCTCTTTTTTAACAATTTCAAATTTGTAAGATTTCCATATTTGTGGAGATGTGGGTGTGATTTGCACTATGTTCACACTTAAATATGAAGTTTGAACTCATTGATTGATACACAATCTCTGATGTGGTGTCAACTATATTGATTTCATAATATTTATGTGTTGCGTATTTCCTATGACAACATCGCACAAATGCATCTTGGATTTCATTTGCCCTTTACAATAGGTACTACCCAAAGTCCCGTCACACTTCCTAATCCACACAAAAATGATTGTGACAGACTAATTTAGCTGGTTCATAAAATGGGAGTTTGGAAATGGATGGAGGCACAGGTATGCCCAATATCCCTACTTTTTCATCCTTTCAAGAGCTGAAGTAAAGGGTTGTGTCATATGGTGCATTCCCACTTGATGTTAAGTTAGTGTTAAATGAAAATCTAGGTGGCATCCTAGGTGGCACCCAACGTTAAATGAGTGATAACTTAATGTTAAGTGAATGTTAGCTCAACATAAAATCTTCATGGTAAGGAGATTTAAGTCCTAAATGACTAGCATGGTGGTAGGGGGTTCAACACCAGAATCCCTAACACCAAGTGTGAAATGCAAATAGAAAAGAAAAAATAAATGCCAAAGAGATTAATACAAACCTTGCATGCCTTGAGTTTTTCAATTTCAAACTAATTTGTCTACTTTATCTAAAAGAGGTAGTAATTTTATTCAAAATATACACTCATTGAAAACCAAATTAGGCATGGGACGGGTATGCCAATCAAATGGCCCACTGCATTTGTCACCATAACCCTACAATCCTTTTAGTTTAGCTTTACAATATTGTACCACAACCTTAGACTATAAACAAATTATGACAAAACAATTTTCAAACAACCCCATGAATGTGGAAATAACATCCATATACTCAATGTATGTGTAAAGACTTAGGAACAATTTGAAGAAATTGATGAAATCATCTAGAAACACATTCATCATATGTATCCACAAGTTGTGGAAAGAAACCAAGATATATATGGGTGTCCCACAAAGATGTTTGGTAAAATGTGAGATTCGAAACTTGTCACACATTTACCCCTCTTTTTTATGCAAATATTCACCACCCTTGAAGATTGAGTTAGGTAATCATATTTAGGGTTATAAGCTGACTTGTGGAATTGATCATTGGGCTTAAGTTGCAACATTCAAGAAGATCGGATGCATGATCAATCAAGTAAAGGTTCTCATTAGTCATTAACCTAGAATTGGTTATTAGACTTCTTCTTTGCAATTTGAAGCCCGCTAATCTACCTAATCATATCCATATGTGGCTTCTAGTCCATATTAGGGAGAAAGTGGAGTTTGCAAATTCTAACCATGAATTTGTCCACTTCTTGTTCCAAAGATGGGGATGAACGATGACCAACATGCAATGGGTTGAGGGATCAAATCCTTGACTTGGTTATAGGATGAGCTTGGTTTGAGAATCATGGGGAAGATGTTGTTCATTGCATGCATTAGTGGTTGTGTAATCAATGCCACCTTTTGTCATGAATTATCTGTCCTTTTGTGGGTGAAATGAGGCCCCGGTGTGTAAAGAGAAAGGATTTGGTTTCGTCTTATGGTTCCAAAGAAGCTCGCACACCAATGCAACCCAAAAAAAAACCCTTCACAAACTACTACTGAGATTTGATTAAATTTCCTGTGCTGCATTTCATACTGAGATTTAATAAAATTTCCTTGCTTTGCCGATACCACTGAAAGCGGGGGATAGGGGGTGAAAGGAGGCCCAAAAAGAGGGTGAAGACAGGGTGACCTTAGGGGATGATAACTCTGATGATGTTGCAGTAATAAACTAACAACTAGGAACCAAAGCTTGAGAGATAGATGGTGGGCGGAGAGGAAACAATTTTTCGTTGGTTTCAATTCCCTAACTATTCATGGGGTATTTAGTTGTCGGATGGAGTATTTATAAAAATACTTTAGGGGCAGCCCCTTAGATTGTCGGGTTTTTTTTAATCCTAGTGTCACTATACATGCTGGTTCACCGGAGACTTAATCATGGTGGTTCACTGTAGCCATGTTGGATGGCTGATTCAGCCCTGGAATTTCAATACGAACATTTGTACAACATTGTAAACACCTGCTCGTTTTTTCATTTGCACATACCTTTGTAGAGTGTAAAAACCTCACGGGCATTTGGAAAAACAAAAAAATGGTCATGATAGTTTTTCTATTTTTCCTTTTTTTTTGGGGTCATGTAAACCCCTTGGGTGTGGGCTTTATTGGAATTTGGTGTGCGCTTGGCTTTCCCCTGTCCAGCTCTTATTCGGGTAAAGCCTGCCCGCCTTGAGCGTTACGCTACTCATATAGAACCCAACGAGATTTGGGGTGGTAGATTATGCCATTTTTTTTGACTGGATAACGTGACGACATAATCTCTGGTGACGATCATACACTCCCAATTGTAACCAAATTCTCTTTTGAATGTGCTCTCCTAAGGGCCTCCCTTAATTTGAGGGTTGTAGCCTTGAAGTCAGTTTCTTGATGATGTAGGCCCAAAAATTAGGGGAGGCTTGTGGGAGAGGGGCCTTCCCGAAACAAAAAGCACAAAAGGCTTTTAAATTCAGGGGGTTGAAGGTCTGCTGCATGTGAACAGCCAAGGGCTCCTTGACATGACAAACTAAGCTTTTGTGCAGGAAGGTGTGTTCAAACACACAACAAAAACCCTTGTAATGAAGCTTTTATGGAATTGTTGAATCTACCAACGTAGACCTTAATGTCATGGAATGGTCTTGGCCTTGTCCATTATGTTGGGTAAAGCGCCAGGCAAGCTCACATTATGTTGGGTTAGCCCATTACATGGAGCATTATGGTGAGCTGAATGGGCATGTATGGTGCCTTAGCCACAGTCCAATGGCCGATGTTAGAATGGGCTCTCCTGGCACCTTACGCAACATAATGGGCAGGGGCTTGATCATTCCATACTACAAGTTGGAGAAGGGAATGAGAATAGGTACCTATATCCTCTGTAATAGGCTCCTAGTAATGTTGAAACAAATTCACTCTAGGTAGAAACCCTAACCAAACCCTAGTACGTAGGGTGTGCAGATAGATAAAGTGGTGCAGATTAAAGCGGTCCAGATTAGGCACGCTTTTTTCGCCGCAAGCGAATTCAGCGTTATCCTCAACGGTGCCGATCCGGAACCTTAGGACTTGGACGGCCGAGATTCCAGGCTACTCTGCCTGCAATAGCTCATTTGGCTGGGTGTTTCCAGCTCCACGAATCCAGAGCGTTCCTTGCTTATCATCGACGGTGACCGTTGACGGAACTCCGTAACGACCACAATTGCCATAGCAAGAGTGGCTCGGAGTTAGGTTCGGGAGGATTTGAGGAGCGGCTGAAGAGAGAGCTGAGCTTGGGGAGAAAGACGACGGTCGCTGGCTCGAGTGGCTCGGAGTCAGGTTCGGGAGGCTCGGAGATAGGCTCGGGTGGGTTTCCTGAGCGGCAGAAGAGAGAGAAAGAGAAAGAGAGAGAGAGAGAGAGAGAGCAAGAGCTTGGCGAGAAAGACGACTCCCTTCGCTGCAGACGATAAAGCTAGCACCAAGGCTCGCGGAGGCTGGTGGGCAGGCAAAGGCGACGAAGAAAGTATTGCACATCTGGGAAGTAAGGGAGGTCGCTCGCTCGCTCGCACGGAGTGAGAGGTTCTGGGAGTTGTTGCAGGCGAATATGGTGCTAGGGGATGTTTTCGTATTGTGGTTCGTGCCGGCGGCGGCGGTAGTCGGCATTCTGTTCGCTTTGGTGCAATGGTACATCGTTTCAGGCGTCTCAGTTGGCGGTGAAGGCAAGGGTAACAATGGTTACTTGCATGTCGACGAGGACGGCGTCTCTGATGCTGAGGTTGTTGCTAAATGTGCCGAGATCCAGGCTGCCATTTCCGACGGTGCGGCAACAACGCTTTCTTTTTGCCGGGGTGTATGTTTGGAAATGAACCAGGATGTTGTGCTATTTATGCGTGGGGAATTTTTTCTGCTTTTACAAAGTCTTCTGTTTCTTTCGATTTTTTTTTCAGCACAAGCAATAGAAGAAGAAGAGGAAGAAGAGCTGTGATGCATGTTTTCTTGCGCTTGTGTAGTGTTTTTTTCCCCTCGTGTAGCGTTTAGAAGGAAGGTCGTTTTGGTTGTTGATGGGTTTTGAAAGTTGTGGGCTGCTTTGCTTTCTGTCGGGGTAATGTATTCCTACGTGTTCCTTGTTTCTTGTGGTCTTCTTTCTTTTGTGATCTGTAAGAAGATGAGGAGGTTGTGAAAGCGCAGGTGGTTCTTGCCGCCGTTTTACAAGAGGTTTGGTTGGATCTTGTCATGATGTGTTCGTAGTCTTGTGGAGTTTCCATGAAGGATGAGGCCTAGTGTATGGGTCTTGAAGGTAGTATTTGCTTGCTTTGGAATTGAGATTTGTTTGGCAAGGTGATAAGTCCAGGTGTGCTGCTGTGGAGTGGAAATGTTCTTCGAGATCTGTGTTCTTCAAGAAAAAACATGTTTTTGCCGCTCGGAATACAGTTCTGGCTGTTAGGGGATGTTTGTCTGTAGTAGCTTTCATGTGGATCTGTACTCCTTGTGCTCTTGCTGCAGAATGACTCAACAGGATTGCAATTGTCCAGTATGTCTGGTAGAAGCTCTTCTGGTTGTCTCACGGCAGGTGGCTGTCTGCATCTATCATGTTTTTGTCTGTGCTGTGTGTGGTCTTTTGTATTGGTTTACCTTGTGCTTGAAGAATATTGAGCTAATCTTTGCTTGATGATACGCAGGAGCGGAGTCGTTCCTGGCAACAGAGTACCAGTACCTCCTCATATTTATGGGCATTTTCTCTGTGATCATCTTTGTCTTCCTCTCGTCTGTGGGAGGCTTCAAGTGGGAGAGAGTGCCCTGTGAATATGATACCGCTCAGGAATGCCCTTCTACAATAGCTTATGCTTTCTTCACCACTGTGGCATTCATTCTTGGGGCCCTCACATCCACCCTATCAGGATACCTTGGGATGAAGATTGCAACTTATGCAAATGCAAGGACAACTCTTGAAGCACGCAGAGGTGTTGGCAGGGCTTTTATTGTTGCTTTCCGGTCCGGTTCTGTGATGGGTTTCTTGCTTGCTGCCAATGGCCTGCTTGTCCTTTTCCTCACAATCTTGGTCTTCAAGTTGTTCTTCAAGGATGATTGGGTTGGTCTATACGAGGCAATCACTGGCTACGGTCTTGGTGGATCCTCAGTTGCACTTTTTGGACGTGTTGGTGGGGGTATCTACACGAAAGCTGCTGATGTTGGTGCTGATCTTGTTGGGAAGATTGAACAGAACATCCCTGAAGATGATCCAAGAAACCCAGCGGTGAGTGTCACATGAACTGGAATGGGTTTGGTTTGTGTTGTTGAGATCCAGTAGCCCTGTTCACTCCTGGCTCATACCTACATCTATTTTTGAAGCTTGCATTTACTAGATTTCAATTCATTTTCACTTTCCCTAGTGGTCCATTCATATCATCTTTTAGGCTCGTGGTTGGATTGATTTCTGAAAGTACGTTCTCATTTCAGTGTGAATGCTAAATCCTGCTTATAGAAAAACTGCATTACATCTGTGATTTGTGTTTGAATGGTAATCTCAGATAGAAATATAGTATGGATGTTTGACTGTGGAAATACTGAATCCATCTCTTAGTGTGACTACAATCTGTGGATCTGGTTTTAACTAGTATGCATGCACCTCTAATTTGTCTTCTGCAATTTGACATTGTGTGAATGACTATTGTCTCTTGGACTCAACAGGTTATTGCTGATAATGTGGGAGACAACGTGGGAGATATCGCAGGCATGGGGGCTGATCTGTTTGGATCTTTTGCTGAGTCAACTTGCGCTGCTCTTGTGGTTTCATCCATCTCATCCTTTGGGACAGACAGGAACTTCGTTGCCATGAGCTTCCCACTTATCATAAGTGCTGCTGGTATCTTTGTGTGCCTCCTCACAACTCTTGTTGCCACAGACTTGTTTGTTATCAAGGGGGTTAAGCAGATTGAACCCACACTTAAATACCAGCTGGTGATCTCAACTGTGTTAATGACCATTGCCATCTTCCTGGTATCATGGTATGCACTGCCTGATACATTTACCATCAATGTTGTTGGCCACGATCCCAAGGTTGTCAAGAACTGGTAAGTTTTTCTCCTTTCAATTGTTACCACAATTTCTGTATACCGGACTTTTCAATGTATTTATGCATTCTTCTGCTGGTCCAGGTTTCAAAGGCTCACTTGTGGGTTGTGTTACAGGCATATATTTCTCTGTGTTGGATCAGGATTGTGGGCTGGTCTTATCATTGGTTTCGTCACGGAATATTTCACCAGCAATACTTACCAGTAAGGACCTGGATCTGTTCTCTTGTAACCTGGGCTTGTCTGAAGTATTGTAGTTTTTCACTTCTCTGTAGCTTTGGTTAGAGCACCCTCTTTCTCGAAGTCTGATGTTTTATCTTTGTGCAGCAGAAATCTTAATATGTTAATGTCTCTGGATTGGTTTGCTCAGTAATGTGTCACAGTTGTTTTTGCACTCTAACACAAGCATTTAATTTTTCTATCCTGGAACAGACCAGTGCAAGATGTAGCGGACGCATGTAGAACAGGAGCTGCCACAAACATCATATTTGGTTTGGCTTTGGGCTACAAGTCTGTTATCATTCCAGTATTTGCAATAGCGGCAGCTATCTACTTGAGTTTCAGTTTAGCTGCCATGTATGGTATTGCTGTTGCTGCTCTTGGGATGCTCAGTACACTGGCAACAGGTCTTGCTATAGATGCTTATGGTCCTATCAGTGACAATGCTGGTGGTATTGCTGAGATGGCTGGCATGAACCATGAAGTCCGTGAAACCACTGATGCATTAGATGCTGCTGGGAATACAACAGCTGCCATTGGGAAGGTATGATGCCACTGATTTATTGGTTTGCATTTTTTTTACTCCTTGCAAATGCCATTTGCAGAATTGTTTTTGGAACTTTTGCTGAGGACTCCATTGCTTGATTCTATCATGGTCAAAACATTTGATTGTGTTATTTTCTGGACCTTGTTACTCTGGGTTCTGAACTTAAGGGAAATGGTGTTGCAATGTGAACAGGGATTTGCAATTGGTTCAGCTGCCCTTGTTTCTCTTGCCCTTTTTGGAGCCTATGTCAGCAGGGCTGGTATTGCAGTTGTTGATGTTATCCAACCAAAGGAGTTTGTTGGTTTACTTGTTGGTGCCATGCTGCCTTACTGGTTTTCAGCAATGACAATGAAGAGTGTTGGAAAGGCTGCCTTGGCTATGGTTGAGGAAGTGAGGAGACAGTTCCGCACCATCTCAGGCTTGATGGAAGGCACTGCCAAGCCTGATTACAAGAGATGTGTTCAGATTTCAACTGATGCATCCATTAGAGAGATGATCCCACCTGGTGCTCTTGTCATGCTCACCCCCATTATTGTTGGCACTTTGTTTGGTGTTGAGACATTGGCAGGCTTGTTGGCTGGTGCACTGGTCTCTGGAGTTCAGGTAAAAGTTTTCACACACCAAGAGACCAATTTTAGTACACTGGAAGTTTCAAAGTTTTTAAAGATTGTCATGAAGTACTGGTTTTTGGTATTTGGTTATATTTGGTGGGAATGCTCTTCAATGGTTTGTAGCACAGTGACCTGATTGCTTCGGCTGAAATGACAGATCGCCATTTCTGCAAGTAACACTGGAGGAGCTTGGGACAATGCCAAGAAGTACATTGAAGTAAGTTTTGACATTGATTTCAATTCCTGCTTTATGATGTGTCCTACCAGTCTTGTTGGCGTTCAGGGTCTGGAGAGTTTGTAATATTGTGAGGCAGCAAATTGCGGCAATCTGAGTTAGTCTTTACTGGTCCTATGCCAGTGTAGACTAGATATTGATGTCAGGAACAATGCAAGTAATGGTTCCCAAATGACATCCTAACTGGGGAAATCTCACTGTCCCATTTAATTGCTGGCAGGCTGGTCGGTCAGAGCATGCAAAGACTTTGGGTCCCAAGGGTTCAGATGCCCACAAGGCAGCTGTGATAGGAGACACTGTTGGGGATCCATTGAAGGATACATCAGGACCTTCTCTCAATATCTTGATCAAGTTGATGGCTGTGGAGTCTCTAGTGTTTGCTCCATTTTTTGCTGCCAATGGAGGATGGTTGTTCCGGCTGTAGGATTCTCCTTGCTATGTGTTTGTGCACATGCCAAACAGTGGGCAGGATTGGTTTTGTATTTCCCCCATTGAGAGTAGTCTAGCATGTGTTAGATGTAACTGTGGGATGTAAACAGCATCTGATATGATTTGTTTCCAGATCCAAGAGCTTGCAATAGTTTACACCTCTTTACCAGTCTAGCAATGTTGTGCGCTTGAGGATGTAGATTGGGGTTCTCCTTATCTCACCTTGAAATTAATCTCTTTATTTCTCCAATGTTGATTTGTCTTTCCCATTGCTGTTGCTAGACAGGAAATGAAGAGCAGTTTTAATACTCAAAAGCCCTCTTCCAGCAGACCATCTCTTAATTTATCTTAGTGTCTATTGGAGAATATGTAAATAGGGATAATGTAAACTCTGACAGCTTTAATCTCTGGGTTGCTTGTTGTGAAGAACTGAATTTGTGGGCAACAAATCTGCAGGCTATATAACAGCATGGAGTAGAGCAAGAACTTTGATATAGGTACATTTTGCATACTTGAATTATTATATCAACTCTAAATTTCAGCCATATGTGCTTACAATATTTACATGTTAGTGACCGTCATTGTTCATGGTTTCTCTTTATTTTCCAATTTATGACAACACAAAAGTGGAGAGTTTTGCTGAAAGAACACATTTTACAATTCAACAACTAGTGATTTGTTTTTCATGTTTTTGATTGAGTGTCATTGACACTTTCCATCCAATTTTATTGACAAGCATGGCAAGCATGTACTAAAGATAGGATAACATTTTTATTGTATCACACTGGGTTTATGTGAATTGTGAGCTATGTGGTATTTTCCAGAGCAGAATTTTTAGGAGCAACATTGATGCTTTAGGTTTGAAGTTTTTGTGCAACTCTAATGGAAACCTTACTAATGACATGGAGACCTTAGTAATGACATGAAATCCATGATGGAGATCGTACAACATCAATGTACTAAAAGGTAAGGATGATGCAACTAATACTATAGATTTGAACAAAGGCCCTCCTCAAATTTTGTTCATGTTATTAACCTAAAAGCTCTGAGAGTTAAATTTTGACCTACAATGGACAAATTTAATGCCTTGTCTTTACCTCCCATTGCTTTTGGGCAGTTAGGGTACTACTTCTTGGACGAAGGAAACGACACAAGGACTTAATTTTTGCTATCTATCAAATATAAGATTAACATCAATTCAATTTAAGTGAAATTTTGGATTATTCAAATTATAGTGATTTATAGGGTTGGATTTTTTCACGTGTATGTAATATGCATGAATGTTTTAATTTTAAAAAAAAAAATTATATAAAATTTCATAGTCAACTGGACATGTTCTCTTTTATAATTAATTCTTGCAAATGTGATCTAGATTTGTTGAATACAAACAATCAATCAAATGGCCAATTTTTTATTTCTTGCTTTCAGATTGAACTATGTAACTTTCGAAGTTTTCACACCATGTCTGATCTAATCAAATGCATTTAATGAAAATTGTTAACATAAATGTAAACATTATTTATCTATGAAACAAAATTGAAATTAATTGCATTATTTAGTACATTTATATTTAATCTTTAAAAATAAAAATTATAATTAAGACAAGCATTCAATTTATTCAATAATATTTAAAAAGACATTTGTATTGTATCTAATTTATTCTTATTTTTTAAACATGATATCATTTTAAGTAGAGGCATACAACAATCCACTATAATTACAAGGCAACAAATACTATAAGAAATCAAAATAGTCATTTGCAATACTCTTTTCATTAGTCAATCCTTTTGGATGCCTTAACCATGAATATACCTTTTTACATCTTGTTGCATATCCACATCACCATAAATATGAACAATAAAAAAAATGCATCACTAATGAATGTTTACAACCATTTAAATTAGAACAATTTATAAGACACAACAAAAGATGGAACTTCCACTTGGATTTCAATAGATAATCAAAAGGAAAAAGAAATGAGAAGTGAGGGGATCTTCAAAAGATAAAGTTCTTTCAAGAGAATATTTAATGTTGGAATTTATAAAAGTTGGCAACCATGACAAATGTTTGAAGTTTAATTGAAATAGGGATCTCATGGAAAGTGGTTGAACCCCAATCCTTTTTAAGGATTCTCTCCAATTGGACTGGAAAATGATCCACACAAAACAAGCCACCTTAGAATCTAAACAACTTTTAAACTATTAGTTCTAGTCTATTGTGATGGGGCAAATTTGTTGCACCATCCTTTCCTTTCTATGCCCAAAACAACTTGCAAAAGCCTAACCACTTCACCCAACCCAATTAGAATTTTACAACAAAATGTGATGAATTCATAATGAACTTGTTGGAATGGAGGCCAACCTTGAATTATCAGATTTCCCAAGCCAAACTACCCTGAAATTGGGGCATAGATAAATATTTCAAGTTTTGGTAAAAACAACCATACAGTTGCATAAGTTGGCACAAAACCAACAATCCCTTGACATACTAGGTTGGCACCATATCTTTTACTAGTATCCATAACACAATTTGTCTTTACCCCACTTTTGGATTGCAATGTAGAAGGGGAAAATTTGAGGTTGTAAATCTTTTAGGCATACATTTTGACCACCAAGTCCAAATAGACAATCAAACAATTATAGAGCTTATATTTCATGAACTTGATTGTGGATAAGGTCCTTTTGTCTGCCACACTACTTAAGACTAGACAATAATGGACATTTCCACAAGCTTTAAATACTTCAACAACTTTTGACACACAATGGCATTGGAGGCCAAACATCCCCATAATTTTGTTGTGGGGTTATAGTTAGGTGGTGGATGTAAAGCACTGTGGGAATTGTTATTCATGGTTATAGCAAAAAAATATGCTTGTTGGTTAAAGAATGTTGGATGTAACAAACTAGTAACCGAGGAACCACTTGCAGATATTGGCTTGCGATGGCAAATTTTGCTTTTAGAATTGCCAAAATGATTAGGAGATGTCACTTCCATATCAAGTGCCTCCCAATACCAAGGAAAAATGATCCTAGTTGCATTCATTAGGTGATCAATATGGAAGCGCCTCTCAAGCACTTGTATAAACCTTTTTGTTGCACATGTACATTGGTCTTTTATAGACTTGACAACCATTTCCTAATGTTCTATTATCACCATAGACACATTGGGACATGTCCTATGCAACATAAAGAAACAACTATTTAATGGAAATGCAACATATTCACCTTGGGTCTTGACCCCAAGTACCATGACACCATGTGGAATGCATCACAACTATTATGCACCAAATCATTAAACATCTAAAATTTGGGGTGATCATACCTCTTTAATGGGTCCATATGCATTGCATATAGATTAGCATTAATGACAATGATAGAAGTCACAAGATCACAAAGCTTGCACAAGCTTTGTATTGCCTCCACCATGGGCAACACACAAAGTCAATCCTAAGATATTGTTGTGATCACAAACAATTCATAATTGTTCTTTATAGTTGCATTCCTAGCAAGGTCATCACCCATCTTCACCACAAGACTTTTATACTAAACCAAAACATGTGTGGCAAGTCCAAGCATGGATATCCACTAAGTTTTGAAATTGTGAGAGATTTTCAAACCTTTTGTTTGAATTTTTTTTTACCAATTTCCCATGCCCCACATGCCTCCTAGGAGAGTGAGAAAAATGGACATACATGGATTGCAATAAGGCTTCAATTTTTCAACCAACGGTAGGCTTGAAATTGTTTGCATGACCATGTTGCACCTATGTGCCATGTAGTGGATGCTAGTGACAAATGGTGCATGTTTTGGTATGAGGAGCATTATAATCACATTATTTACATTAAAGTAAATAAGCTTGGATGCCAAATCCCCAAAAGTAATCCCTTAAAAAGTAATGACAGGAATGACCAACATGGTAGTTGAGGTTATTAGACCCTCCTCCTTTAATGACCATTTGCAAATTCAAAAATAAAAGCATGCTCCTTCAATTTTTAATTGTGCATAACCATGGATGTTGGTAGTTGATTCTTGTGACCTCATCACAATTTAAGGAAAAGAATTTGACCTTTTGAACTACATGTTTGATGGTTACTAAGACCATGTTATGCATACGATTTGCCATCCCCTACCCTTCTTGGGAATCTTCTCAACCTTCAAAATGCAAAAAATCTTCTCATGCACTCATAATCTATCATCAATCACCTTATTTCAATAAATGAAACATAGTAATGAGTTGAAGAAGTTTTTTTTTCTTGTAAGAGCTTTTTGCATTTACCACCCTATCAATAACATAATCAAGCCATGTAGTGCCATATATCTTGTCCTTTTTTGCATGTCGACTATTAGAACTAGTGTAAAATTCACCTACTTTTTTGTCTAGGTGTAGGTCACTTACATTTCCTTCTCCCACTATGTTTATGGAACCCATCCAACTTGGGCACCAAAAGCATATCGCTACAATCAACTTCTATGTAGATCTTACACCTCACATGGTCCATTTGGCCATTTATACCTAAGACTAACTCAACCCAAAGGAATTTGGCTACCCAAATATCTTGGAAATTTCTTTGGATTTGCCATGAAGCCTTCCTTTTTTTGGAAGTGCATGCAACAAGGATTTTATTTTCAAATTCAACAATTTTAATGCAAATAATTATGTACCTAAACTTGAATGAAATTCAGATAATAGACATTATATGGGTGAAACATACTAAGGTTCTTTAGGGGTGCCATGGTATTGGGAAAATTTAATTGTAATCACATAACATTAACAACTATTAAAAATTGTAGCAAACACCAACAAACAAAGTCATGACAATATGATGAGAGATGATTTCAACTATTTGATTATAAACACCAATTAGTTTTGATAATTTTCTCCTTGCTATGGGCCATAGATGGTAAGGTACATGGCATGTAGGAAGGACAAAATAAATATCCAATTTTTCCCAAGACACATCCTTGAAAATTAATTTCAACAATTAAGGCTACATAAATTGATATGTAGGTTAAACTCAAGAGACAACAAATTATTTCAAAGGGATATAAAAGACCTTTTGTTACTAATTAAAACATATATAGTGGTCCAAATGAAGGCTTAGACTTGGAGGACATGTTTTAAGACATCATGTAAAAGTGTAGAAAATTAAAGGACATTGTAAATGAATTATTTTGGTTTGAAGGTTAATGGTTGACTAAATTTTTGATTGGTTTTGTTGCACTATATTGGCTTTTTGTTTGGCAAGGTTTTGCAATTGTATCATAACATGAAAATTAGTGATGCAATTTTGTTTTAGGTTGGCAAAAGGACACCATCAAGCCAACAAGTTGACAATGTAAATATAGGTTTTGGTATGACATCAACATCAATTTTAAGCAACAAATGACCATGTTGCAATTTTGATGCAACATACAATATAACTACCATTTACAAAAACAAAAGAATAAAATGCATGGTCCTATGTATGATACCAATATGTATTGGGAAAAAAAAAATTTGAGAACTAACAATTGGAACAAAGTTATGAGACTTATGGATTGGGACTTATTTTGTCATTCCTACATGCTATGAACTTTACCATGTCCACAATTATTTGCTTGGTCTAAAAGCTTGAATAACCTATTCCCCACAATATGTATCCATGGACTTTCATGATATCCATATGCCTAGCTTACCATAATCACATATGTAAAGAAAAATTGGCTAATTTCAATTCAAACATATTGCATACAATAAGTATTGATTCAAATCATCAAGTTGTGTTAACAAAAATTGACAACCATACATACATAGAAGAGACTCATTACAAAGGATTTTGATCCTTTTTGTTGTAAGCAAAAAATTACCCTTAGGTAACCTATTTGGTATTTTCTTTCTAAATGACCTTTTCCTTCCACTTCTTAGTTGCATCTCTAGCATATCTAGATTTCCATATCAAGGATTATAACTCCCACAAATCACAAACCTAATCAATAAAACACAGAACTTGAAAGCAACTTGAATAAGGATTAGGGTGATAGACAATGTTTAAAAGAATTGACAATACTTAACTTCTAATTAAGCTAGGAATAAAAGGGGTGAAAAAATCTTAAACAAAAAGACCACAAAAAAAAGAAAGTTTTGTGAACTTACCTAGATTTTTCAAATTTCATTTAATGCCCTTATTCTCAAATTTGTGTTTCATTCATGGTTAGTATTGACATCTAGATGAATACCAAGATTTTTACATTTGATAAAACATTTCAAATGCCACCTAGCTTCATTTTAAGGTTTAACTTAGCCATGGATTATTGTATAGGCAAAGGAAAAGAAATTACTTATACTTACTTTGTCTTTTCCAATAAAAATTTATTAAAATTATGTGGGATTTCAAGAAATTATAATATTTTCCCCACTAGCTTCTCGTATAAGTAGATGAAACCATCCATGTGAACTTAGCAACTAAAAACCATTGACAATTGAATCACATATTGCCAATTTAATCAAGAAGAAGATTGTCACTAGCATAAAGAAGTGAATAAAAAGATAGGTAAGCATTTTGGCATTTTTTCCAAATCAAAAGAACAAAAGGAGTTTAAGGAAGTGCATATAGTTTTGGCTACCCAAATTTATTATTGTAGTGAAAAGAATGTATACATGTTTTCTTCAAAATGCACATCATCTTTAAAACAAGTCTGACCTCTAGATTGGAGTGATCACTATGTAGTAGTATTAAGATTTTGGCCTATAAAAAGTGCATTACAAGAAAATTGAAACATATATTGCAAATGATTTAAATCCAAATGTGATACTTGAAAATTGTGTTTTGTAAATGTGCCACCATGTAGATAGAGATCTTTCTTTGAAAATTGAAAGATCTAGACCTATACCTAAAGTTATGGTCAATTTGCAACTTTCATAAATTAGCATAAAAAGATCATCTTCACTAAAAATCTAAAAATAACAAAGCTCAAGATATTGGAAACATTATTATCAATTGCTCCTAATTATATGGAGTAGAGTCTATTAGGCATTGAAAACATCATTCAACACAAAGTAAAATAACTTTAGACATCGAAGCAAAATAGTTCACTCTTTAATGACTTGCAAATGCAACATAAAACAATTAAACTAGGTACTAATGTTTGATGTTCAACATACACACAAAAAATTAGGGATGATGTGGATTTTGTGGAACACATAACAAAAGATGGCGATCACCTTTAGGATGACTTGCAAGTTCGAGATGTAGCAGTTCTTCAAATTAATGAAAACATCTATAAAGACTATTTTTAAATGAAATGCAAAAAGTGAGTCATTGCAATAAACTATAAGAAATTTAATGATTGTTACTTATAATTTAATTATGTGGAACAATGTGGGTCTTCCTTCAAGTTTAAAAATGAATTGTAGGAAAAATAAACAATAAGAAAATTTGGTATTTTTAATTGGAAAATTGGTAATTTTTTTTTTTATTGTGACCATGTCCAACTTGACCAAAGTTCCATTTTGGACATGTTGATTTGGACCTAGCCATTTGAACTAGGTCCTTTTGATTGGTTAATAATATTTGGGCAGCAAAAATATAAATACGAACATATAAATATTTTAATGATAAATAATAATAAATGATAAATAAAATTATTTGTTTATTTACCTACCTATATGACCTAATAATTGATGTAAAAAATGAAAATTAAATTACTTACCTACCTTATGTAGTCAAAGCTACCTAAACTAGGTAACTTAAGCTAAACCATCTACGATAGGCCACATTAGGTGGCATGTTGGGCTAAAGTTAGCCTACCCAGTTTTGATTAGGAAATGTAAGACAACTAAGGAAGTTTTGGGGTTAACTAAAAGGTATAAAGGGTTAGGTTAGTGTCTATGATTTTATCCTTCTAAGACTAAATGGGTGTATGGCTTAATTAGGTTAATGGAAGGAGTAGGTTAGCTGGATTAGGATAAGGTTGGATGCATTATCCTTGTCTAGTTGGGTCAAACGTGTTCGATAAAAAGGTTTGCACGTTTGGGGGGGGGTGAACTTCCTAGAAACTTTTAGCAATTAGGGCTAAGTTAGGAAGGTGATGATGGTGTCTCCTTGGAGCTATGAAAAGAGAGAGTTATTGTTGATCTTTCTTCCTTCCTAAGTGTGCATGACATGAAGGGGTGTGAGGAGGAAAGAATGGTGATGATGTTTGTAAGGATGAAGGGTGGTGCTTTGGGGCATCATGAAAGGTTTTTTTTGTGTAAGATAAAAGATTTTGGAGGTGTTGTAGAGCTAGGAAGTGTGGCAATGGGGGACTTTAAGGAGGCTAGTATTAGGATATAGTTAGGAGCAAGATTTGGGAGTATTTGAATTTTAAGTAATGGATTATACCTTTTCCTTTAAGATGTGAGGAATGTGTGACAAGAACTTGCTAGATTGTATGAGAATTGATATTGAGGTTGGAAGGGGTATGACTACATTAGGGTTGCAGTTGGTTAAGTGAGTTAAAAAAGGAGCTAGTAGAGAAAGAAAGGCTCATTGCCCGCAACAGTCAAGGGAAAGGAAATTATAATCAAGAAACTTAAAGAAAAGGACTTGCTAGAAGAAAAAGTGGGGTTATTGTCTACAACAAATAAGAGAAGGAACTATAACTAAGAGATAATGAAAATAGTTGTTAAGAGAAGGGGGGGGGAGGCGCGCCTTGGAATTAATTGGAACCTATTAGGGCTAAACTAAAAAGTAAAAGGAGTAGAAGTTGAATGATAAAGTGTGACTCTTCCCTTCGACAACATCCAAGGGGGTAAGGGGGAAGGACACAAGTTAAGGTGTCCATGATGTGCTAACTTTGCATTTGACATCTTTTTGGTGACCATGGTGGGACAAAGGTTATTTCCCAATGAGTCACATATTTGTTAAAATAGTTAGGAGAATTGGCCATACCATGTATAATTATATTTATGTTAGGTTAAACAACTGAGAAGGATAATGGTGTTCATAATATTTTAGATTTGAAAAGGTAGAATATTATTCGCCTCCATTTTGGGGAATCAAATCCTTACCATTATACCACCACTTCAAAAGATGAAACTTTTTGTCATCATATTGTAATGAACTTGATTGACTTCTTTTTGTTTTGATGTGCATATTGTAATATTAATCAATGAACTTTTATTTTTTTACATTACTTATGTAATTAGGAGGTTATGCCATGTACTTATGTACCTACTATTAGGTACTATGTATGTAGGTATATTTTAAATGTACCTAATATGTGCCTAGGTAGCATGTAGATAGGCCTAATAGGTTTACCTACATGTTACTAGTTTATTTTTAAATAATTAATAATATTAATTATCAATTAATTGATTGACTAATTAAATTATTAATCACTATATATATTAATTATAAATATTCACTATTTAAATATTGAAAATAAAATATTGAATATTAATTATTAATTATTAAATATCAACTAGTTAATGTAATAAGCTTTAGGTATTTACATGTGCTTCAAGGTAGCATGTAAGTAACCTTTAGGCTTTATATGTGCCTATTAGGTTTATTATGCTTATGCATAGCTAAACTTAGTTATAATAAGCTTTTAATGCTATGCTACTTAACAAAATACCTAAATTTAACTAGGTATAGGAAGGCCTAGTTAGCATGGCCTACTTGTAACTTATTAATTCGGCTTGAGTTCTCCATACTTGGTCCTACGTCCTAATTATGGTGGCCTAACCTAATTAAGCCTTGGATATTTAATTATGACATACCCAACTATGCTATTAGTGAGGCCAAGGTTATCCAACTAAATTAATAATTTGACTTAGGTTAATAGTTAGTTAGTTATAAGCTACTCAACCTAACCTATTAGTTTAGCTACCTTGGTAGGCTTAGGATATGTACTTAGCCTAACCAATACTTATTATGCTAGGCTAGGTACATAATCTAGGCCTAACCTAACATATTAGCTATGAATTTAGGTCAAATAGGTATCCTAGACCTAAAAAACCTATAGATTAAGTAGTCAAAGTAATATGGCTGATTTGACAAAATGTCAAATTAGAATAACCAATTTGATTAAATGGCAAATCACAATGGTCAATTTGATTAAGCCCTCACTATTGAGTTTCGTTGATTTGATTAAACCTTGATCATCTTGAAAAACCTTTGTCCCTTTTGATTACATGTTTGGTTTGTCACATAATAAAAAATATCATTTTAATCAAATGTCTTAGTCAAAAGTAACTTGTTTCTTTCATGCTCTAAGCCTTTAGTCAAAATGGTCATCCCCCTTGGTCAATGTGGACATTTTAGTCAAGTTAAACCAGATTTTATTCATTTATTCAGATCCAGTTATTAATCCCAAGATTGTGAAGGAAGACCTTATCAGACAATTCAAAAAAATACGATTTGATAATTTCATGTGATTTTTATCACAAAATATTCAATGAAAAAGAAGCTTTTGCTTATTTGATGAACAAAAAGGTCAAATCAACCAAAAGAAGAAGCAAAAAAAAGTAGAAAAAGAAAAAAATAGAAAAAAACAAAAGGAGGAGGATGACGATTTGAGGATGACCTAGGGAGGTTTGGATGTGATGGTGTCAATGGATTCTAGTTTTCATAAGCACACATTCTTCCTTGTTTCTAATGTTGGTATATGATCCTTACAAGTTCAATCCTAAAAAACAATTTGAAAATGGAACATCAAGGATAGTAGCCTAACTTTGCTCAAGTTAAGAGCATAACCTCCAAAAACCGTACACCTCTAACCTCTATAGGCCTTAGAACACATTAAATCTAATTGAAAAAACAAGCCATATGTAGCATGCCATGACCAATTTTGACATACTTTTGAGAATCTCTTCATTTAATTGTGAGCAATTAGTTATGTGCTTTGGATGTACCTATAACTCACCAAGCTTAAACAACTTTGTAAGTTTCTACTAAACATGCAAAGAAATGAAGAATGCACACAAAACCAAAATGTAAACAAACTTAATTCTTACAACAAACTCCTCAATGTTAAATAGTTAGAATCTGATGGCATTTTATGTCACTCGAAGAAGATCAAGCACCTTAGCCAATATTTAAAGAAATCACACTCTTAATGAATTTATTTAGACATACATTAGAAAATTGCCAGTTGCGTTATGAATATGAATATGAAGTGTGTAGCAAATAGTTTACAAAGATCCTAATGATGTGAGAAAATCTCTCCCAAATGCCAATTATGTAAGATAATGGCCGTTTGTCAGGTGCCAATTATGTCATCCAAATTTAATATCATTCATATGAATGTTGCATGCAAAATGATCATCCATATCAATGGTGCTCAAAATGATCATCCAAAGTAATCATTCATATCAATGGTGCTCAAAATGATCATCCAAAGTAATCATTCATATCAATGGTGCTCAAAATTATCATCCAAAGTAATCATTCATATCAATCGTGCTGAAAAATTATCATCCATGTCAATGGCGCTTGAAAATGATCATCCAAAGTTACCATTCATATCAACAACACCAAAAAATGATCATCCAAAGTTATCATTCATATCAATGGTGCTTGAAATTTATCATCCAAATTTATCATTCATACAATGTTACTCATAAATTATGATCCAAAATTATCATTCACGCCAATGGCGCTTGGAAACTGTCATCCAAAGTTATCATTCATATCCATGGTGCTGGAAAATCATCATCTATAGCCATGGTGGTCAAAATCATCATCCACATCAATGGTGCTCAGAAATTTATCATCTTCATCAATAGATTTATCATCCACATCAATGGTGCACAGAAATATGTCATCCAAATTTATCATCCACAGCAATGGTGCTCAAGCTGCGTATCAAGAGAGCTCTCTCTGCTGCCAGGAGCCCTGGAGCTCAAGCTCGCAAGAGAAGAGTCCGGCTGACGCTTCTTCCATTGTGATGATTCTCTGAGTGCCTGAGCATCGGATTCCTTTCCTTCCTTCCTTCGATTCCGCCGGACGCTCCGAGTGCGCAACATGAGGATTCCTGAGGAGGAGAACTCCAAGGAGTACGGAGAGGAAGGCGATCTCATGATCATGGGCGTGCAGAAGCCGGAGGTTTTCACCAAAGTGGACCATATGTCGGTTGTGGGCTTGGTGGAGACGACGAACCCGCCGCCTCGGAAGTGGGTCAAGCATTGGTAAAATCTGTTGCTGTTGGTCTTCTTCTTCTCCTCCTTTTATTTGCGCAGACGAATTTTGTGGTCGCTGGAAAACAGAGTTCTTGGTTGAGAAGATGTTTGTGGGTAGAGCAGAAAACACAGATTTTGTGAATAACGTTAGTAGTGAAGAAAGAAATGTGGGATGAAAGATGTAGCTTTGATGGAGCATGACGGATCTCGAGAATTGAAATCAAAGAAGTACATGGGAAAAAGATGCATTTAACTGCTGGCTCATCGGAACTATTTGATTGATTTTTCTGGCGATCTTTTTCTGGGCTGTGGAGGAGCAACCCCATTAAGACTCTTCTTACAACACTGTCACCACATGCAATTCTTTTGTGGAGATGATGAAAGATTATCACTTTCGGTAGATTGAAAATTAGCTTGAGAAATGTGTTTTGGGGAGCTTGGTCGAGGTTCTCAAGACCTGAGGCGCTGGTTCCATCACATGCCAGCTTTAGGGTTTCTGGAAGTGTGAGTTTAGGTATCTCAGGCATAGTGAAAATTGAAGACTTTTATTCCTGAATCCTTGATTGGCTGTAATTTTTTCTTTTGAAAGGGTGTAAATGGTTTTTGGTCCTCAAGCAACTATGAAGCTTGGCCAACAGTGTTGCTCCTCATCTTATAGAATTTCCTTCTACCCAAATATGCAGTAGTTTGCACTAGCTGCATTGAGTCTCCAAGGCATATATGTGTCTCAGACATTTCTTCCTAATCTTGAAGAAAACAAGGAGTTTTGTTTCCCTTTTATGACATGTTTCGGGTGGTATGACAGGGTGCCTCAAGATACAGTTCTGAATCCAGGAAAACTGAGGACACTGAAATGGATACCTGGTTAGCACTCTCCTGCACTGCTTTGTGTCTGCCATGCAATTTTGTCTGCAGTGACAACAAAAGTGACCAGATTTAGGATAGAATTGGTAATTAGGGTATTGACACTGAAATGGATACCTGACTAGCACTCTCCTGTACCACTTAGTCTCTCTGCCATGCAATTTTGTCCACAGTGACAACATGGTGACCTGATTTAGGGTTAGAAATGGTAAATAGGGTATTTTCCTCTAGCTTTTCTTTCAACTCCAGAATTGATTAGACAATGACACAGGTTCCCACGAGTATTAGAGCAAATCTTGGGCAAACATTTCAAGAGAATATCAAGAGAGTTTCTGTCTTTTTGTAAGTCTGCTTATATGTGATATTCTTCTTTTGGGTGATTGTGATTAGGTGATGCAATACCTCAATTGAATGATTTGAAGGTGTCTGAGGAGGAGGAACATGAAGCTGAAGTTGAACTTGAGACCCTATATCTGTGCAGCTTTGAGGGCTGTGGGAGAGTGTTTACAGAAATGCCTGCACTACGGAAACACTTGCATATCCATGGTGAAAAGCAATATATATGTCATCACAATGGATGTGGCAAGGTATCTCTTTTGTTGGTCTGGAGTTCCTTTAGAGAAGATTGATCATTTGTTTTGAGTTGCTATTACCCATGAGGGCCCTACTTCTGATCACCCTAAATCCTAAGCCTGCAGGCATGTACCCTCATTTACTTCTGTACATGGCATTTCTCCAGTTGCTAACACTGGGACAACGTCAGAAGACCTTCTGTGTAGTGTCATGTAGAACACAAGCATGCTGTGTGAAACCCTATATCAACATGTAACTTCATGCCAAAATTGAAAGAATCAGCCATAACCCATCCGGCACTGCAGAAACAGCAATTGGATATAGGGTCCTGACACCTTGTAGGACAGTTTACCCTTGCTTCATTTTACCTCCTAACATTTGTTGTTTGGCTTGCCTGGGGTTTGGTTTTCAGACACTTATGATGATGTGAGTTTGTGTTGGAAATGCAGGGCTTCATGGACAGCTCGAAATTGAAGAGACATTTTTTGAGTCATACTGGGGAGAGACAGTTTGTTTGTCCCATGGAGGGCTGTGGCAAGGTCCCAAGTGCTAAGCCCTATATGCTGTTCATGAGACCTTCTGTATCTCAATTGCCAAACTCAACTCTAAAATCTGAACCAAACCCTAAAACTATTCATCTGTAGCCAGTATCTTGCTCCTATCTTTGATTCCTGGGTCAATAGGTTAACATTTGTGGATCAATCAACATGAATGGCTTTGTAGGTGGAGTCAGGACTTGTCTATTGAGGTGTTGAATACTGTCCACATTCAGCTGTGAAGGATCCCATTCCCATACAATCTCATGAGCACTTTTTGCCTAGCCTAACCTCTGATTATTATGCCTACTGGCAGGCATTTTCTCTGGACTTCAACTTGCGATCACATATGCGCACCCACACAGGGGAGAAGTATCATGCTTGCCCATATGAAGACTGTGGAAAACGTTATGCTCATGAATACAAGTTGCGAGCACATATGAGAAGCTATCATGACAAGGTTTGTTACAATATGCCCCTAGTTTGTACGTTGAAAGCTGAATGCATGCATTGCGTCTGCTTTTGAGTTAATCTTTTAGTGTGCAGGCCTTGTTGGGAAATGAGATGATGCTATGGTTTGACCAGTTTACTAGGTCTTCATGCATTCACATATCATAGTATGTAGTATTTGGAGCAACAAGAGTGTCATATCATGAGTTTACTCATGGTGCAGAACCGACCTGAGACAACTCCACCACCTCTTCAAGTTGAGAGAGAAAGGGAAGTTATAACACCAAAGCCAGTGGCGCCATCACGCCCTGATACGAGTGCACAGGAACGCCCATTTGCATGTCCTCATGAGGGCTGTACAAAACGTTATATTCATGAATACAAACTGAACCTGCACCTTAGAAATGCACATCTTGATGAAGAGCTTGAGAATGAACGGCTGCAACATGAGAAACAAGGAAGTGATGGAGACGGTGAGGAGGTTGCTGGAGGCAGTTATGAAGAAGTACCTCCAGTTAGACCTCCAGTTAGGAGCTCAGGAAAAGGCAAACTTTGTGTGAGTTCAAAGATTTCAGCATCCAAAGTAAAACGGAAACGCCCAACTGGCTCTGCACAACGAGTTCCTTCAACCGTCAAGGTCCCCACAGCTGCAAAACCTTTGAAGAGACCTTCTCGGGGTGATAGTGAGGAGACAGAAGATGAAGATGGGGAAGATGATGCAGACAATCACTGGCAAAGGATGCAGAGGATAATACCAGTTGAGGATGACGAAGAAACAGAAGATGATGCGGACTAGATTTGTCTTATGATTGTAGTTTATTTCTGAAGGATGAAAGACATGAAGAAACAGAAGCTGATAAGGTAGTACAAAATGCTGAGGACAATCATTGTTAGTTAAAGAAGCACACAACAGCAATCCTGGATGCTCAAGAAACTAAAATGACATGGACTATATTTGCTGAAATGTTATTCTCAGGTGGGTCCAAAACTGAATCCAAGCTAAGTTTCAAAACGAGATCTGGAACCAGAACTAGTAAACTAATCTGTGTGCAACTGGGCCTGGAACTGAAATTGAATGGGAGAAGCTTTCAATTGTAACTGTGATAGCATGATCATCCGTGAAACAGCATTAGTCAGCTTTAGAACAACCTTAAGCAGCCCTGAAAATAATCTTGGTCTTAATTAATATTGATTATACCTGAATTTCTTTTTTAATGTAAAGTTTAGTCATGTCCTGTAAACCTTAACCAAACCAACCAGATTGATCAAGTGCATATGCATGTGAAGACAAACATATATCTATATGCTTCTGCATTTTCTGGATGCATTGGATTCACAAAGAAGAGTCTCAACCAGATCAAGAGCATGTAGATGTGATGACAAAACAGATACATCTATATGCTTCCACATTTTCTCCATTGGATTCACAGTGAAGAGGCTCAACCAGATCAAGTGCATGTAGACGTGAAGACAAACATATACCTATGTGTGCTTTTTGCATTTTCTGCATTGGATTCACAGAGAAGATGCTCAACCAGAGCAATCATATTCATCAGGTTTTGTTCAGTAGCAGACAGAGGCATTCGTTTGCCTCAAGTGGAGTTTGTTGCAAGAAAGTGAGCCACTGTGTTTGGACAACTGAGACATTCAGCAATGATGAACGGGGTTACACTAGATCAAATGGTGTAGACCTGTATATGTGTTTTGGGGTTTGGTTCTCTTTCTCTCCTACATTGGCTGATGATGATGATGATGAATACATGTGTTGTTGACAAAAGTGAGCTGTGGATGGGTATTCGTTCTTGAAGTCTGCATTTGGAAATCGGTCAGTAGTCTCAGTGCTTTGCTTGCCTGGTAAAAATGCTGCTGAAAGCCTATTGTGTGTGTATTGACATTGGATGCTCAAATCATATCAGTTTTTGCAGTGCAGGATGATCTATGGGTATAGCACTATGCAACCTTATGTGTCTGGATGATGAAGAAACAGGGAAATTATGTTGGAGCTGCTGCCATGTGCTTAGGAGGAAAGAGTTTGTCTGAAAAAGCAGGACAATGTCACTGATGAATGCACATCAGAGATTTGTTGCACTGTCGCAATTTGTTGTATTTTTGCTACATTTCAGAATTGGATTTTTGTGATTTGCGTAGTTTCCTTCTGTTGGATTGAGCAGTTCAGAGGCAACAAGGTGTTCAAGAGTTGATACAATATTGGGAGTATGTGTGAAAACACCAAACATACACACCCACAAGTTCCGGTGAAGATTTGTGGGAGTGATGAACACACCACCCCCCATCATCAGTGTTAAGAACTGAACATGAGGAAAGAGATGATCACTAATATACAGTCAAATCAGTGTGAACAGATTATATCTTACAGAGGGAATTAGTTTGATACCCATTTGGTGAAGGGATTACACTGAGTTCAAGAGTACAGCACACAGTTTGCAAGACAAACTCAAATCTTGAGTATGCTCGAAAGTGTGTGGGTGGTTTCTGTCAGCAGATCTTGAAACTTGGGAGTCATCCAGCACCATTAATAAAGTTCTTCCTTGAAAAGCACCTGCGGATGAATGCATACACTGTGTGCTTGCAACTTAAATTTTACTCTAAACTTGTGCTTGGTGCATTGCTGCTGAGATCACGGTGCGGAGAAATCATTCAAAGCTTGAAGGGGAGGTTTTGGTATGTCAAGAGCACCACCAGTAAGGGTCCTGTAGTACCTGCCAAAACAAGGAGAGTAAAAAATCATCATCATCATCATCATCATGCTGATGATCTTAGTTTTGAGCTTCACAGTTCAAATACTGTATCTACAGGTCACAATCCTAGTACCAGCAATTGGGATGTCATGTGGAATTTGCAGATGGCAGAAATTTCTTCTTCTTCAAGCTTACTACTTTCAAGGAAGAACAACAAAAGCTATGGAGTGGAGTGGAGGAGCACAGCTCCAGACCAAATCATTGAACAAAAATGTTATGTTCGGAAAAAACAAGGACAAATTGATTAATTGTCTTCTTTGAGACTGTGACTATTATGACAAGTCTTATCTTGAGAATCAAATGGCAGGTTCAATACCTTACCATGAACATTGTCCACTGTGTGTGAATTTTTCCTCTCCAACTTGGGGGTTTGTCTTTAAACCTTGGCCACATGAGAAGAAGAGGAGTTTGTCAAAAGCTGCAGATGAGATGGATGGATGGATTGATTTGCAGTCTATCAGTTGCAAGACATATATGCGATTCAAGCTTGGTAACTGAAGCTTTGGTCGAGGCCAGACTTGCCATCTGCTGCTGCTGCTAGATCTCTTTCTCATGATCTGTTTGTTCATCTCATAAGGACCATAATTCTGCAACACTAGATTTGGACATGTGGGCCTGTGGGAGCAGTTGTTGTGTTGTGAAGAGGACCAAGTCTGGCTCTGAAGCTGTTCACTGGCTGCAAAAGTGCTGTAGCAGCAGCAGCAGGAGGCTGGAGCATCATGGGTGAATTTGAAGCAGTTTGCTTTATCCTTGGCTGCACATTCTGTGACTGTTTATGGCGCTCTAAGAATGGCTGGCAGAGCAAATCACAGCCAGAATGCAGCAGATCAATCATCAGAATTTAGGACATCTTCCCAATAGGCTGCTGTGATCACAGCAGCCTTCCATGATGTTTTTCCAACTAGCTGTGCTCACACTCATCTCATAGCTCTACTGGTCAAGCAAGCATTGACCAATTGCAAGAGCTATGAGGACTGTGAGTCAAACTGTGACTCACCATACAACGACACTGTCCTTTTCTTTTCCATGAAAACATGCGTTCCCAGAGTTCTTAACATGATTAATTACATATTTACAATGCACTTGGAGTTCTCCAATGAACACTGGCTGTCTCTACAGCAAGAAACAAAGCCCTATGTCAGTGGTTTTCCATTAGGCTGCTGTGATCACAGTTACACATTGTATGAATACACATTTTTCACAATGTAAAACTGTGATCACAGCAGCCTATTGAAAAGAGACCCTTACTAGGTACTCTACTGCAGGCCAGTCAAGATTAAGCCTGCATGGAGCTCAAGGTAACTAACTACATTGCTTGCACTCGACAATGCATAAATCATGAAGCAAGCACACTTCAGTGAAGGATTAAGTAGACTAGTGGTGTGTACTTCAAGCATCATCAAATTGTACCATGCAAGGAGATAACATCAAGCGCTTGTAGAAACTGCGACGTCTTCTGGCACTGTTGATCATCCTGAGAGACCACCTTCTTGTTGTTGTTGTTGCATCACCTACAAAAGCTGGGCTAGTAGAACTTGGACGTCTTATAGCACTACTGTAGTTGTATTCTAGTCGGGGACCCGCAGGTTGTAAATCCACCCTGAATCTACCGGAGCTGCCGTACTCCAGAATATACCCACTCAAAGTAGCTCGACTTGTGGAGCTGATTCCAAGACTACTACGGTCAAGTACCTCAGTCGACGAGCTTGTGGAGCAGATTCCAATACTACTACGGTCCAGTAGGTGCTCTTTCACCTGGTAGCAACTCCTAGACCGAAGCCACTGTGGCGGCTGATCTAGAAACCCTAAAGCGTCTCCTCCTCCTCGCAGTGGAGAGAGTTCCAGAGAGGAACAGGTGTCGTCGACGCTGTCGCAGCAGCAGCTGTCTGTGCTCGTTCTTGCTGCATCCGAGTCTTGTTCGTATTCCTCAACGAGAGGCCGACCCCCTGCTGCTGCTGCAGCTGCAGCACACATCATATAAGCCGGCACGCCGCCGCTGGCAACTCGTCGAGCTGCAATCCAGTAGTCTAAAGCTGTGTCTGTCGAAATCCGATGTTTATCAGCAGCCGCATCGAAGACGAATGAGGATGCGATGGGAGAGTCGAATGGGAAATCGTCCTCGTTTACTTGAGCTCGGTCCTCCTGTCTCTCAACATAGCAGCTGGTGTGTTGATCTGTATCTGTCTCATCCGAGTCGCACTGAAACGAGCTCTCGATCCGCAACCGGCCTGAGCTCGTCGATTCGGATCTCCTCCTCCAGGACCTCAATCTGGACCACCTAGAGCCAGGTAGCTGATCCGAGCTTCTGTCCGATCTTCCTGAGACGGAGAGCAAGAAATCCTTAGCCAACAGTCTTAAATTATTTCTTCGCCTGGCAGTACGTCCATGAGTAGTTGCAGAATTTACATGATTTTGTTGCTTGTTGTTGCGCGGTTGCAGTACTGCTGCTATACAACCTGCAGGTTTTCTACTCTTGGAAGGTTTTTGCTCTAACGAGAGATTCCAAGAGCTGCTGTTGGAAGTCCACTGCTCGTGTGCGCCCGGGCAAGGTTTAGGCTGATCCTCCTCCTCATCATGTGCTGCTTGAATGCAAGCTTGCACCACCGGATCTTGCCTTGGATGATTGTGGTACTCATGATCTTGCTCTTCAGGTTGGTGCCAAGCAACCTCGCTGGGTCCTCGACTTGGACCCTCCGCCGCGAGTACAATATCATCGTCGTCTGTACTTCCGTAATCTGTCACGGCATTGATCGCTATCAGGTACTGCGCTAACTGAGACTTGGGTCTCTCGCGTCCCAGAGATCCTTGCAGGCCACGCCCATGAGGAGCATCACCATCTCCGGCGATCAGAGATTGTCCAGCTCTAGTTGTGAACCCAACTCCAAAAGATCTCGAAGAAGAACAGGGCGAAGAAACTGGGAAGCTATCTTGCAAGCTTTCGTGAGTGCTCAGGGGCCGCGAAGTGCTTATATAAGCGACCTCTTCCTCCTCCTCCTCATCAAGACTTTCTCTCGATCCAGCTTCTCGTCTCTTCTGTCCGGTCATCTGCGATAACCTAGATCTCCCCAGGAGCAGCTGCTTAAAGGTTTTGTCGTTTAGAGCTGGAGCATCCCCAGCGGAGCTAGCAGTACTAGCCGAAGTGGTCGTCAATGCAGCTTCTTCCATGATCCCAAACTCTTGATCAGCATTCAACAGTCCACTATGGGCTGTAGTTCCAGGAGGAGTTTGCGGAGACAATATCCCATGACTCCAATAGCTGAGAATCCTGGAGGCAGAGCCGTCGCCAGGAGAAGCTGCTGACTGCAACAACATCGACCCATTTATAACGCCAGCTGCATCAGCGTTTCTAGCTCTTGCTTCTAGTGGTCCTCGAGAAAACACCGATGGATACAACACTGGCACTCCGCTGTGTGATCTGCTTCGATCTGCAATGGGACGTGGAGACTTCCCGTGAGCCATGCTGCAACCAGGAGGCCGCAGATCAGCATGTGATCGAGCTGCTCCTGCAACAACCGTCTCAAATTTGAAGTGAGCCATTGCAGCAACATGATCAACCACTGCACCATGAGCTGCTGCAGTGCCACTAGCTGCCCGCACAGGTGGGAACTTCTCAGAGAGCATGGACGACATACACGATTGACGGCTAAAGAACTTCAACTCCTGGTCGTCCACAATATGCACCCCCATTAGACTAGCTCTCAAATTGAGCTGCACCAGCCGCGGCTCGTGCAGCTGGGCCGCTGCTGCAGGTCGACCACCGCCCCTGGCGTCGGGAGGAGGAGGAAATTCATCCACCACCTCTTCGTCAAATCCATGCTCGTGATCTTGTCTCACAATAGTATCACGCCCAACTACTGCATACATGATTCGACGATCTGCCGCACCTTCGTCGCCCATCGCAAACCGCCGATCTCTTACACCACAACTTATCCCTTCTCCCCGCTTCATGTCGTGCTAAGCCCAAAACCCCAAAAACAAGTCCAAATCCAAAAGAAACTACCGAAACATCCGTAGGATGAGCAGCTTCAGATCCCCACCATACTTGTCTCTTCAGACACTCGATCCTATTCTTCACGGATCCAGTCCAAGTTATAAAATTCTTCTCGATCCGGAACTGCTTCATGAGATCTGACTCCGGAGCTGAAGAAGAGTCTGTCGATCAAGCGAGCTTGGGAGCTGCTGTGTGCGCCGAAAGGAAAGTGATCCCCGCCAAGAGAAAGTTCATTTTATGCTACTATTATAAGGTAAGGACCTAGATTAGCAGCGCTTGTCTGGAAGCGATTCTTTTTTGCTTTGTTGTGCAAAAATTATTCATGCGAACGAAGGAAGACAGACGTGAATGTTCGGAAGAAATCGAAATTAGCGCGCGCGTGAGCCAGCGTGCGCGATCGATTTGCTAGTTTTGTCAGGAATTGCGGGTTTTGTTGCGCGGCACCCGCGACAGGAAAGCCATCGCGACAGGAAAGCCACCAGCGGCAGCACCACAGACCGCCGTCCATCCGTCCGTCGGTCGTCGAGCGATCGGACGTGATGAGGAGAGAACGAACGACATCCTACCGATGAAACCGAATTGGCCTCGGGAATTTTGTATGAAATCTGACATTAAAACAAATAAACCACTTTTTATTAGATGCATTTATCCAATGATCTTGTATAATATCTTTTTTTCCCTCCTTTTCCCCCCTTTTCAATGCATTAAAAAAAAATAGCACAATGTATTTTTATTTTTTATTTTTTGTCTTTTGTGATTATTAGTAAACCATTCTTTTAGATGCAAATTTCCAATGAATATTTATGTAATATCTATTTATTATGTCAGACAACCAAATTTTGCTGAATCAATAATTTTAGATCAATATCCCACCTTTCCCAAATAATATTACATAAAAATGTTGGGGAAGTAAAAAAGCATTGACCAATTTATTTTTTAAATTCTTATCTTTTTGCATTTTTTGAGGCTAATAGCCTAGATCATTTCATTCTTACTATGTTTTGAAAGTTTTTGACCAAAGAATGTCCTCACAAGATAGAGGAGAAAAAAACCAATCAAAACAACAACTAACGATAAATTAAAGAATAATATTTACTATTATGCTTCATGTTTGCAATAGAAAGCTACTCATGTCAATGATGTTTTTTTTAACATATCTAAATAATATCATAAATGATGGTTTTAGCACTTTTAATGCTTCCAAAAATAGTTCCAACTACTTATTTTCCTTGAATTCAAGAATTAGGAATTCTTTTAGCTTTTTCTTTGTGGCTACAAAAATTTAATACTATAGGAATTGAAAAGTGGAAATGTGAAAACATGGTTTCAAGGTCTGAAAATAATAACAAGGTAATTGCACCACCTTTTTGTGGCATGGGAATTTGATCCCAAAAATAAATCAAATTCTTACCATTGTCATTATTATATTGCCCACTTTTGTTTGCTCTTTGCTCTAAGGAAACGAGGGTTGCTATTATGGATGCCCTATTCAACATGTCTTGCAAGTTGGTAAGATGTCAATAGATGTTGGGAAGGATGTCATGCATGCCAAGAAGAGGTAAATCTAAACCTTGAACTGAATTTCAAAAATAAATTTTGATAGAATTATTTTTAAATTTATTGCTCGTAAGGACACTTTTTTAAGACTCTAGGGACATCCTATGAAAGTCCTTTCTTTGAACCTTGAATACAACTATCAAAGAAAATACTAGTTTAGCCATTGTTATAAGCCAAGTGTTTATTACGTAACAAGGGCTTTTACTCATTAGTTAGACTTTATTTATTACTTTATTATTTTAATATACTTTCTTCCAAGTATGGCCCAATTATTTCAGTAGCCATTGATTTACAAACAATTTGGCAAAACGAACATGTATGTCTATCCTTTCTCTAACATAAGTCTATTATTCATTCATGATTTTGTTGGAGTTGAATTTTATAGTCATAGAAACACATTTGGGTAATTAAATCTAGGATTTAATTTAGTAGCATGTTAAAAAAAACTATTGATCAAACATTTTTGTTTGTCTTGAATGTAGCATAATTTCTATAATCTTAATAAAGCTACCTACCTATGATTCATGTTTGAGTTTAATTAGTTTTTTGAAGAGGCCAAACATACAAAAAAGGAAAGCCCTACCCACATAGCCGGCTGCTGAAACCCAAGAACTATTTGATATAATTAACCCTAGTTTGGCCTGTGCAGTTGGCCCAAGTGTTACCACGTCCTCAACTGATTTTTCCTTCCAAAACCTGGTTTTTTGGAATTTATTTGAATTTTCAGTGGCAGAAATCACTCAGAAATTAAAATCTCTCACATTCTGAATCCAAATCTTACCAAATGAATTCCATTAAATCTTGCTCATCGAGATCTTTCCAACAACACCAAAGGCACCTTCCAATTTTTTCGAAATTTTTAGCTATGATTTAATTTAATTTTTAGTGAAGAAATCATTCAATATTCAAGAGCTTTTGCACTGCAAGTCCAAACGTCATGGAACAAAACCTATGCACCCCTTCTCATCGAGAGATTTCCAAAGACACCAAGAACACAATTTGAAGCATCCCAATTTGGTGGATCTCAGAACTTAAAAACAAAACAAAACAAACTACCTTCCTTCATAGATAGATTTCAAAACAATGGGATTCTAGGATACCTTTTGAACCAAGTGGCATAACATAATTATCATTGATTATTATTGAAAACCTGAAATATTCAAATGAGGGTTGTTGGACCTCTCTTTTTCACAAAAAATATTTCGGCAAGATTTTCCAAATATGATTCATAGGTATGATATTCTAAACAATTATCTCAATACAAACAAGTAGTACAAATCTTCAATACATCATGATAGTCTTCATGATCATTTAAAGATAATGCAAGCTTCAAATTTAACAAATTTGATGTTTCTTATTTAGTTTGAATAGGCATCAAGCCATGAAGCATCAATCATTCACCTTACATAACGCTCAATTTTAGTGGAATAACATTATAAAAACCCCTAATTGTTGGTGTTATTTTGTTAACAAATATTTTCTCAAAATCATTTTTTGTGTCACCTTCGGGAGTTTAGATTCACTTAGTTTGCATACCCCACCCTCCCTCTTTATGTCCAAGCCTAAGTTTAAGGCTTAAGGTTTATGACCCATGTCATTTTAAAACCATATAATATTTAATGGAGTTGGATTGTTCAACTCAAGAATGATGTTTTATTGTATGATGTTGAATAAAACATTTCAGGAAGCATATATGCACGCAATGAACTACATGTGTTTGTGGTTGGGAAGGCATTCACATCATGTGCCTCATTTGTTGTAAATGGGGTTGACAATCGCCCCTTGATTAGCATGTATGAAGGAGAGAACACAATCTTGGAAGAGCTACACTTTGGAGGCATAGCCAAAAAATTGCCTACAAGATTTGATAGAAGCCCACAAAATTTTATGACCAACTTGGATCTCTCCTTATATATGTTCTTCCTCTTTCATGTTATGTTGTTCATATAAGATGGAGAACAATGAGTTTTATGATGACCTAAGTTAAATTCATAGATTGATTTTTATTGGCAAATCCTCCAAGGCGACGCACTTGTTTTTTTGGGAAAAATTCATGTTAGTTAAAATCTAAACATCAAACAAAAAGATGCACTTTAATCATATGACCAATTTCTTCCATAAAACATTATTTGTCAAATGAATATTAAACTTTTATCATAGATCATCCATGGATCCAAGCAAAGACCATGATAAACTCCACAAACTCAAAAGTAAATCCTTGATTTTGGTCTTGAACATCATTTCACCCATCCACTTTGTGTCAACACTAAAAACTCCTCTCAAATTCTTGCCAAACTCTTCCCTTGTAGTTGCTTCCTCTTTTTCTTTTTGTTCATATATTACACCTTTTAATAATTTGCAAAGTTTCCCCATTGCATAAGCATTTAAATATTTTACCCATAACTTAGGAGTTTAATCAATGTCATAGAAGCAACAAAGAAAGGACAAGTGTGCCACTCTTCTACTTCTTGTGCTTCATCTTGTTGACAACATGAATTTGTTTAGTGCTCTTGCTTCTTTATCTTCATGTCCCTTGCATATGCTTGAACCTATGTAGAAAAAAAAAACACAATAGATATGACAATAGAGTTTTGTACAATCACTTAATGATGTCCACCAAACATTTCAATTCCAGTAGTTGTTTTGCACTAGGTTAAAAGGAATACATGACAAAGAAGTTGGATTTGTGTTTTTCTTGTTGGGGAATGAATTATAACCTAATTTCAAACATCACAAGAAAAGGAAGGTTTGTTTGCATTTACTTAAAATTTAATCTTACAATAATGGCACTAAAATCCATTTGAATTTACTTGTGCTTGGGTAAATGCACAATCTAATGGCCCATTTTTTTTAAAAAATTCTATCACAAAAGTCACAAGCAAGTTTTTATAAATATCCATATGGATATGGTTTCGATTTCTAAGGTTTTCATTAGTGTAATCTTTGACTTTTTAAGTTTGAATCATTTATAAAACCTCTTAAAACTAAATCAAAACCCATATTGGAAAATTTTGTTATCAGCTGGTGTGGTGAAATCATTTTGAAAATCCATAAAAATAAAAGCCCATTCAAATTTTTAGTTATGTACCCATGGCGCACAAAAAATTTAAGGAAAAAAAAAACCATTTCAAAAGGATTATTGAAAACACTACTACAAAAATGGGGTGCAATTTATTAGCCTACATCACTATGCGATCTTAAAAATGATATAACTTCATTGCATTTTACTGATTTCACCTTGGTGAAAGTTATTTCACTATAATATCACTATGTAAACATCATATTTCATTACTAATTAACATAATTCACTATTATAATTTAATATAATAAATAGGTTTATTTTTATGTTTTATTAAATATTTTATCCATGTTATTTTATGATATACCCTTATATTATTTTAAGCTATTTTTGTTATTCTAACTTATATTTTATGTTATTATAGGCTATTATAAATTATTGTATCTTAAATTATTATATGTTATTTTACCTTAAAGTATTCTAATTAATTTATTATAAGCTATTATAAAATAAAGTATTCAACTAATTTTAGGCTATACTTTAGGTTATTTTATTTAAAATTAATATATGTTATTTCAAGTTATACTTTAAATTATTCAAAGTCAATCTACTTTATGTTATTATAAATTATTTTATTCGAAGTATAATAACTTAAAATAATTTCAAATATATATATATAAGGGACCTAAAATAAAATTCATTTTGAATATAAAAATAATAACCTATGAAAAATATTTTAAAAGACAATAATAACCAATAATTATAATATAACATATATTAACCAACATTAACTTATAATAAAATAACCATTAATAAAATAACCACCAATAATCATTAATATAATAACCACAAATAGCCACCAATAGCCACTAATATAATAGTCATTACTAAACGATTAATATAATAATTAATAATAACCACTAACAGCCATTAATAAAATAATTACCAATAGCACCAATAAAATAACTACTAATGGTCATTAGTAGAATAGCCACCAATAAAATAGGTACAAATAACCATTAACCATCAATAGCCATATATTAAAATTGTTTAGGATTGCTAAAAATAATCTAAGGTGAACTAATTTATGATAGACATAAATAACTTAAGGTGAAATAATCTATAATAAATAAGAATTGCCGATAATAACATAAGGTGAAATAACGTTCAATAGCCAAAAGTAACTTATAATAGCTGCAAATAACCCTAAATTGAAATAATTTACAATAGTAAAAAATAATAAAATAGCCAAAAAATTTTACAATAGCTGAAAATTGCCTAAGGTGACATAAGCTAAAATAGCCAAAAGTAATTTTGAATAATAAA